>RJWJ010000067.1:0-200014 GCA_004363605.1 Indri indri
CAATCTGCCAACTGTCTCCTGCATCCATACTTTCTCTGTCTCCACTTCCTCCGTTTTGGTTTAGGTGCTCAGCATCTCTCACTGGGACTGTCACAAATGTCTATTAACCAGTCTCACCACCTCATCTTCTTCCAAACCACCTGTCATTCCACCACCAGACTTATCATTCCAAGGTAAGTGTCTGACCATGTCCCTTACCTCCAAAGTCTCCCCTTGCTTCCCATCTCCTGCAAGGTACAGCTCAAACTCCTCAGGGTGGCATGAAAGCTTTTTATTAACTAGCCCACGTTAAATTCCCAGCTCCATCTCTCTTACTCCCTCTACACATATCCTGCCTTCCAGCCCTATTTAACTTGCTGTCGATCCCCAGATATATCACGCTCATTCCATACCTTCATGCTTTGGCACATGCTGTTCCACTTGCTTGGAATTCCTATCAATTTGTCTGGAAAACCTTCTGACCTTCAGTTCAGGCCCTGGCTCAGAGGTTCTCTTTGTTCTGAAGCTGTCCCTGGGGGACTGGTCATAATTTTTAGAACATGATAAAGATGTTTTCATAAATCTTATGTAATATATTGAAATTAATGTATTTGTCTATATTTCCCAAAAGACAAGGGACTCTTGGATGGTCCCTGTATCTTACTCATAATTGGATCTCTGGTCCTAGTGTTTTGTTTAGCTCATACCAGCCACTGAAAAATGTTTGTTGAGTCATTTTTTATGGGTTGGATTTTATATCCCTTGAAGGCAGAGACCGTATTGTTGTTCATCTCTGTATTAATGTCACTCCTCTCACAGGCTCTTGTTCATAGTTGAAGCTCAATATAAGAAGTTTAAATTTAAAAGATCAGCTTCAGTTCTCTGGAGAAAATAAAAATATTTCATTTCCTGTTGCTACCAGACATGTCGGTCGCCATGGGATTCCCTGCTGGGTGGTGTCACAATGATTTTAAATCAAGCAAGAGTTCATGGAAAGGAGAAATCACTGTCACTGAGAGTCACAATCGTGGTGAAGGGGAAATAGAAGGAAAACGTCTTTTAAAAAAATTTATGAGAACTATCTCTATTTCCTATTCTCTCATGTTGTCTTCTGAAAAACATTTTTTTTTTGTTTTGTTTCAAAAATTTTCAAACCCACAGAAAAGTTGAAAGAACAGTACAGTGAACACCCGGCTACCCCTCACATAGATTCATCAACATCTTGCCACACCTACTTCCTCTCTCTCTCCCTCTCCCCCCACCGCCCCCCACACTTCCCTTTTGCTGAAAGCAGGTGGCTGTGGGCTTGGCATTTCACCCCTAAATGTTGCATCTTGCATCTCTCAGATCTAGGACTTTCTCTTACGTCACCATAACACCATTATCTCACCTAAGAAAATCATTTTGTTATAAATTCAACAAAATCATCTAACATATGGTCTGGACTCAGTTCCCTAATTATCCTCCAAAATGTCCTTGCTAGTTACTTTTTGACCCAGAATCCAATCAAAGTTCACACCTAGATTTGGCTGTTCTGTGTCTTTATTCTCCCCACACTCTGCCTCTGTTCTTGACATCCAACCCTTTGAAGACCCAGGCCAGGTGACCTGCAGAGGATCCCACCTTCTGGAGTCCTCTGACTGTTCCGTCAGGATTTGGTTTAGGTCAAATGTTTCTGGCAAGTTTTGTTATGTGGTGTCCCTCCCATGGCATCAGATCAGGGGCTCATAGGGTCAGATTGCCCCCCTTACTGGCCATGCCAAGAGTAATGGGATGCAGATAGGGTGAGACAGACAGATCTCTCCAATGCAAAGGCAAGCTTTTTCCTTCGTTAATTAATCAGTAACCTGTGAGGTTGGGTAAACAGCCTTTCCCTGTACACTCGTTTTTCCCAGTGGGTCATATTATTCATTGGTGATCATCGCGTGTATGAATTATTTATTACATTGAGTTACAAAATAGTGCTTCCCTAAATCTAAAATTTAGTCTACACACACTAGCTTATAATCTTTTACAAAGCAGAGCTTGTTCTTTCTCTCTCTCTTTTGAGACTCACTATGGAGTCATGAAATTTTTTTAATTCAGTGCATTAGAGTCATTTACCAGGATTATTCTTTTTGATCCTTAAAGTCTCTCAGATTTGGTCAATGGGATTCCTTTCAAGCTGGCTTCTGTGTCCTTTTGACATGAACTATTAAAAAGTCTGTGAACATGTCTTTGCTTTCTGGCACACAAGATGTTCCTAACTCAGACCCAGTGTCAGCCAATTCTCTAAGGATCCCTGGTTCTTTCCGCCAGGCAATAGTATTCAGAAAGCAAAATCTGGTCCCAAGTGAGCTTATTGCTCTGGGGTATCATTCATTCTAGGCTTTTTCAGTGGACAGAGCTAGAATATCAGATCATTATCTTCTACTTAATGATAGCTTCAATTCAAATCCTACACAACAGGTGTCTCCATCTCTCACCCACATTCCATGTTCTAGCTCCCTTCACCGAAAACTCTCATTTGTTCCCAAAGCAAGAGGTAAACACAACACTCAGTGATCTGGGCTTGGGACTTCTCTGTGGAGGCTGGACCTGTCTCACTTGGCGTGGCAGCAGAGGAAGGCAGAAATAAGATTGTACCCCAGGTGGCTCACTGCCAGGGCCTTCTTGCAGTGAGCAAACTTTTATACAGAAAGGAGAGGCAGGACCTTTCAGAAGGATTGAAAATTGTCCAGTTGGATGATATGAAAACATGCACCTGTGACCCAGTTCTTAAGAAACCTACCTGTGAACTTTTCATATAAAATAAGCTTTTGAAGATTTTCTACTGAGGAATAAATTAGGGACAAAGTTGCTTTTGTGGTTTTGTCCATCCAAATGACATGTTTCCAACAAAAAGCTACTTGGCCCATTACCCCCGGAGAAATGTCCCCTTTTGCTATTTCCCCTGAACAGAGTTCTCTGTAGAGTGTTGTGGTTAAACCACCCCTGCGAGTGAGACAGACAAGTTTCTCCTTCTGACTTTGTATACTGCAGAGAATTTTTTTTTGAAATTCAATTACACAAACTTTGGTGTCAGTTGCAACAATTTTTCCATGTGGTACCAGGTCTTCTCAAGAGATACCAGGCAATCCTTATAAAATGGCTGGGTGTAGAATCCAGATTCCCACAGAGTTATTCTCCCCCAGGATCTCAACTGCAATGATTTTAAGTAATTCCCACAGAAGTCTTGAGATTAGGTAGTATTCCCATTTCAAAGATGAGTAAAGCATCAGCGAGTCTGTGTTGTAACAAAAAATCACAGAGCTACCATTTTTTGTTGAATCTAAGATGCTTACGATTTTAAGGCACACTCGATTCCCAGATGCATTAAAATGTGGGGGGAAAATTCAGTGAAACACAGTGGTTAGTGGTGGGCCTAGGATCAAATTCAGATGTTCATGGGTAAGAAATCCACTCTGTTCCCATTCCACCAAGGGTTCATGGAAGAGGAGCTAGCAGAGCTGCCGAGAGGAGAGCTGGGGCTGGAGGATGTTGAGAAGACAGGAAACATTTACAGCGAGGGCAACAGTGTGGATGTGAAAATCTGCTTGGAGGGTAGACTCCGTGAACAGCTAATCTGGTGATAGCGAAGTGTTCAGATTAGGGAGCAGCGAGAGATAAGGCCTTTAGAAAGAGATTGTCCAGACAAACAAGGGCTTTAGAAGGTGGCTGGTGATTATTTAGGTTAAGCAGTTCTAGGAAACTGGGCATCGCTGTAAGCACCAGGGGTGGCTGTTCTATGTTGAGAGATGTGTTTTAGAGGAGAAGTGCACCTGTGCGTTGGAAGAGGAGATAAGAGGCTGCTGAAGTTAAGATGGGCACCAAGTACTGAAGCTCACACAGGGATGGCAGCCCTGAGACCGGAGGGTGAGGGCTGGGTCGGGGTGGGGACACTGAAGAGGGGGAGTTCTCAGAGACTGTTGACAGCCTGGAGATAGACGGGGAGCCCATGTGATTTATCATCCAAACCAGACACCTCTGAGAAAGCGAAGTGCTATTAATAACTACGCCAGACAGCAGGCATTAACCGGGACTGTCTGGGGCTAACCTGACATGGTTGGTTACCCCACATGGGACCAGAATCCAATCTTCTCCAATATTTCTTGCCTTGCGGACCTTGGGCTACCGTAGCTCATAGAGCAGCTGTAAATGCTACCTCTTGAGCAAGGGCAGTCTCTCTGTGATCGTCCCCCCGTTCCCCCAAACAGAGGTTGTGGGGAATCACACAGCCTCTCGTAGTATATGAGGCTTTACTGGGGAAACTTACAAGCCAAGGTCGGGCAGAAGGCATGTGATACTCCTCTTCACCACACAGAGAGGAGTGTGCCAGGGCTGGGGTGTTCTCTGGAACCCACTGGGGTGGACGTGGCTGGGGAAGGACCCTCTCTGCTGCAACCCTCTTTTACAGGACAAGAGTGAGAACGACCTTGTCAATGGGAGACTACTTCATAGGGTATTATTGGGCATCGTCTGGGAAATGCAGCTGCCCAGTACCTGGGGAATTTTGTTACCCAATCAAACTGGGGTCCACTCACCCTGCACAGTAAATCCAGACACTGACGCCAAGATTTGCAGCAGGAGAAAAGGGCATTTATTGCATGGCACCAAGAAAGGAGAATGGGCAGCTAATGTTTAAGACCCACATTCCCCAGTGGCTTATAAATAAGGGTATTTAAAAGCAGGGGCACTTTCCAGGGGTACATTTTGTCTATGTAAGTTTCAGGCAAAATCGTAAGCCAATACGTGGAGGTTATACATTGGTATGGCCCATGGGTATCGCTCTCTCAGGCCCACACAGCAAGGAATTTAGAACAAAGAGCAGTGGTCAGAGTTAAGTCCTCAGTACCCCTTTATCTGAGGTCTATGTGATAGCATTTTCCATATGGTGAGGGTTTCTGAAAAACAACTCACGACATATGCTATTATCTTTTGGTTTCTATAGGGAACGAAGCCACTTTGTGAACTGGCTTGCTTGGGAGACTATTGTTACTGTCTTCTTGCTTATCAGGTTGCTCATTTATTAATACTTTTTAACACTAGCTAGGTGCCTAGAATTTCCTTTGAAGGGATTCAAGATTTTTCCTTTACTTTCATGCCTGGGGGAGCCCAGCCGGCCCCAAGAGGAGTCTCTTCTCCCTCTCAATTTGAGGGCTCATCTGAAGTTGGTTTTGGAAGAGGAACCATTCAGTCTGTGGGACCCTGGGTTTAGGTGCCTCTCCTCTCCCTGGAGAAAGAAAAAAGGCCTTCAGCCCCAGCTACCAGCAACCCAGAGTGAGCTCCCATAGCCATTTTTTGGGATATTTCTGCTTGTGACACCAAAGTAGCTGATTCAGGGCAGAGGTGGAGGAGTGAGGGTGCAAGTAGGGTAGTGCAATATTATGATATAATAATAAGCATCTGGTTGGTCATCATCCCCCAGCTCCTGGCACAGAGCTTCCAAAACTCTGGGAATTTCCTGAATGATAAAGACGAGAGGAAGAACTTTTATTATTCATAATAATCCCCTTTAACCATTTGAGTTTATGTTAATGAGATAACTCCTCCTGGGCCCCTACATAGCTTCAGGATGCGGGCTGTTGGCCAGAGGAAAAAACATGTGACTAGAAGGCTGGAACTTTCAGCCCCATCCCCAGATCTCTGGGGAGAAGAGCGGGGTTGGAGGTAGAGCTGATCACCAATGGCCAATGATCTAATAAATCATGCCTATATAATGGAACCTCCATCAAAACCCCTAAATGAAAGGGTACGAGGAGCTTTTGGATGCAAACAAATGCACCCATGTGCCAGGAAAATGGCACTCTCCAACTCCCCAATGTCCCCAGTGGGGACAGCAGTTCCTATATCAGGGATCTTCAGGACCTTGCCTTATGCACCTGTTCATCTGAATGTTCATTGTATCATTTATAAAATCCTTTGTAATGAACTGATAATAGTAAGTAAACTGTTTTCTCTGAGTTCCGTGAGCAGTTCTAGCAAATTATTGAACCTGAGGAGGGTGTGGTGGGAACCCCTGATTTATGGACTCATGACTGGCCTCTGAAGTGGGGGCAGTCTTGTGCGGTCGAGCCCTTAACCACAGCGTCAGATGCTATCTGCAGGTAGTTAGTGTCAGAATTGACACCCAGTTGGTGTCCGGAGAATTAGAGAATTGGTTATTGGTTTGGAAAAACCCATATATTTGGTGTCAGAACTGTTGTGTGTAAAAATAGTTCAGAGTGTCAAAGGATAAAATTACAACACATTTAGTTTAGAGATCTTAATTGGCTTCATTTGCAGTTCTAGAACCGGGTAATGCTTCATTCCGTAAAATAGAATGAATGTTCCAAGGAGCTGAGCAGGGGAGGTTGGTTTTATACCCAGAGAAGGGTGGAGAACGCAGAAACAAAGAGCACACAGCAGACCAGTCATTTCTAAGTTACTTTCCTTGTAAGGTGGGAACAGGGAAACACAATAAAAAAGTGGTTGATGAACATCAGGTTACTTCGGGTTACTTTTTGTTGTAAGGATTAAAGCAGAGGAAACTCCATTATCATGCCCAGTGAAACTGGGCTGTTGGAGAAATTTGGCTGTCTCCTGGTTTCTCCATAGGTAAACAGCAACTCAGCTTCGGTTCGGTGAGGTGGAACCTCAGCATGTGTGGCTGCATTTTGATCTTGAGCCTGGTCTGTAGGGCTCAGTGCAGGAGATCATTCCAGAACAATGGCCTTCTATAATTTTTATTTAACAAGAGGCAGAGAGAAAACATCAATTTTCAATGAATTATTGCAGGCAAATATACTGAACTGTTTAGTATTATAAATGTAACCCTAATATTTCCTCGATGGTTCAGAAGGCACCTGAGTCTTGCAATGCTTATGGGTCCCCATGAACTCCTCTGGCTGTAGCAAACATGGGCTGTGCCACGTATGCATGGCCTAAGAGGACACGTGTAATGCAGTCTGACTGCAGGGCACGTAGCCATTATCGCAGCCTAAACAGTCACCAGATTTTGTGCCTAATTTCTGACGAACTAAAATTAGTAACAGGCGACACACCAAATGCACCCTTGGAAGGGGTGTTTGTGGGATGTCACTTTCAGAGCTATTCCATTGCATTCCACTAATCTAATTTTAGCATAGAAAATGCCCCTGGAGACTGGAGGCCTGATTGGGAGACCTGGATTTGGAGACAATTATACCACAGTTTTGCTCTGATGAAGGAAGTCGTGCTGGAGTTCCTGGGACCTCAGGGGACTGCTGTTTTGATTCTGTCACTTCCTTGGTAAAAACAAATGGACAACAAAAAATAAATCCACGAACTTCAGGAACTCTCTACTTCTCACAGGATCATGTCTAAACTCCTGTGACTGATACTCAAAATTGTCTTCGATCTGATCTGTTTATCCAAAGTCTTGTCATATACTGTCTCATGCAGTGGCTGTGAGCTGGCCTGGGCCTCTGAACTCTCCTTGGTCATGCCCTCTGGAACATTCTAGTACAGGGCATTCCATCTGCTTGGATCTGTCTCTTGTTCAGGGCTCCTGTTGGTCTCTGAGCTGCAGACCCCTGTATCCAATGACCTAAGTGACATCTCCAAAGATACCCAAAAGCAGATCCATTTTCAAAAATGAAACTCATCAGCTTACCTCCCAAACTGGCTCCTCCACCTCCTCCATCCTAGAGAATGACAAGGAAAAAGTCCTCTAATATCTCTCCTCTGCAAGGCTCTATTTAACCCATTGTCCAGAAATACCTTTCTAAAACACAAGGCAGGTCACTTCCACCTCCTGCTGCAAGCCCACCCATGGCTCCCACTGCTCTCAGGGCAAAGCAGACTCCTGACATCACACAGGAGGAGGCCTATTGTGCCCTGGCTCTGCTCAAACAGCCTTGTCCTCTAGCTGGGAACTCCTCAAGTTTTCCTCCAAGGCCGGGCTGTCTTCTCTCCCTCCCCCAGGCCGTGCACATCACTCTCCCCATTCTCTTCATCCGGCCCTTTCTTCAGGTTCTTTATCCCTTGTCTACACCCTAAGCACCAAGAGGCAAATAAGTGGTCCTGTTCATCTTACCAGAAGCCCACACTCAGCCTTTCATGAATGTTTAATGACCAGGGAATGAAGAAATGAAATACTGAATGAATGATTCAAAAGTACAGTGAGGCAAAACCAGGATCATAAAAGGGGTGGGGGTGGGGTGGGGAAGAGGCTGCAGACGAGGACCAGACAGTGTTTGCTGTGCTGGCTCAGGCACAACTGATGGCCTGTTGGGAAGGGGTTACAGTCAATGTCCTACAGTCATCTTTGCTGATCATGTTGTAGTTGTAGGCCTCAAAAATATGAAAAGTTATTATGAAAACGCTATTTCAAGACTCATTCCTGTCTATAGAGTAAAAAGCTTGTACTTTGTAAACCTCGCCCTAATAGAAAAATCTGTACTCTGTAAGCAATGCCCTTGTAACTGATTGTGTAAGCCCCCCAGCTGTCTGTAGTAAAATTTACTGTACTTGCCTCACCCAAGAAAGAATGCTGCCTGCCTTCACTGATGCTATCTGCTTCTGGAACCTTGCTTGCTCAAAGATTGTAATCAGTCCCGAGGCCAGGCAGGTGGTCTGAGGCAGGTCCCAGACCCCTCGGCTATAGAATGCATGATGTAATTATTTTTGTTCCACTATGTCGTGTTTAATGTCATGTAGCCCCCCTCCAAATTAGTATAAAGTCTTCTCACCTTTTCGGCTCTGGACTGCTCTCTGTGCTGCTGCCTCTCAGCGGTGCAGAGGGTAGTCGCTGGCCAGCTAATAAAGACTCACAATTATGGCTCAATTCAGTCTCTCAGTGGTCACTTCTCGCACTCTGTACCGTAACAATATGTGTGTTTGTATGTGTACGTGTCGGGGGCATAGATAGGTGTCTTTTGGGGACATACTCATATTGAAGTGTGATCTTGGTTCTCTTTTTTTTTTTTTTTTTTTTTGAGACAGAGTCTCACTCTCTTGCCTGGGGTGAGTGCCATGGCGTCAGCCTAGCTCACAGCAACCTCAAACTCCTGGGCTCAAGCAATCCTACTGTCTCAGCCTCCCGAGTAGCTGGGACTATAGGCATGTGCCACCATGCCCGGCTAATTTTTTTTCTATATATTTTTAGCTGTCCAATTAATTTGTTTCTATTTTTGGTAGAGACGGGGTCTCGCTCTTGCTCAGGCTGGTCTCGAACTCCTGAGCTCAGAACGATCCGCCCGCCTTGGCCTCCCAGAGTGCTAGGATTACAGGCGTGAGCCACCGCGCCCGGCCCTTGGTTCTTTTTAAATAACCATTTCTGAAGCCTTAAAAAAAACCTCTTTTGTGTATTACAGACCAATACTCAGACAGGGTACCCCAACTGGTGTCCGGGTGGCCACCGTCTTGGTGTGAACTTATTCATTTCTGTTAAGCACGTCCCTTGCAGAATGCTTGCCAAACACGGACTATTCTAGTTTGGATATTTCAGGTTGTAGATGCACAGCAGACATTCAACACAAACATAAATAGTGAACTCCTTGTGAGAGCCGGGCTCTGGGCGAGGCCTTGGAAACCGGGTGAGAGGAGGCCGCAACCCGGGAGATGATCTCCCTTGCTGTTGGCTCCGTGTTGCTGCTGTTGTGTGATGCTCCTATTCATCTGCACTGACAGTGAACTGTCTAGGCTTGGTGACAAAAAAATTAGGGCAATTTAGGAATAAGGAGTAAAGAATATGGCAAGAAGAGGAGGGTAGAATTGCTTTAATAAAATTACCACACAAAACGACTATCTGCAGGGCCCATAAACAATACAACATGTACACCAGGCTCCTTTAGTTCAAGGGGTCATGGACTTAGTGTAGGATTCGAACATGAAACATTTAGGGAAAAAGTGACAATACTGGGGCATTTCCCCCTCATTCTAAAGCTCAGCTTGATTTTGTCCTAGGAGACCTCCTGTAGTGGGAATTAAGTATTCATTATTGTTCTCTCCTGTTACAAGCTTTCTACATACACTTAGAAGAGAAGGTGAGTGGAGTTCGTATGTGTATTTCGACTTTCTTTCCTGGCGCTGTGCTATTTTCTAAACTGTCCCTTAGATTCACTGGCTATGTCTGTTTTTACGGTCTGTTTTTCTCTCAGACACACTCCCAGTTTCCCTGTTTTTCTCAGATACATATTGTCAAATCGTCTAGCTCATTAGTGTTAATCACTCTGTTCCCAATAGACAGCAATGAAAAATTCAGAAGAGAATCTTAAACAGTATGGTTGCCAGCAGGAGTTCAGGAACATAGCATGTTCTTGAAACTGGGAGGCAAGGTTCATTGCAACTACTGTTAAGCATTATTTTTCTGTAGTCTTAGCCCTGAATAAATTACTCAAGCATCATAAAAACCATTAGATAAAGAAAAACACATCCAGCAGCACCCATCTGCGTCTATGCCAGCGTCTACTCCTGTCACATGATTTGTTTGTCAGTAATTATTAGGGGTCAGAGATGAAAAAGACAGATAAGAGCAATTAGTCTAGTCTTTTATGAAAAACAGTTTATGTAGTCTTTTTCTTCATAGTGATTTTAAGAGAGAGAGAGAGAGAGAGAGAGAGAGAAAGAGAGAATAGACTTTATAATGCATAGCCGTGTACAGGGAGATTTAACATTAAACAGAGATAATAAGTGTTGCAAACCACACGTAGCAACTGGAGCTTAGCTTTTATGTGTCTTGGATGCCAACAGCTTTTACTACTTCAACAGATCCTGACAACAATAATTAGAATTCAGGGGGAGCAGGAGGCATGTGACGAATCTTGCAAACACGTTTCTGGAAACACATCAACACTAGTCTGAACAATGGGATGCCCGGCCCTCCTCTCCTCTGCATTTTCCTTTCTGCTGTGCCTAGAGACAAATTTTATCCCTGGTTGTTTCAAGTGCCTAACAAAGGCCAAATTACACAATAAAGGCATCATTTATCTTCCTAAATCTCCTCTGCTAGGTCCAAAAGGAAAACCCACACCTGGGAAAAGATACTCTTTCTTTAGTGGATAAATAACCTGAATTGTTTCCATGTTGTTTTTTCATTGACTTCCAGGTCATTTTCCATTGGGTTGTCCAAAGGATACTCCAAAAAAGGTAAGTCAGAAATGCTAGATACACTGTGTGCCTTCAGGTTAAAAACCAAACCTCCTGTCCCCAGTGGACCATTCGAGGCCTTGGTGAATGTATTATGGGTAAGGAACTCCATGCCTCCTCTCACGTCCAGCTGCCAACCCCCTCAGGAAGTCCCATACCATTCCGTTCCGAGTAGATGCCATCTATCCCAAGACGCCTCCTGAAACCTCATGAGTCCACTCCTTCCCTAATTTTGGACTCACGGTTGAAGTTAGGAATCTTTTAGCATTTATCAGTGATTTCCATCACAGAACTTATCACAATAGTTATTGGCTCCTCCTAGTACTGCGGAGCTCCTGTGGGTGCTAAGCCATATCCGCAGAGCTTAGCAATGCATTATGTACACAGTAGGTGCCTGATAAACCTTTGAGTGACCACTGGGAATATAATCCCTTGGGGTTCAGTAGACATACAGTTAAGCATACACACCTTACAAATGTGTACGCAGAGGTTTATAACAGCCATGCAGAGGAGCATTACCGACCATGTCCCCAGACGCTCCCTTGATGCAAGGGTCTTTAATTGTCCTGGGAATGAGCCCATCCATCCGGTGCAGGCAGGCTGGTTGCCACTAACAGGCTATGACATGCCCTGATTCATCCACGGATATAACGTTCAGGATGGGGGAGGGGCATTTTATTCTAGAGAAGATGGGGTTAAAGAAGATAAAAATTAAAGAATGCAAACTGTTAAAAGTAAGCATAAACAGTCGCCCCTGTCCCCCTCTCCCCACACTCACGCAGAAGCAGGGCCAAAGAGACCGGGCATGGGAGGTCCCAGGACCCCCTGTCACCCCACTACTGCCCAGACGCCTGCGTGAGGCACGGAGACCAGAGGCACGCTGAGGTAGCCGAGGTCAGAGCTTGCCAGACATCGTCCCGCACGTGCAGAGCTGCAGTCTTTGCAGGGGTCTTGCTTCCCAGCTCCCCATCACCTGTCCCTTGCATAGACCGACCTGCACTTCTGAGACACATCACTTAGCCGCAAGGAAACCGAGAGTCAGAGAGAGGAAGCGCCTTCCCCCATCGCCGCGGCCCGGCCTTGCTCGCGTGTGAAACGAGAGGGCCAGACACTCCTTAATTGACCCCAAATGGTTTTTCTTCCTTTCTCAATCCAATATTTGTACCAGCACGTTATTCCCAGGGTGTCAAAGACTTCTGCTAGGGTCGTGCCAATGTCCCTGCAAGGGCACGTGTCGGGGTGGGGTGTCTCCTGGAGCTGAAATACGCTGCCAGGGGTAAGGGGACCCGGGATAACGCCCCCAGAGGCTGCAGGATGGGCGAGCGATGGCCCTGGCTTGAGAAAATGAAAATGTCCAATTTATTTCGCGGGTAACCCCGACCCCCTTTTAGATAAGTAGCCGGGCAGCGGTCCTCCACTGCGCCCTGCCCGGCTGTTGCTAGGAAAAGAGGGGTCATTTTCCTTGGGCCCCTGGCGAGGCCATCGAGGGGGCCCGAGCTGCCCGGGGACGCCGCCCTGCTCGCTCCCACCGCGCGCGGGATGCCGCCCAGCCCCTCGGCGGCCCGCCCCGCCCCTGCGCGAACTTGGCCGCACCCACTTCCCCGGGCGGCGCCCCCTCCGCGGCCGGCGCTGACGTCACAAGGCACCCAGCCGCCTGCGCCCCGCGGTGCGCGCCCCGCGCCGGGACCCGCCGCCGCCCGCCGCCCTCTCGGCGCCGCCACCTAGGCGCGCCCGCGCGCGTCCCCGTCTCTGTCCCCGCCTGGAAGCACCGCTGAAGATGGCGAGCCCGGAGCCCCGGGAGCACGCCGAGGAAGGATGCCCGGCCCCGGCGGCGGGGGAGCAGGCGCCGCCGCGGCCGCCGCCGCCCCGGGCTCCCCCGGAGAAGGAGAAGGAGGAAGCGCAGGGGGAGGGGGCGGCCGCTGTGGCCGGCCCGGGGCCGCAGGTGGAGGAGGCCGCGGGCCGGGTGCCCGCCGCGGTGACTTGGCTGCTCGGGGAGCCGGTGCTGTGGCTGGGCTGCCGCGCCGACGAGCTCCTGAGCTGGAAGAGGCCGCTGCGCAGCCTGCTCGGCTTCGTCGGTGCCAACCTGCTGTTCTGGTGAGAGATCGGGCTGGGTGGGGGCGCCCAGGAGGGCAGGTGACCTTGGGGCGCCCGGGGGCCCAATGTGGGGGTGCAGGCTGGACACTGCACGCTGGACACTGCTGAGGAAGAAGTGTCAGTCAGCCCTGCCCCACTTTCTCGACCACCTGTCTCACAAACAGGTAGACACTCGCTTCAACTTTCCTGCAGAAGCGCTTCCCTCTAAACAGTTGTCATCCCCGGCGGGTGTGTGTCTCCAGCCTCCGATGGGAGGCGGTGGGCTGACCCGCCGGCACCTGTACCCACAGGTGTTCCCAGCGTGCATGAAAACTTCGGCCCCTGCTTTCTAAAACTCTCAGGTCTTGACCTGCTCGCCCAGGCAAGCCGGAGCAAACGTGCTTGAACTCGTATTGGTTCCTGCACCCCCAGCAGTCATATCTAGACCAGCATAGACGCAGGAGACTGCGCCGCCTTCACCAGCCACCTGAGATGGGCACTGAATGATTTGTTTTTCCTTCCCCTGGAGGCTTGGGTTTACTGTCTTTGCTCCCTGATGACAAGACAGGAGCCAAACAAACAGGTGGATTGGGCACAGCACCCCGCCCCTCGGGGGTGCAGTGTGGAAAACAGTCATATTTTTAAGTGCAATATGGGAAGAACACACGGGAATGCTCTCCTAATAGCCCCTGATCAACAGGTTTGTCTCTCCAAAAAGTGCTCTTCACTGATAAGGACAGGGAAGTGTCTGGCCCCTTCACTGAAGGATGTGCCCTGTCTGTTGCCAGTCTGATTGTGGGCAGAGAAAAACCTTGGTTTGCTAAGTGTCCTCATAACAAGCATGACCCACACTGTGCAAGATAAGCAGAGCTTCAGGAACAGATACCCTGTTACAGGACATAGATTTCTTAGAGTTGAGAAATAAATGCAGAAAACAGACACAGCCTGTCACTTTCTAGGTTAACTTGAGCAATGTGAAGATTTTTCTGCAGATCTGTGCCAGTCCTGATTTTCTCTTAAAATGAGCTGTGTCTTGTGGGGGTCCCTGAATGTGAATTAACTTTGCTTTGGGTCTCTTAGCTACCTGTGTTTCTAGAATTTATTCCACAATCTATCTTGTTAGGAAGTTATGTGAGCACTTACATGAGGAGGACACATCGTATTATGCTAGATTGGGCAACTGTCCAGTTGTTTAAGGGCTGTGTGTCACTAATTTTTTCAGGGGTGTGTCTCACTCATTTTTTCAGTGAGCAACATGTTTTTAAATTTTTATTTCTTAATTTAAATTTTTATTTTTAAAAATAATTAATACAGTCTCACAGTTCAAAAGTTTAAAGGTACCAAAGGGTAAACATTTTGAAAATCTCTTTGTCATGCCTGTCTTTGGCCACCCAGTTTCCTCACAGAGGCAACCAATGTTCCTAGTTTCCTGTGTATCTTTCCAGATAGTGCATACTTCAGCAAATACATAACATCTTATGCAAATTGTGGAATACCATATGGGCTGTTCCTCTTCTTAGTATTATGATCACTTCCTGGTTCTTTTTCAGCTACATAGAATTGTATTGTAAGGATGTCTCAAATTACTTAACCTGTCCCCTACTGAGGCACTGATGCTGTTGCCAAGGTTTTGCTGTTTCAGTGTTATAGCTAATGGCCCTGTACATGCATCATTTTTCATATATGCAAGTATTTTTGTAGGATAATTTGCCAGAAGTGGAATTGCTGGGTCAGAGGACATGTACATTTGTAATTTCGATGGATATCACCATATTGCATGCACTTCTTAGGGTTCTACCAATTTATACTCCCACCAGCAATGTGTGTGACTGCCTGTTTCAGTACACCCTTGCCAAGAGTATTTTATGAAACTTTTTGATCTTGCAAATCTGATAGGTGAAAAAGAATGATTTTAATTTACATTTCTCTGAGATTATGCATTTTTTCTTATGTTCAAGAGCCACTATAGTTATCTTTTCTTTGCATTGTTTGTTTATATTAAATAACCTTTGTCTATTTTTTCAATTGGGCCATTGGTCTTTTCCTTATTGATTTGTAGGAACTCTTTTTATATTAAAGACTTTAGCCTAGTTTCTGTAATATGAGTTGCAAACATTTTTCTATATTTTTTAATAACACCTATTGAAAATAATGTTTTTGCATAAAATAATTAAAAGGCATATTTGGTATTATCAGGAGTGTTGTCTTTCATCTGCTTTATTTGTGACTATGATGGAGGGAGGTGAACAATGGCCAGGTATTCAACCTATTACAGTTATAGCCTTCTCCTTATCTGTTTTATTTCTTCTCCTGTTTATAGAATCTGCATTCCATGCATGTATTTTCTTTGACAAAGATAATAGTCCTGCTCTTTAAATTCTGAAATATTTATTGTTGCTTTGTGTTATAATCCTTTGGCAATGACCCATTTATTAATTTCATTAGAGTTTTTCCCCTTTTATTTGTCACTTTGGGGTTAAAATGCTTTTCAAGGACATTGAATTTTCTGTAAACAGTGTATTTCTTCCCAGATGATCTTAAATTACATGATGCGCTAACATTCTGTGTCCCAGGAACTTAAAGCACTGAATTCTCTATGAGAAAAACAAACAAAAATCAATATTAGAAATATGGGAAACCCATATCTGTCTTAAACAATAGTGATGCTGTTTTCACTTTAATTGGTGTGATTTCATTTTTATGGAAATAAACTTTTTAAACATATATTTTTGAGTGATTTAACACCTGGTACTAGCAACAGCTTTTAGGATTTTGAGTTCAACTCAAAAGCTTCAACATTTATGACTTGCCTGTTATCTGCAAGATTTCACTGCTGTGTACTGAAAGGACAAAAATTGAGACATGACCATCATAATTGGGTATAACTCAAGGTTGCATGAAGCAAGTGTGGTGGAAGAGTCAAGAAGGGAGAATTTGTTTTGATATGGTTTTGGGGGACAGTGGCATTGTCGATGGAAGAGACTGTGGGTATCTTTCATAAGGAGATCATACTGGATGTAGACCTTGATGGACAGGAATGATTTGGATATATCAAAGCATTCCAGCCCTAAAGAATGAAATGAACCAAATAGCATCTTGAAGGTATGCTTAATGTTTCAACCACAATATAATAAACAGATGCAATGGCAGCATGAATTGGTAAAGAATAATAGTGGGGTTGACTAGGTGGTTTGGGGACACATTTGGGGGCAGTAGGTGCCTCAAATGCTATGTTACATGTTTCAATTTGTTTTTTTTTTTGTTTTTTTTTTGAGACAGAGTCTCACTCTTTTGCCCGGGCTAGAGTGAGTGCCGTGGCATCAGCCTAGCTCACAGCAACCTCAAACTCCTGGGCTCAAGTGATCCTACTGCCTCAGCCTCCCGAGTAGCTGGGACTACAGGCATGTGCCACCATGCCCGGCTAATTTTTTCTATATATTTTTAGTTGGCTGATTAATTTCTTTCTGATTTTAGTAGAGGCGGGGTCTCGCTCTTGCTCAGGCTGGTCTCGAACTCCTGAGCTCAAACAATCCGCTCGCCTCGGCCTCCCAGAGTGCTAGGATTACAGGCGTGAGCCTCCGCGCCTGGCCTCAATTTGTTTTTTATGTGGGCAACAGGGACCAGAAAATGCCTTGTAGAAGTGTCTGTAAATATTTTAATGGAGAAGTAAATTGTGGTTCATTTATTCCTACCATAGGTTGGGTAATATATAACAGTGGAAAAAACCTAAAGCTTTGGCAACAACATGGATGAATTTTACAAATGTAATTTTGGGCAAAAGAAGCACAAAATAATATATCCAGAATGATTCAATTAAAAAAACACTTTAAAATGTGCAAAACTAAACAGTATTGATTAGGGGTACACACATAGGAGATAAAACTACAAAGAAATTAAAAGTCATTCTTGAATCAGATGCGCAACACACACATACATATATACATTCCCATCTATGATATATCTTATGAAAAATGCTACAATATGAAAACATGCTAAAAAAAAAGGGATATTCACTGAGAACTCAGAGGAGGTTGATAAAATGCAGACCACGTACAGCACCTGTTTCACAAAGCAGGGTTTCCACAACTGAAATAGATTGGGCAACAGTCCAGCAGCCTTGTGGCTGTGAGGGCCACAGATCATATTATCTCACTCATTTTACCAATGAGGAACGTGATTTTAGAATTTTTCTCCTTAATTTTAAATTTTATTTATTTTAGAAAAATAACTAACACAGCCTTACAGTTTAAAAGAACAAAAGGGTAAACGTTCTGCAGATCTCTTCCCATGCCTGTCCCTGGCTACCCAGTCTCCTCTCAGAGGCAACCGATGTTACAGCTGTAATCACATCCGGAAATAGAACGCACCCAATGAAACAGAAAATGTTGCGTTTATTTTTGTTTTTAAAGAATCAACTTTTTGCGGTTTACTGTCAATGAAATGCACGCACTGCAAGTGTACAGTCAGAGGAATATACCTGTGTAACCACAATGGCAATCAGCGTCGAGATACTCTGTCACCCCAAAAGGTTTCCTTGCGTTCCTTTCCTGTCAGTATCCACGCCTGGGGACTGATCCTTTTCTGTCAGTATAGAGTAGATTTGTCTTTCCTGAAGTGTCATCTAAATGATATCGTGTAGTGTAGTGTCTTTTGTGTCTGGCTTTGTTTATTTACCTGGGATTCATCCCTGCTGTGTATACCAGTTATGTGTTCCTTTTTAATTGCTGAGTAGTATGCTACTTGAGGGATATACCAGAATTTGTTTATCCGCTTGCTAGTTGATGTTCATTTGGGGAGTTTCCATGTTTCATTGTTATGAATAAAGCTATTGGAAAAATTCAGGTACAAATCTTTGTGTGAATGTCTGTTTTTGGTGAGGAAAGCTCTGACCCGTGTTTTGTGTGGCCACGTGTTGGTTGCCTTGGATAGGCAAGTAATGGAGCAAAATGCCCATATTCTAGTCTTCTTGCTGGTCATAATACTGAAATTTAATGACTTATGATGAAGCTACTTTTTTTGGGAACATTTGCCTCTGCAGCCTAGAAAGCCACTCGGACGTGATTTGGTTTTGAACCCCCAGTTGGAGACAATGACATTTAGAAAATTCTATGCATAGGCCCTTTTCCTCAGCGTATCTGGCATTACAAGATGCTGAAGTCACTTTCTCTTTGTATGACTAGTAAAACTGTAAGAAAGTGATTTGCTCGAGGTGATTGCACAGGACACACCTGGCAAGAGACCTTGGGCACTCTGACTTTCCCAGCATCTCAGGCTGGGCACCAGGCAGTCCAGAATGCCTGCAGCACCTGCAGGGGGTGTTTGGAGCACTGTCTGTAGAGTTGCTTTGGAAGTTTGCAGGGTCGGACCTCCAAATTGGTATCAAGTGCCCCTTCCCTGCCAGCACTAATGGGATCTTCTAGCTTGCGTTAGAGCTGTGCCCCTCAAAGTGTGGTCCTGGACGCTTTCACTAGCATCACCCGGGTGCTTGTTAGAGACCCAGATTCATGGGCCTCCCCC
This sequence comes from Indri indri, assembly GCA_004363605.1. Lineage (NCBI taxonomy): Eukaryota > Metazoa > Chordata > Mammalia > Primates > Indriidae > Indri > Indri indri. The sequence continues at coordinate 18,697 of RJWJ010000067.1, forward strand.
ACACCTACTGAACAGGAATCTCCGGAGGTGGGGTCATGACATCTGTTTTCTTCTGCTCTCCACGTGATTCGATACATGTTCATGTTTGAGAACTGTCACGTCTAAGCACTTTCTGAAATTGTGACCTCTCTTCTCAATAAGGCAGCATTTCCATTGTTGGACAACACTGACTGGTAAATGTTTTTCTTACATTGAGTTAAGGCCATCTCTTGGTTATCCCTGCAGCTGCCCAGGATTCAGGTCTCTCCCCGGACAGTCCTTTGTTTGTTTCAAGGTTCATTCTCTTCTCGGTTCCTGCTGAATCTTGTTTTCCTTCTGCAGCTGAGAGATCCTGGGCTCCACCCACTCCCTGTCTTCCTGTAGGGTTTGCAGACGCTTCTGCATCTGCTTCAGGTTGTGTGTATATTCTGCCTTGAATGTAGCATTCCTGATACAGTCGGACCAGCGTGTACTTTCTCCCCTCCTCCTGGACAGCCTTCTAGCCACATAGCCTGAGATAGAATTTCTTATTTTAGTTGACAGTAACTCCTTTGACAGCAGCTACGGTTGCTGGTTGTTAGACTTTCATTAAACTATAACTGTATGGTTACATATGCTATAACAACACGTACCTCACTAAGGTACGTGTTGTTCCCATTTTACACAAGAGGAAACAAGAGGCCCTTGGAAGTTAATTTAGGAATAAAAGATGACTTTGTCTTGTAATGTTCAATGGAACCTGTGCAGTGATGGAAATATTCTACATTCGCACTGTCTGCTACAGTAGCTAGTAGCTTCCTGCGGCTGTTAAGCATATGAAATGTGGCTATTGGGACTCAGGAAGTGTAGTTTTATTTTTATTTAATTTAAATGTAAGTTTAAATAGCCACATGTGGCTAGTGGCTACCGTATTAGACAGCACAGTGCTAGATAACAGTGCTGGGGCTGGGTCACGAAGCCACATCCATTGTCCATAAATTCTGTGTTTTTTTCTACTCTATCACTCTGAAGAACAGGAGGAGACAGTTAGGGCTTATGTTTTTCTTTTCTTTTTTTTGAGACAAGGTCTCGCTCCGTCGTTCAGGCTGGAGTGCAGTGGTGCGATCACAGCTCACTGCAGCCTTGAACCCCTCGGCTCAAGCGATCCCTCTGCCTCAGCCTCCCAAGTAGCTAGGACTACAGGCCTGCGGCATGTTTTTTATTTTTGGTAGAGGTGAGTCTCACTTTGTTGCAAAGGCCCATGTCAAACTCTCAGCCTCAAGTGATCCTGTTGCCTTAGCCTCCCAAAGTGTTGGTATTATAGGCATGAACCATCGTGACCGGCCGTATTTTTCGATATTACAGAATTATGCTTAATGATTCCAGCATAGAGCAAAACACATTATATTGGGAGAAGTTTGCTTCTGCATTAATAGAGATTTTTTAGTCTGTTAACCGGTCTGTTCTAAGTTTCTTGCCTTATCTCTGCTCTGCCTGGAGAGTCGGCAGCCATGGATGAGTGTCTGCTCTGTGCCCAATGTGGTGCCGGGCCCAGGGCCACACCAGAAGTCCAGCATCTGAACTTGCCGCTGAGAGCCTACCCTCTAGTTTAGGAGGTGAGGCGGCTTCAGTGAATTGATTGAAATAGTATATCACGGTTCTAAATTGTGTGCCACAGTCTCCAGGGCTTTACAGGTTAGGATAAAATGAGGATCAGGGGTTTTGGAAAAGTTGATAAAGCTCTGTGTGACTTATTGTATAGGCCTGGAAGAAAGGGTGTAATTTTAAAAGTGAGGTTAATGGTGAGAGCTTTCTCCATAGGACAAACCCAGGAGAAAATGTGGGGTGAGTGCTGAATGTTGTCAGGATGGGGAGACTCACCTGACTCACCCTGAGGGGATGTTTTGGGGAGTGGCGAATTAACCTTGGATGCTTGGATCAGCACAGGATCCGAAACGTTGCAGATGTTCAGAAAACTTTGTTGAACTGAGCTGGACCGGAGAATATTTCTCTATTGTGGATGGGTCGGGCCTAATTTAAGATGGGTGCAGGGTAGTTTTGTGTGCTGGGGGGAGTACGCAGGGGGGAGTTGGGAAATTGGCCAAGGTTTGGGCCAATTTTTGAAGAGGTTACTATTGGACTGTGCCAAGGAATTTGGACTGTATCAAATAAGCAGTCTCCATTTATTACCCAAATATAAATACCATCATATTCCTCCTTCTTTCAAGACTTTCATTAAAAAATGCAACAAGTATTTATTGAGTGTCTACTATAGAACTGACACTGTCCTAGGTGCTAGGGGTATAACAGTGGACTAACAGATAGGATCCCTGTTCTCATGGTGCTTATATGATGGTGGTAAAAGCGGTGAAGAAAACTAAAGCAGGGACAAGGAACAGAGTGACCAGGAGGTACTACTTTGCTGGAGCGGTCAACGTGGGCCTTTCATGAAATGCCCTTCAGCAGACACCTGAAAAGCAAGTCAGGGACTAATCCAAGCAGATTACTCTGAAGTGGTCTATTCCAGGCAGAGGGAATGGCATTTGCAAAGGCCCTGGGGTTGGAAGTGGGCTTGGGATGTTTTCAGAATAGCAAAAAGGCCACTGTGGCTGGGGCTGGGTGAGCCGGGGGAGGAAGCGCTAGTTCAGCTCACATTTTCACGCTATGACTGTGCCAGATTCTGCTTGTCAACTTTCTGTTGGCCCCTCTGGATGAACTAGGGAAGCAAGAGCCTAGGGCCGGGGACCAGCGAGGACACCACTGCAGGGCCACGTGGTGGTGTGGAGAGGCTGAACTAAGGTAGTGGCAGTGGGGATGGGGACAAGGAGATGGGTTCTGGGGTGACTCTGGAGGTAAAATTGGGAGTACTGAATGATTTGGTGGGTGGGGGAAGAGAGAGGCGATGGGTAGATGAGGAGTGGCTGGCACTGTCATTAACCAATGACAGGGTCACTGAGGTTGCCGCAGGCTGAGGCTATGGGGGTGGAGGGTGATGTGCCCATGTTTGAGGATGTTGAATTGGATGTGCCTATAGCTCATTGAGTGAATTATCCACATATGTCACTGAAGGGTTAGACACACAGACTGACAGCGTGGGGGAGGCCCAGCAGAGGGTCGTTCCAGGAAGCCAACTGCAGTGACCACTGAAGTCATCCAGCACCTGGGTTGTGATTGGTCCTTCCTGGCCTTAGCCAAAGCCATTTCTACAGGGGCTTGGTGGTCTCAAATTGCACCAGAAGAGAAGGTTCTCTCTCCCTTCCTCCATGGCACCACCTCCTTGCTGCAGCGTGGCAGCTCAGTGGAGGACAGGGTTTCCGCCTCTCTATTCCTGAGCCCCTGTATGATTTGGTTCTCAGGATAGCTCCTGACCTGGCCAACAGGAATTCAAGTAGTTTAGGAAATCTTTTCTCGCTGCCATGGTCTGAATATTTGCGTCTTCCCGAAATTCATGTGTTGAAACCTAATCCCCAGTGCTATAGTATTAAGAGGTGGAGCCTTTAGGAGGTGATGAGGTCATGAAGGAGGAGCCCTCATGAATGGGATGAGCTCCCTTATAAAAGAGGCCTGAGGAAGCTTGTTCACGCCTTCCACCACGTGGGGACACAGCTAGGAGGTGCCATCCATAAAGCAGAGAGTGAGTCCTCACCAGACGCTAAACCTGCTGGTGCCTTGATCTTGGACTTCCCAGCCCTTAGACTTGTAAGAACTAAATTTCTGTTATGTTTGTAAGCCACCCAGTTGATGGTATTTTTGTGATAGCAACCCAAGCAGACTAAGACACCATCTCTCTAATGCCTGGCTTCCACCTTCAGTGACATACCCTATTTTGAATGGCAGAAGCTGCATTTCAGCTGTGCATCTACTTGCATTCCTTCTGTAGTGTCCCAATGCCCCTGCCATGCCATTTTCATCTGGGTGGGCACTCCAAAGGATCCTGGGATTTGTGGGGAAGAGGCCAATGGGAAGGCAAAGTCAACAGTATGGAGGGGAGTGTGATGGTGTGAGGCTCTGAGGAAGCGGGAGGGGTGTGCTGGGAAGTACACCTTTTCCTCTGATTCCTGAGGACGGGAAGGATGGGTGTGCCTGTAGCGGAAGTGGTGGGAGTCACATGCTGGCCCAGTGGTGTCTGATTTCTCTCTGAAGGAGGAAGATGGTGATCTACTGCAGCTGGGGAGGTTGAGGCAGGACAGGTTACCCACAGAGACTGGCTGTAGTGTTAGTGGGGAAGAATATCAGCAAAGCACAAATGATTGGGGGAAATACTAGATGACACTGCTTTATGTTTGGCCATTTCTTCAGTGACTACATTTTATATTAGATTCCTGTATCTTCTTCTTTGTCCTCATAGACCAGTTTTTTTTCAAGGCCCAATTTTTAATAGAATAGTACTAAATTTGGTATTGTGGCTTAACAGTAATATATCTTACGGGAAATTTCCCATCTGCTAAAGATAAACGGTGATATCCACATATCGGCCTAGACGTGCTGTGAGAAGCACACAGCTCTTAAGTCGTTTTCCTAGATTCTGCCAGTAATTCAGTGCAGTGTTCTTTGTTCTCTGCTGATTTCAGTTTATATGGGAAGGTTTTTGTCTCAGGGATGAAGGTGGCAAAACCTAAGTGAGAACATGTTGGGTGAGGTGCAGCCACTTCTGCACATTTTCATTAATATTTTGACAGTTCTGTGGCACTCTTGCAGCGGCCTTGTATAATTTCCTTTTCTGATGCCCGCAGTGATCGCTGATAACTGCAGTGACCATGTACTGGGCTCCTACTTCGCTGGGCACTTGGCAGAGCTATCTTATTTAAGTCTCACACCACACTGCAAGGTGTCATTGCCCCATCTGGCAGGGCGCGTGTTGAGGCTCAAGGCATTTAAGTAACTTGCCCCCAGATCGCAGTATGTGGCGGCGTGGGGACTCCAACCAGCTTTCTGTGTTTTCCCCGGTAAACCAGACCGTACTGCAATGGGAGGTCGCAGTGTGCGATGAGCACGTAATTCTGCACAGCTTCTCCCCTCTGCTTCTAGAGGACAAAGTTAATTTACTTCTCAAATGAAAACACCAGCGGTCTCCCACATCACTTGCTATCTCTATCTGCTTTGGAAAAAGAAGTCAATTTATTTTTCCAAGTAAAATTTCAGCACCAACCACAGCTTCATCTTCGCAGAGGCCTCTGCGCCGCCGCCCTTGTTTTGCGTTTTAGGCATTAATTACCGAGGCAGAGTGTGCATTTCTCTGAGTCGTCAAGCGGCCCAGTTTCATCATATTTCAGTGCCCTTTTGTGTCTGCCCTTTTGACCTGGGGCTGGCTCTTTCCCTGCAGGTCAGATGTCGTGTGGGCCCTCGCGCACTCCTCGCTGATCGCGCCGCTTTGCGGAGGAATCAGACACGTACCTGGAATGTGCGTAGCGTGGGGTGCCGGCCTGGGTGGGTCTGCAGTTTGGAGAAATAACATGTTGTCCTGAAGGAGCACCTCTGCCACACCGGCAGGGGGCTGGGCGGGGGGCGTGGTACCTTCCGCGAAGGGGCCCGGGAGGGTGTCAGCGCTGCCTCTGCCTCCACGTCCCCTTCCCTGCCCTTCTCTGTCATTGGGCCCTGCTGTCACCTCCTCCTCGAGTTCCTCCGTGGCCACCTTGCCTGTTAATTTCAGCTATTGTTAATGTTACTCTTAGCTCTGTATAGACTTTTCTAAGCAATATTCTTAAAATGCCATTTCTCGATTTAGCAATCTAAGACATTAATTTTCTCCTCGCACGCCGATTCACATAAACTCTTCCCATCCTGATCCTCTGTAATTACAGCACAAGTTTTGGTTAAGTCATAACTATGTAAATATCGTTTGTACATGAGCTTAGCAGAATGCCACGTTTACATTTTCTTTCTTGTGCAACTGTATTTTGCTGTTCCTCTTAGCTTTTTTTTTTTTTTAATTTGATCTTTTTAACTCTTTTTTTTTTTTTTCTTGTGAAAGAAACAGAGGGATGGGAATGCAATGGATTTAGGACACCTAGTTTGAATTGCAGTTTACTTTTCCTCCGACACATGGCCAGGCCGTGGTGCCAGACCTGGGTTACCAGCCTGATGGGTAGGTTGTCCTTGGCACTTACATGTGGGAAGGAGGGTTTTGCCTCTTGAACGTCGCTGCTTGGTAAGGAAGGTTGAAACTGTCACTAAGGGAGCCCTGGGACCTGCCACCCCTCAGATCGAGCTTGTTTTATGTGACAGTGGCGAGAGTTGCAGGAACAGGAGTCTGGCACACCTGGAGAGCAGGGCAAGCTGAGAGCAGTAAGGTTGCTCACTGCCTGCCTCCCTCCCACCTATAGCAGTTTTCTTATTCCTTAGTTTTAGCTGAATTTGAGTGATGTAAATTCTTTTGCTGCTTGATAAAGTGACCTCTAGGTGTAATAGCATGTGAAGGCAAACAGTTGCAATAAATCACCTGTATAAGCAATGTGAGCTTTTTGGATTTTTTAAGTTGATAACAGGTCAGCTGGACATGTTACTTCTTGAATAGGTTAAAGTTACAGTTACTATGAACTTTAGCAATTTCCACTATCACAAACTAATGTCTTTTCTGGTGTCAGGCCTAAAGGGTTCTCTTTTTCTTTCCTTTGGAGCCCTTGCTCTCGGAGTCCTCATCCTTCTTGGAGCCCTTGGCCTCCTGTTTCGGTCTCTGTCTGATGGTCTGCTGGGCTTGCTGTCCACTTAGAACATCTGTATCATCATCCCTTTCCTTCTCTCATAAGCTGGAGCCTCTGTTACCAGTTGCATGCCAAAAACGGGTGTCAGCACAAAGTCAAGCATCCTGAATGTGGAGGCCCACATTTCTTCTTCTTAATGATATTAATGGTAGTTCAAGGTTTTCTTAAGTTTGTTCTGAGTTCTTGATTTCTGTTTGTTTCTCTTCTGTTCCTGAAGTCTATCTTGGTGTACTCCTCTCTATTGGGAGAGCACATTGTCTAGATTGGAGGGAGTACAGAGGAAATACATTATTTTGAGAACTTGTGTGCAGGAAATACATTCATCCCAGCATTGGCATGGATTGCGAGTTGGGCTTGATTTAGAATTCTGGGTTGGGCATAATCACCCTTAGAAATTTGTAGCATTGCTTCCCTGTCTTCTTGCCAGCTTCAGTGTTGCCTTTGAGCAGGTGGAAGGCCTGCCAACACCTGGTTGCTTGTAGATGCCCTGGTTTTCTGCCCCCAGAAGCTTCCAGGATTTTCTCTTTATCCTTGGTATTTTCATATTTCAAGTTGATAGGCCTCTTTTTTAAATTTTTTTTTCATTTATTCCAGGTTTCATGAACCTTCTCAGCTAGAAGCTTAGGTCTTTCAAGTCCGGATAATTGTCTTAAAATATTTTTTTTGATGATTTCCTCCTCTCTGTTTTCTTTCTAGAAATCTTGTTGATCCAACATCAAACTTCCTGGATTACTCCTGATTTTCTCAGCTTTTTTTCCTGTTTTTATCTTTGTTTTTTGTTCTCCTTTCAGAAAGATTCCTTGATCTTTCAATCATTCTACTACTGGTTTAACATTTATGGTCTCACTTTTAGTTCTAAGACATTTTTTCTCATTTTTGATTTTTCCTTTTAGAAAGCACTTGTGTTGGTTCTTGGGTTTTTCTACTCTTTGATAAAAAAGGAGGAGGTAGTTTATTTCAGGTTTTCTTAGATGTTTGTCCTGAGTTCCTTATTTCTGTGTGTTTGGGACTCTGTTAGATGTTGGAGGCTTTAAATATCTAAGGGGCCCTTAGGTTCCTGTTCCCATGTCACAGTGAAGGACTCCAAAGCCAACTGGAGCGCTGTGTGCAGGGGTGAGGTGTGGCCACTTCATGGAGTCGCTGTAGTTCATCAGACGAGGACCCACCCTTGTTGGGGGACGGCAGGTTGACAGCTCCTGTGGGGATGGGACAGGGAGCAGCAGCCCACCTGCTAGTGTTCTGGGGACTGAGCAAGTGCGGGGATGAAAACACGGGGGAGGGGAGATGCCTACTCAAGATGCTGACTGGTGTCAGCCCCCAGTTCTCAGCGTGGTTCCTCACCTCTGCTCTCTTCGGTGCTGACACCCTCAAGTCTGAAGCCCCAGGGCTTTAATTTCTCCAAAGAACAACGCCCCATTTCTGTTGTGGTGGATGAGGGGTCCTCTCCTGCCCCCTGCAGGGTGGGCAGTAAAATCTGAAGTTTGACCTGTTCATTGCATGGACTTTCAGACCAGTCCTCAGCCCCTGCCTTCTTCTGGTACCTTCCGTGCCTGTGCATTTCTGGGTTCTACAGCGTAGGGAGGATGTGATTTTAGGAGGCGTTCCCTTTGCGTACCTGTGGTTTCCGGTGTTGTTCATGCTGTTCTCTCAGTTGTCACTCTTAAGCTTACTTTCTGTCTTCCAGAAATTTGTCGATATGGCGATTGTTGACTCCTTTTCTGCCCTCTTTTCGTCTCGTGCATGCATATCTTTGTCATTATTTTACCCTTAGTCTGGCATGGTTTGGCAACAAAGAGGAGAAAGATGTGCGTGTTCAGTGTTCTGTGCCTGACCGCGGGTCTGTCCTGCCCACCTGACTGCGGCTCCAGGACGCTGAAGCTGCCTCTTCAGCTGTGTGTCCTCAGCACCGTGGCATATAGTAGACGCTCAATAATAGAATAGGGAAAACTGCAATGACACTCTCAGCTTTTTCATCCATTTCCTCATGATTCCCATGCTTGTGGGACAAAGTGGGTATTTAAGTCCTCTGCTCACCTCCTTGAGAAGCATAATTTCTGCTCTTTTCCCATTTCTTCCCAAAATACTGATGGTGCATTCATGAGAAATTCTACCAAGCCAAGTGAAGTACTTTGTAGATTTTAAATTAAAAATTGGCTTGATGGTAATTTATTACTGAGTAATACATATCTGGATTTTGAAAAGTTTACTAAGTAGAATATTCATAAATGAGGTATGTTTGGTTCTAGCTAGTCTTGTTAGCATGAGAATGGTATTTTATTTTAGCATTTTATCTGTAAAATTTTTAAAAATAAATTAAACAAATAGAGCATGACTTGAACGAAGGGCCCCTGGTATCAAACTCTAAATCCCAGGTGTCTTCAGGCTGCCTGGATCTGTCACTGACTTTACCTGGCAGTGGACCTGGCACTTGGCAGGGTCCGTGCCTTCTAAAGGGTGGGTAGGGTGGTTCTGGTCCCTCCTACAATGTTAGACCCACCAACATCTATCGATCTTGGGAGAGATGACAAGTAAAGCAGCAACTACAGTTTGGTATGACAGTCATGAGTAATGAGTACTCAGGCTGGGCTTGTAAATCTGGTGACCCCAGGGAGGTCACACTTCTGCTGAGTTTTGAATGATGTGTAGAAGTGGTTTGGGTGCGTAAAGGTGAGGGGGGCCTTTCAGATGGACAGTGTGTCACGGAGGGTACGGGAGGGTTGACAGTGAGTAACTTGGCCCTGGTTCTACTCACTGGGTACGTGTCAGGTAGGAGTCACTGTGCCGGACACTGGGGCAGACACCATGTCTTCCTCCTTCGTGAAGCTCACGATCTGGGGAAGAAACTCAGGTCAAAGAGCCTTTCCAATACGTTCTCATCAGGGTCATGCTGGGGGTATGTAGGAGGGGCAGCCACGGTGCTTGGCGGTCATGGAAGACCTAGAATAAGTGACGTTTTAGCTGAGACCTAACTAAAGGGTCAGTAGGAGTTGGCCAGGTTGCCAGGGCATACAGGGGATAGAATCGTTTCAAGGCAAGGGAGCAGCGAGTGCGAAAGTCCAGATGGAGGAGCATGGGCTGCGGAATGAGGTACGAGAAATCCCGTGCGTTTGGGAGAGCGAGGAGGGGAAGAGTGAGGGAGCAGCGAGGCAGGGTTGGGGTGTGACGGGCTGGCTGCGAAGGGGTTTGGGCTTTGTCCTAAGGGCAGTCAGAAGCAGGCACTGCCCAGGTCCCTCCAGAGTGACACAGTGACAGTGAAGAATATTGCGATGATTCCCAACTAACGCGTGTTAAGCGCTTACCCTGTGCCAGATGTTTTAGGCAGTTCGCCTGTAGTGTCTCCTATTCCATCTATGTAACAGCTGCATGAGGAGGTAGGTGTAATTACTACTAGTCCCAGTGATGCTGAGGCCCAGAAAAGTGAAACGACTTTCCCAGGGTGTACAGCTCGTGTGTGGTTGTGGCTGGTTTATACCTGTGTAGTCTTGATTGTAGAGCTTGTCCTCAACTCCCTGAGTTGTTTTGCCATTCAATGCCTTTGCCAGCCTGCTTGTTCGATTATCTTCCTGTGCCGTGTGGTGTAGATGGATTTCTCTGTAGTTGGTCCAACTATTGACTGTGGATTTCTAGTGTTTCGGTGAGCAGGGAGTCAGCCAGACAGACGCCTGTATTATCATTTGTCATCCTTTACATCTTCAGGGAAAGCTTAAAGCATTTCTTTTTGCCTTGTATACTTCCAAGACCCAATGTTTGCTTGCCTTATAAAAGGTGCACGTGATTTTTGTGGTCCTTTCTCTAGGTAGATAGAGTTGAACACAGGGCTTCTGTGTTGAGCATCTCCAGGGCACTCACACAGAAAACAGCATGAGCTGCACCCCCGGAGTTGGCAGTGAGGCTGTCCTGCATGGATCTTGTGGGCTTTGCTGAGTTGTGCCATGGGGTGTGTGGGTGTCAGGCCAGTAATTGGCTTGTCTTGGTGGGAACCATGTGATCCTAGAATGGACTGCGCTAATTGAACCAAATGGCAGAGAGAATTCATACCTTGGTCTTAGCAGCACAGCTTTCAAGACAAATATCCTAACCCACCATTGACCAGAATGTATCGAGTTGAGGAAGTGTCCCTGCTATTTACATTTTTGGTTTGGTTTGGAGCTCAGTGCTACATAGGTGCTCATTTCCCTCGTTGGCTTCCAAAAAGCCACCCTGGCAGTTTTGCATGTATTTTGCTAGTCTGCGTGGCCCTGAAAGAAGTGTGCCTCTGGAGTAGCAGATTTCAGTCAAAGAATCACATTTAAATCATCTAGGACCCTGAGCTGCCCAGTTCTTTGAAGGTACTAACCTGTCTTCAGCATTTCAAACACACAATGGAAGATGCTTACTTCTGTGATCAAGTTGCACCAGCTCTGACCTAGTAAACCATTTTATTTGTTTTGTTAGCAGCTGAGATCTTTCCAAAGAAGACATCTGTATGATGAAATGAAAGGAGAAGAAATCTTCATTCCAGTTTAACAACCTCATTGTAGAGATGAAGAAACTGAGTCCCAAGGTCCCATAGTGAGCTGGTGACAACATGACCTGTGTCAGAGCCTCCTGGCCCTTTTTTTAAACTACGCAGCTAAGTGTTGAAACAATGAGCATGATGAAACCTAGGAGGGCAAAATCATAGTTTCCAAGTTCCAGGATCACTGACCACAATTTGCAGGTCAGTGTGGGAACTTTGCTGTGTTGATCCAACCACATCTTTGAGGGGCTTGACAGATGTCCACATGATCTGACAGGACCTAAAAAGCTCCGGCTATGAGATTCAAGCCTTTGCCTCAGACGTCACCATCCCTTCCTGCTCCCCTGGCAGATGCACTAGAGTTTGTTAAAAGTCACTTTGATAAAAGGAGACAACCTAGGGCTTTCTTTTGCTCTTGCTCTCGTTAGTGATGGCTTGTGTTTGGCCACATCTACTTGGAACAAGGTGTTTAACATCCCGCTAATGGCAATGCTGCCTTCTTTCAAATGGTGAGGGCAACTCCACCCTAGAAGACGTTTCACAGGAGAAATTCTTGGAGATGCATTTACTATTCAAAGGAAAAATTTTTTTTTGTGTGTGTTTTTTTAATTTTAAAATGAAGTAGGGGGTGGAGAAAGGCCTAAACAACTCCAAGCAGATAAAAATAAAGAGAATGGAAATATCAGCTTGTCTTATGACTTCTCTTTGTTTTATTAGTCACATTCATACAAAATATTGTATTTAAGAACAAAAGAAATGTGATCAAAGCAAAAAGAAAAAGAAACAAGAAGAATCTTTACTAATATAAATTACCCTCTTTGACCAGATTAAAGCTTTTTGCCTTGGAGTCTGTCTTGTTTAGCCATTTTATATTTTTAAATTTATTTTGTTTATTATTGCTGTCATCCTTTTACTTTAAACTACTATTAGGTCATTAAATATGAAATGTCCAATTTCGAATCAAAAGTTTAGTTTATTATATCTCAAGCAAGAAGCAGTCCAATTAATCAAAGTATATGCCTAAACTATGAATACAGTTTTGCCATCTTAATGGCAGCTTGTTTATGCCAGCAGCAAAGAAACCTAGAGAGTGAATGGTGATGAAATTGCAAAATGCATTTTCCGCAGCTTGTTGAGAATTGAATATTTTTCCTTGCAAGAAGTTGTCCAAAGCCTGGAAAAAGTGGTAGTCGGTTGGTGCAAGTTCTGGTGACTATAGTGGATGACAGAGAGTTTCCAAGTCTAGCTTCTATAGGTTGAGCAGGGCTGTTTTTTGCAACATGTGGTCTTGCAAGAGGACTGGCCTGTCTCTATTGACCAAGCAACCCTCATCATTTTGTCCAATTGGTTGCAGCAGACATCCACTGTAATTGACCAGGTTTCTGAAGCTGTAGTGGATGATACCAGCCCTGGACCACCAAACAGACACCATTAGCTTTTTTTGATGAATGTTCGGTTTTGGACCATGTTTTGGCACTTCATCTTTATCCAACCATTGTGCCAAATGCTTGCTGTTATCAAACAGAATCCATTTTTCATCATATGTAATAATATAGTGTAGAAATGGTTTGCCTTTATGTCGTGACAGGAGAGACAGACAGGAGACAAAGACAAGATTTGAGACAATTTCTCTTCTGAAACTCATTCAGTTCAGGTGATACTCATCTATCCAGCTTCTTTACCTTGCCCATTTGTTTAAAGTGGACCAATATTGTTGGAATAGTAATGTCAAACCTTGCTACTAATTCTTGCATAGATTGAGATGGATTCTCTTCCACTACAGCTTTCAGCTGATCATTATCCACCTTGGTCTCTGGTCACCCACTTGGCTCATTTTCAAGATTAAAATCACCAGAATGAAACTTCTCAAACCATCAATGTACTGTGCGTTCATTAGCCACATCCTTCCCAAACACTTCGTTGATATTTTCAGCTGTCTGCGCTGCATTGGTTCTGAATATGATGGAACTCATGTTCAAAAATAACACGATTTTGACTTATCTATGGTTTCACAAAAATTGCTCCAAAAAAATTTGAAAGAGAATCCCAAGCCATGTGTTTGAAAGAATGAGGATGTATGTATCTTCACAATAAAAAAGAAAAAAAACCCAAGAAGTGTCAAAGTAAAATGTCAGATGTATCAACTGCCAAACTTAGTACTTAAGGAAATCGGACATTCCATACTTAACGACCTAATATTTTGCTGAACTTTGTCTCTTTTAAACGCTAAATAGTTTTACTTTTTTTCTACCCAGTATGGCAATTTTTATGTCTCAGTAGTATACTAAAGTTGTCGATAATTGTAATATATTTGTTTAGCATTTTGTCATTCTATTTTAAAGATGTAAACCTTAGTGAAGATGTAATAGTCATGAACGTATTTGTACTGGTCATATAGGATTAAAATACATAAAACAATCTGAAAAAGAAGTATAAACATGGCCCTTGGTGTAGGATCTAGATTCAAGAGGAAAAAGTAAATAGACATACAAAGTTACAAATAAGGAAAGGATAAAAATGGACTTAAGATGAAGCAGAAGAGGTGACAGTGGCCCAGGGTGGTAACAATGATGATGTAGAGTCAAGGAAAATTTGAGGTACAAAAATCAACATGTTTTGTCCCTGATTCACTGTAGCTCAGGGATTACAAATTAGGTCAGAAGCCAGCCCACAGGTGCGTGTTTACCGTACTTGAATGCCAGTTTTCCACAATCACTACCATGCTCTATTGTTTACACTGAGCTCGTTTTGGTCATTGACCTTGCCTCCTTGGCCTCTGTAAGCATTTGAGTTTGTTACCCCAGGATAAGGGAAGGGAAAAACTGATAAAGAAGACTAAGAAAGTTGTGAGTCTGAGCAGTAAGGAAAGAAAGAATAATCATAGTAGTTCAAAAAGTAACAATTATATACACCTAAAAATGGTTAAGATGGCAAAGTTTATGCTATGTAGTTTTTGCCACAATAAAAAATAAGTTTAGAAACCTTAAAAAAATAACAATTATAAATCAGCTGAAAATGTAAAGCATTTCAATCTGTCTTAAAAGGGTTGTATTCATTCTCCTGCATTCAGTTTGCTTCATATTGTAAGAAGTAATGGCCTATTAAGACATCGATACATCACTGTTTTAAAATTCTCCGCTTGATTTTAGATTAAGGAAGTCAACTTTCATTAAAACATCGCGTCTCATTTCCTCTCTTTTCAGTCTTAAGTTTTTGTTGTTGTGGTGGTGGTGGTTGTTGTTTCTGTTGCTCTAGTTTACTCTCATATCAGCTGCCTTTTATGTCTTAGCTTACCCTAATTACAAAATTTTATTTCTTTTTTTTTTTATTTCTGCATATTATGGGGGTACAAATGTTTAGGTTACGTTGCCCTTGCCTCCCCTCCCCCCGCCGTCAGAGCTTCAAGCGTGTCCATCCCCCAGATGGTGCTCATCGCACTCACTATGTATGTACATGCCCATCCCCTCTTCCCCCCTCCCATTTGCCCGACGCCCGATAAATGTTATTCCTATATGTGCACTTAGGTGTTGATCAGTGAAACCAATTTGCTGGTGAGTACATGTGGTGCTTGTTTTTCCATTCTTGGGATACTTCACTTAGTAGAATGGGTTCCGGCTCTATCCAGGAAAATACAAGAGGTGCTAGATCACCATTGTTTCTTATAGCTGAATAGTACTCCATAGTATACATATACCACATTTTATTAATCCACTCATGTATTGATGGGCACTTGGGTTGTTTCCATGGCTTTGCAATTGTGAATTGTGCCGCTATAAACATTCGAGTGCAGATGTCTTTTTTATAGAATGTCTTTTGTTCTTTTTTAGTTGTTCCTTACTACAAATTGATACCTGTGTTTGCTAAAATAACACCAAGGCCTGTTAAAATGGACATGGTCGCTTTAATACTGTAGTTATATTATTTATCATAACACAACTTGAGGATTTGTTTTGGTTAATAAAATTTCTCTAAAAGAGCTGTTGACCTATTTTCATTAAGCTCTTCTGTAGCTATCACAGTCAATACAGGGTATCTACAAACAAAAAACATGCGTGTACTTAGTGCTTAAAAAAATCAACCTTTCTTGTGAAATAAAAGCAAAATATAAAAACAAGGACCACTGAGAAAGTCCATTAGAATGGCAAGGTTTAGTGGGCATCACTACACCCTGAGGGGAATTTACCATGAGTCAGAAGATGGCTTCATGTCTCTCCTCTGGGGCACAGTTGCTCGGGAATTGTGTAAAATCCAGCTCCATCTTTGCGTATGAGGGAAATAGCTCATAAGCTCGAAGAGGGCCATTATATGAAATTCCTGTAACCAGAATGGGTATATTTTGGAGTATTGACTGTGGTATAGAAACCTTACTTCATCAATTTCTTTATCTTTTTAGGAATGAATGTATATCTTCCTGCCATACCTTTTGAATTCAGCTTCCAAATACCTTCTGGGTAAATTCAAAGCAATAGCTTGTATCCTTATGCCATCTATAAATTTTTTCCTATTTTTTTAGTGGGAGACTTTTAACCAGTTTATCATCATAGTTTATGAAAAATGATATGTTAAACTTTTAACCTTTTTCTTATAAAAGTTATCTCAGTATTTAAAGATATTTGACAATGAAATTTCACATTTGGCTCAAGTTCTAAGAGTGTTAGAATAGATTTTTAAATGAATGGATTAAATGACTTTTTAAATAGAACGGAAATGAAAAATAAGATTTAAAAATTGCTTTTCTGTTCTTTTTAATTCACTAGTATTAGCAAACAGTAGCTTTTACTTATCAAAATGAAAATTGAGCTTTGGGAGAAATTTTGATATATCGCTGAATATAGCTGAGAAGTTCAGCACATTTGTATATTGATGCCGTGTATGACCGAGGATTTGATTCTGTGCACATGCCAACCTTTTGCTATGACGTTGCCCAGGGAGTCCGTGTTGTGTGTGGGTTTTTCCTCGTGCAGACAGATGGTATCTTAAGTCTCACGAGACTGTGGTCCATTACATGCTTGCTGGGAGTGTGCGGCGTTGAGGAGTATGGCTGTTGGCAAAAGAAACATTCTGTGGTTACAATCCCCCCAATGTCAGTGATGGTCTTTGGCTTTTAGTTAGAAGAACTACCAGTTGTCTAGAAAGAAGCCCAGACCTACACTGTATTCTGTATTGGTGTGGCTTTCCCAGTAAACACTGCTGCTTAGATTTGAGGGAGACACGTCTGCTACAACTTCTTTGGTGACGGGGATGCATGAGTGGGCAGGGTGCCGTCTTCCTTGACCTGACCAGCCACACCCTTGCAACAGGAGGCATTGCAACATGCCGCTTTAGCGTGGGGCAAATGAGTAAAGCCAGATTGACTTCTGAGAGCAGCCAGGTCTTCTGGTAAAGAGGAAATCAGATTAGTCTAAGCCAAGATCCAAGGGCCATTCATGTTCTCTGACACTTCACAAAAGGTCTTCAGAAATGGTATAGACATTTTAATGCTCCCCATACATTCTTTCCAATTCGGCAAGCTGTTACTGTTATGATAGTGTGCTTTAGGGAATTCATGATTAGTGAGCACGTAGATTACATGCATGATTAATTAATTACATTAATTGAATCACTCACCCAACAAATACTGAATGAGCAACAACACACACACAAATATTGAGCACCTGCCATTGGCTAGGTGGTGATCTAGTGCTGGGGTGATAATGGCAAACAGGAGAGAGCAGGCCCTTCCCTCACAAAGCTTGTAGTTTGGGCTGGGAAAGCACAGACAGACAGGAAAAAAATGGACAAGCAAACAAACATACAAGTGGGGACCCAGGAGGCTATAAAGGAAAAGCATGTTACTTGGGGGGAGTGAAAGGGTGATCTAATTTGACTGCCGAGGAGCCTGGGTTATGTTTTCACTGCTGTGCCGCTGCTGCTGCGTTGACTACCACGCATGGGATGGTGAGTCCACAGCTCACCGTTGTGCCTTTGACAAACTTTTGAAAGCAAACGCCTTTTACCAAAGAACCCACATTCTCGTTTCTCAAAACCGTCAATTCCTCTTGGGTATAGTGGCTTTGAAGTTCTGATGTTGCTGAATGCACAGTTGGGGTTATTTTAAAAAAAACACCTTGCCCAACCGAGGACATTTCTCTGTCATTATTTTTACCCCCTGTTCACTTCTCATCTGATTGAAATGTAAGCTTATGGTTAAAATGTAGACCCTATTCTATTCCAGGTTCACAGTGCTGATTATGAACTGGAGTACTCTGTGGTTGAACTGAGGCAGTTTCTTTTATTGTTTGGGTTTAATGTCAAATGTTACAAACCCAGAAGCTATGCCACTCATTCGGAGAACTTAATGAGAAACTGCCATCTTTTCTTATTATGTATTCTCCTTGCTCCCTGCATTGTTTTCCATGGCTTTGTCTGTCTTGTTTGGAGAGTAAATACGGTGCTGGAAATCTCAGGTGGAATTATCAGGAGAGACATATGTTTTCCTTTGGACTTGGTTAGGGCCAGTGCTAAGGGAGGGCTTTGTCTCGCTTGTTTAATTAGAGAAAGTTGTTAGGGTCGTCTGCACCCCTGTGTACTGCACGTGTGTGCACACAGAGGAACAGCGCATGGCCAACCTCTTGGGTAAAGGGAACGCCTTCTAGAAAACCCATGTGAGTTTTTAAACAGTGTGTGCTGGAGAGGCTGGTGAGACTTCTCACCCCCATTTCTCTTGTTCTTCCATTTTACAGCTCCTTTTTGACAAACTGGGAAAAGCATTAAAAACAAACATCCCAAGAGATTCACTTTTAACAAACAAGGGTGGTATTGCTGCTGTTCTCAGGCCCTCAGAGTAAGCGTGGGGTGCAGCCGTCTGTGACATTCACTTATTTCCTAGGCTTGCTGTGTTTTCGTGATTGAGTCTTTTCATAGTAAGAAGATACGGAAAGTTTCACTTTGTTAGTTTGTCTTCTTTCCTGTTAGGTTAAAAAAGGGTTCCTTTCATGATGAGGGAACCCTAAAGAGGTCATCTTAGAGCCAAATTTGTGGCCGTCTTCTTGCATCTCATCTCATGGCTCGAAGTCTTATGGGCTAAACTTCAATGTGAGTCATCTTCTTTTCCTTGGTTTATTTCCCTTTTGCTCAATTTCCTTAGTTTTTTATATTTATTCTGTATTATAATAGATATTTAAGCTCTCTCGGTTTTTGGACTGAGGTATAATAGAAAGAAATCATCATGGAGGTAGGCAAGTGTGTATGCGCTTGCATGTGTGTGCATGTGTGTCTTGTGTGTGTGTGTGTGTGTGTGTATGAGGGTGTGTGTGTGTGTGGCCGGGGAGTAGGAGTTTCTGGAAAGAGGTGAACTACCTTCTAGCTGGATAAATGCTGTCCAATGACTTAATCTTTCTGAGCTTTAGTTTCCTTATTTGTAAAAGATGGGTAAAGCCGTCACCTCACAGAGTAACAGTGAGGCCCTGGAAGGCTGCCCACCCTGGGAGCCCCCTCGTGTCTGAGGCACGGTACCCTTGCCCAGTGGTTTTTCACAATCATGTTTTTCCACTTCAAGATGTTTCATTAAATTTTATATTATTGAAAATTTAAAATTACTGAAGGTTATTTTTAAAAAACAACAAAATGTGAAACAGGACATTAAAATATTATTTCAAATAAAAGTACCTTAACACCTGAAGGAAGCCTGGTTTGTAACTTTACTTGTACTTCAAGCTCTAGGTTTGGTTCATCCGGCTGCACAGGTTTGTGGTTTGAGGACTGTTCTGTGCAGCAGGACTGTGCTTTCCTGTTTCTTTCTCCACCAGAGCAGGTACCATAGCCTGCTTGTGTGAGAGGCTCCTTTTGCCCCATCCTCACACCCTGCTGAGGGATCCTGGAGGTCCCAGGATCAGGGCTGAGCCTGGGGAACCCAGAGAAATGGACAACCATCAAAAAACATTCATTCTCATCCCAGGTTCACTCTCAGTTTGGAATGTTCTAGAAACACAGAGTCTGTGAAACTTAAGGAGTAGGGTCCATAAGGCAGCTACCAGTCCTCTCTCATGCTTATGCTATCATACATGGGTGTGTGCTCACGCTTTCTCTCTCTCTTTCTCTTTTTCTCTGTCCTCTTTTTTAATTTGACCCACAGGAAAAAGTCAAAAAGGGTTTTCCTCCCTGGGATGACACAACATAGTAGTCTCTGGCCTTGAGGTGGCCCTGCCAATCAAAGTTTAACTGGAACGTGGCCATTGGCATGAGGCCCAGAGTGGACGTTCCTGATATTTAGTATTGGTGCCCAGATATTTGTCACCTTTTGTGCTGTCTCAGGATTGGCCACAGAATAGCAGGGAGTCATAGCTCCCCATGCACTGGAATTGACGGGCCACGGTTCTTCCCTTCCGTGCCAGCAGCTAGAAGGACATTCTTTGGATACGCTGCAGGCTCCTTTTTTTTAAGCTCAAATTTTGAAAACATCTCCCACCCTGTGTTGGTCAGGACAACTGCACCCAATGGGATTATAATCCCCAGCTTTGAATTCTTTATCCCAGGGTTCACTTCCGTAGGGACAGATGCCCAAGGGTGTCATCACTGTTCTGCCCCTTGAATATGTCCATGGAAACTGTGATGGCAAGGGTCCATATCCACTTTTGGGTTTTATATGGTTTCTCCATCATTTTGGTGTTGAATAAGAAATAAAAGTGGGTGATGTTTTCCAGGAACAACTACTGCATATGTGGTCCCAGATATTAAAGGAAGGTCTGTGTAAGGAGGCTGCTCCACATCCCAGGGGTACTGTGTTCTCAGACACAGGCGTGTGCATGAATGGCGTGACCCAGGTCAGCTCTGCTGAGCAGTGCAGCTTTACCATTACTGATAAAGGACTTCATCTCGGCCTTCAGATAAGCGGCCCCCATAGGGTGATAAAATTACTAATTCCCTGCTCAGTGTATTTTATGTTTTGGGCTTTTGAAACAAGTCAGACAGTTGCTTCTCTGCGTCACGTGTTCATTTAGATTTTTAAGTAGGATGAACATATAATTTATTGTCCAAACCTAAGTAGGCCAGGACATGGTGTAAACCAGGATACTGTGGCTTCTCTGATCTTAAGTAGCCTGCTCGTTCTAATCTACACAGTTTCTTATAGCTTCTTCAGATATTTCAGCCTTGTTTTAGTTTTGTTTACTGATTGTAGCAGCCCGAGAGAATGTTTGCCTTTCTAGCAGGGAGTTTGGGAAGAGATGGGATGTGGCCTCAGCATCGTGGGGCTGACAGGGCACATCACAGGGCTTCTTAACCTTGACATGGGAGGGACCTTGGAGCTGGCAGTCGAGTGATCCAGACACTTGGTGTCATGGGCTGAATTATGTTCCCCCCAAATTCAAATGATGAAGTCCCAACCCTCAGTAGACCTCAGAATGTGACTGTATTTGCAGATAGGACCTTTAAAGAGGTAATTAAGGTTAAATGAGGTCATATGGGCAGGCTCTGATCCAATATGACTGATGTCCTGATAAGAAGAAAGACACCAGGGATGCATGTGAGCAGAGGAAAGACCATGTGAGGACACAGTGAGAAGGCGCCATCTGCAAGCTGAGGAGAGGGGCCGTGGAAAAATCAAACCTGCTGGCACCTTGATCTTACACACCAGTGTCCAGAATTGTGAGAAAATAAATTTCTGTTGTTTAAGCCACCCGGTCTGTGTATTTTGTTATTAGCAAACTAATACACTTGGCCCACGAGATGTAAAAGCTCAGTCCTAATTCTAGAAGTGAATACCGTGGTTTCATACCGGGAACAGGAGGGTCTGGGCAGTGTGAAATCTTCCTGTTGAGTCCAGGTGGGAACTTGGCAAAGAGCAATCTGTCTCCATGTGGCTGTGATCTTGGACGGTGGGTTATTAAGATATGATCATGATTCATTCACCTGGAAAGAGGTTGGCTGGGGCTAGGTGAGCAGACCCCTGGCAGGGCTTCTGGCAAGGAGGGGAACATGAGGAGTCAGAGTCGGGATGGGCTGGAGAGCCAGGCAGAACCCCTGAGCACAAGCAAGGTCAGGATGGGTGCCACGTGGATGCCCCTGGGCCACAGTCTAGTTCTTTGCATTCTTGGTTTTTTTGGAATGGAGTAATTGGAGAAACAAGAGGCTTTTCTACAGCCGTGGCAACGCTATCAATCTTGGGACTGCAGACTGGCTGAATTCCTTTCTGGGACCCTGTAGAGGGTCAGCTGCATTAGAATGGGCTCTTGAACAGACTGTGCACATAAACTGATAAGAGGTTGACTACAACTGGATGGGAATTTAAAAGGTAGGCGCTGGTATGACAATCGCTTTTTCAACTCTGCTCTCTAGAGCATTCTGTCATTTTATGATTGATTGCTTTACAAGTGGTGTGTAAATAAGAGCAGCGGACTTGGAGTCAAGAACACCCATTCACAGTCTGACTCTTTCCATTACAGGCTGCATAATTTTAGACACATTGTTCCAACCTAATCTAGTTATGGATGTGTAATTTCTGTATATCTAAATTCATCATGTTGTTTAGGAACACTAAATGAGATAGAGATGTGAAAATACCCAGCCCAAGGTGGGTACTCATTACGTATCAGCTTCTTTCTTTCTTGGCCTTGCCCAAGGTTCCTTGAATTTATTAGTATGTGTCTTCCCCCCCAAGAACTGTTCTTCTTGGAAGCCTCTTTGGCACCCATCACTGTGCCGTGAACCTATTTGCAATGAACTGAATTTATGAACTCCCCACCCCCATCCGTATGTTGAAGCCTAATCACCAATATGATAGTATTAGAAGGTGGGGTCTCTGGGAGGGGATTAGGTCATGAGGGTGGAGCCCTTACGAATGAGATTAGTGCCCTTGTAAAAGAGGCCCCAGAGAGACCCCGTGCCCCTTCCACTGTGTGAGGACAGAGCAAGAAGGTGCTGTCTGTGAACCAGAAAGCAGGTCCTCACCACACATCAAATCTCCCGGGGCTTTGATGTTGCACTTCCCCACCTCTACAACTGTGAGAAATGGATTTCTGTTATTTATAAGCCATCCTGTCTATGTATTTTGGTATAGCAGCCCAAATGGATGAAGACACCAGCACATGCGTTTATTTACGTATGCAGGAAGAGGCCCCGAAGCTCAGTTTGATACTTGAATCAGTTACATGGCATGCTCTGGAACTAGGATTTATGGACTCAGAGAATGTTGAAAGGGAAATGCCCTGAGAGATCCTTGCAGTCCAGTGGTCCGTAAACCTGATTATTAACATGTAGATTCCTGCACCTGCCCTTGGAATTCTGATCTGCCATGTCCAGAGTGGAGCACAGAAATCTGTCATTTTTACAAGTGCTCCAGGTAATTCTGCTGATGACCAGGCAGTTTGGGGAAGGGCTTATCTAGTCAATGCCTCAACTTAAAGATGACAGTACTGAGGTGGAGGAAGTGAGGGTGTTTCTCGCCGGCCATGCTGGGGCCTCTCTGCACAGCTCTCTGTGATTAGGGCCTGAAATTCACATTATAAGTTCCCAGTGGGAAGATACCTGGAATATCTCCTTGCCATTTGCAAAAAAATCCAGAGAAACTAACTGGGCTGCCTATGACCACGGCTTCCTGACCTTCATGCGTTTATTTCTTCTTTCTTCTCCATACCTCTTGCTACCCATTTCTTCCCTTCTGCCCTGTAACTGTAGCGCACTACATTGCAATGCATGACTTCGATCTGATACTCTTTCTTCTTCTGGTAGCTCCTTTCTGTGACTGAATCTGGTCGTATTTGACTGGTGTCTCAGCTGGAGTGGGCTGCAGGGGTTGACTGGCCTGTCCTGCTTGACGGTCCTGTTATCTGCCAAGGGAATAGGTGCGGGCAGGACAGGTCAGGTGGAAGGTGTGGGCAGTATGACTGGGCAGGTATTCGGTGTATACAGTAGGTGGAGCAAAGGAGCCCATTGCACTTTCCTGTGGCGCTGCTGACTTGACTTACCTATGGCTTTTCCCATCCTTCCAGTGTGAGGAAGCAGAGTAGACCATGCTGATTCCACTTGGCCTTGACCTCAGATGGCCTTGGTTCCACTCCAGCAGTGCCTGTGGCTTCTCCCATTCCGCGGGCTCAAGAAAACAAACAGGGCTGGGCGGGGGGGCTCACGCCTGTAATCCTAGCACTCTGGGAGGCCGAGGTGGGTGGATCAGGAGTTCGAGACCAGCCTGAGCAAGAGCAAGACCCCGCCTCTACTAAAATTAGAAAGAAATTAATCGGCCAACTAAAAATATATAGAAAAAATTAGCCGGGCATGGTGGCTCATGCCTGTAGTCCCCTCTACTCGGGAGGCTGAGGCAGGAGGATCGCTTGAGCCCAGGAGTTTGAGGTTGCTGTGAGCTAGGCTGACGCCACGGCACTCACTCTAGCCCGGGCAACAGAGTGAGACTCTGTCTCAAAAAAAAAAAAAAAAGAAAACAAACAGAATTTGAACTCCCCTCGGCTCCTCCACGCTGTTCCCTCTGCTTCTCCACCACGCCTTGCTGACCCGGGCACATTCCCTGAATTCACGACCTGTTTCTCCTAGAGCAGGACTGTTTCCCTCCTCCACTGCACGGACTCTTGCTGATTGCTAACACCCAACAGTTCCCTGCTGATTGATGTCTTCCAAAATTCCTCATCTGCCTATATAGAAAGAAGCCCCACCCCCTTCCCCTCTCTTATCGTGCTTCTAATTCACTTTTTTGGTCATCACAACTAAGGAAGTACCTCTCTAGAAAAAAAGGCTTTCGAGTGTTAATCTCTGATTTACAATTAATTGACATTACTTTATATCGATCCATTTTATGATGTGCGTCTTCTTTGCAAATTATTTAAAACTCTGTATTTTGTTGAGTTTTGAGAAATATATCTCCCTTCCCAACACATGTGTTTTAAACAGCTCTGAAAGTGGGATGCATATTACAGTCAGGAGGATCATCATTTATTTGTTAGCTTTCTTTCTTAATGATATTTAATTTCACACATCTTCAGTCATTAATTTTGCAGAATCTGTATAAAAGGCCAGAAAAAATTAAGGCCAATGTTAGTTGAAATTCAGAAATTTGTGATATTAAGATATTAATAGATGGCTGTCAGTGTGCCCAACTCTTGAGAAGATCGCTGTTTTCCAGTAAAATGTCATGATCTGGACTTTGAGCAATGTTTAGTAAATCATTATGCCTTATGAGACCCCCTTTCCTTTTGTAACTTGAGCCACTGGAAGATTATATACAGCCAGCAGACATGAAGCACTCTGTCTGGGCTGTCTTCAGTTATACGTATTTCAGTAAAGGCACACAAAACCTCATTTTTGGATCTCTATTTTAAAAGAGTTATAAAGCAAATAATGCAGATCAGTTCCCACATCAGAATTCTGAAGGGTTCCAGTGCTTTTATCCATAGACCTTCTTTCTTTGACGACAAAAAGGATGTGTATTTTAGCTGTTGACACCATTCATTTCATAATACAAAGTGAGTTGTGCTTTACCCAGAAATGAGGGTTCAGTTTTTTACACGTGGGAAGAACTAAGTTTCGTCCTTTTCATCCCTTACCAAACAAGTTTTTTCTTTTCTTTTTTTTTTTTGTGTGTGTGTGTGTGAACTGTTCCTTTCTTTGCTTTATATGAAATTTATCCTATTGAGCCATTCAGTTTAGCTTTGAAAAACTCAGCATGGGGTAGTAGAAAATTTTCCTTGTCAAATGGATACACAACTAGTTGGAAAACATTTTTTGTAGTTAGCCACTGAGTGCGGTTCCACTGACGGTTGCTCTGGTACCTTCGCCTTCTTTTTCATCATGTCAATTGTCCACATAGCGCAGTGCCTGTGCGCACTCTGTGGCCAGCCTGGCCGCTTGGCTGTGACTTCCTCCATTGTCGAGCCCGAGCAGACACAGCAGAACTCCGCACGCGTATGGAATGCTTGAAACCCAATAAAGGGACAAGGAATCCAAAGATAGATAAATAAAAATTATATTTGATAAACATCAAAATGATATAAAGAAGATAAATGTTTCTTCCTTTAAAAAAGAAATAGAAGTTGCATTGTTAATGTTCATATTAGGATGCCACTCTTCTAAATTGTGCATCTGGATTGAAAGGTGTAAATATCAATAAACAGTACTACTTAGTTTATCAGTATTTAATATCTAAGGTGCGTTGGGGGTATACTAGGAGTAGGGTATTACAGAAGACAATTGGCTTGATGTCCTAGAAGTTCTTTGATCAGAGGTAGATGCAGCTGGAAAGTAGACAGAATGGATTGCCATATGCCTGTTCAGTTACCTCGTTATTTGCAGAAGCCATGAGTTTTGTTCTAAGAGATTCATAGGAGCAAAACCTCCAGGTGAAACTTTTCCCCTGTTGCAAAGGAACTAGAGTTGTTTTCAACTCTAAGGCACACTATTTAATAATGAGCAGGGTGTTTTCTTTTTCTTTCCTCCCTTTTCTCTCTCTCTCTAATATATGGAATTTTCTAATATATGGAAATATTCTGAGAGCAGTATTTAAATTCTCAGGAATCAACTTATGGTATTGAGAATACCAATTTTAATCAAGTTTACATTAAGCACTGCTTTAAAAAAAGTTGAAATCATTCTTTACCTGGCAAAGAATCAAAACACATGAAATGACTTATGAGTTGGAGAGTGGTGAGCTGTGACTACTTTGCTGTTTTGGATGTCATTGTAAATAAAGTTTTCTATTTAAAAAAAAAAAAGGGACAAGGAAGACCCATGGCCTTGGCAGGGGTCTGAACAATCTGAGCACCGAAAGGGAATATGATGGTTCCCTGAGAGCAATTTCGTCCCCAGCCTTTGGTTTTCCTTACTGAGCATCCTTGTAGAGTGAGTGCCCCACTCGCAGGCAGCTCATGAGAAGCCAGTGCAGACTAATTTTGATATTGGCCAAACCCCATAATTCGATAGGAGAATTTTCTTCTTAAAATCATAGTGCAGTATGAAATGGAAATAATCCGGGGGTTACCCAGGCCCTTACAGTGGTTGAGGCCTTCTTGGGATCCTCACCTGCTTGCCTTCGGCTCTCCTCTGTCTCTGAGCATGTGGCGTGGGGCCTGCTTCTTAGCCGATCCAGATAACTGAATACAGACTAGTCCCATAAACTATCCCAAGAATTGGTTGCTTGAAAACCAGATTAAAATTCAAAACAATGTTACTGAATCTGGGAATGGAATAGAAAAAAGTACAGAAGAAATAAAAAACAGTAGAAAAAACAAAGAGACAGATTTAGCCAATATAGGCTGTGGTAATCATAAGCTAAATATCAGTCACCCAGCTAATGTGGTATTTTTTTTTAAAGCAATCATCACATTAAGATGTAGAAATAGGCCCTGACTTGCTAAAAGAAAATACACATGGTGATTTATAGAACTGTACCTTTCCGACAGCAGCCAAATCACACTGTATGTCTTCATAAGACAAATGGGGTATTATTATACCCATAAAATTTTACGTATTTATATATAGCATAGAATTGTCACATGTAATATTTACCTATCATGATATGTATATTTATAATTATAATACATAATGTTTGCCTATCTTAGTTTCCAAATCTGGAATATCCTTTATCAGATAAATGTTATATTCTGTGTCAGCCAAAAGAACATGTAACTCTTGTAGTAAATAAATGATCTTTTAATTTTAAAAGGTACAGTAGTTTTTTTTTTCTTTTCATTGGTTATAAAAAGCCCATCGATCTACAGAAAGATGTTTCTGATAGCTGGAGACTGAGGGGTTGGTGCAAATGGTGCTCTGAATCCTCTTGGCTCTAGGATCCGTTGATGCAGTCATAGGTTCCCAGGCGAATTTGGATAAAGACAAGGGTCAGTGGCCTTGTTCACTGAACTGAAAACTATTTTGAGGATATGGAAAGCCTCTGTTGGTCACTGTGACAGGGACCTCACCTTGAAGATAGAGTGAGGGTAGGGCTGGCTGAACAGGCGGGTGACCTGTACAGCCACATGGGGCCTGAGCTGTAGGGTGCCCCGCACTTGGGAACTAATGCTCTGTGGTTGTCATCTTCCTAGTACTTTCTTCTCTGAATCTGTGTTTTGTAAGTGAAGTGTGGTGGGACGTCGGGGCATGCACAGGGGCCTGGAGCCTCAGCGCATGTGCAGTCCTACATTCCACTGGCCCACCTCCCCTGGATGGGTTCTTGGCCACCTGCTCCCTGCCTCTTGGTGCCCGCCCTTCCCAGCCTCTCCCTCCCCAACTCCACCCTGTGTGACTGCCCAGGGTGATGGCTGATTGCATCAGTGGGGAAGGTTTGTGTCCCACTTTGGCCATCTGCCCCTAGAAGGGGCCTGAGCAGGAGGGGCTGAGTGCCCTGCAGCTGCAAGGCAGGTGGTGTTCATCCTCACCTTGGCTAGCGGTGAAGTGGTGTATTCAGTGGGTGGCCAGGCAGGGGCCTCCCACCTGCCCCAGATCCAGGTCCTGACTGTGCCTTGGAGTACAGGTTGCAATATCTTGGGGATCTCCTGTGTGTCGATGTTGGGGCAACAGAAGAGTGGGACGGGGAGTGTTGACTTCTCCAGCCCAGACGATGTCTCTGCATTTTTGCTTTGCCCTGGACCTCAAAGATCATGGTGTTCCCTGAGTGAGGATGATGATGTCTATTCACAGACCCCCACTGCAGCGTCTGTTTGCAATCGCTGTGCTCTCATAATCTCCTAGGCATCCTGCATGTTGACTGCAACACCCCCACGATAAGGAAATCACCAGTGTGAGGCCGCTTTTGCTTCCACATTCCTCCGTGGTTGCCACATTTCTGTGAATTCTGTGCATGAGCAGATCAGCAAGGTTACCCTGGGGCTTTGGCACCAGCTGTGTCCCATGATACTTTTGGCAGAGTCTTGTTTAGTTCTTCTGCAGAGAACTATTACACACCTCAAAGTAATTTTCAGCAGCCGTCAAGCGCATCAGCACTGCAGACACTCTTAGAGCTTAGGAATGCAGTAGGGCTCAGCAAAGCAGTTAGGAAAAGCTCTTATTCTGTGTTTGTGAATAAAATGGAATGATAGAGAGAAGCGTATAGTGGCAGACTGGATTGTCTGCTGTACTCAAGAAGTGCTGATTAATAATTCTAGGTCACTCTGCTAATGGAGAATGACAGGACTCCAGGATCAGTATCTTTGGTCAGTAGTCTCGATGAGGACTGTTATCAAATGTGAAGCTGGACAAGAGAACAGATGTGATTGATGCCACCATTAAAGTCTGTAGGTTTGAACGATGGGCCGTGTCAAACAAGAACAAATTGAATAGGACATACTTTGATTCAAAAGTGGCATCTGAGAAAGAGAACCCTGGGGGATTTTAACTGCCTGTGAATTCGGCATAGGCCAGCATGCTGATGGAACCGTTCAAAGACAAAAGGTGAGATTGTGCCAAAACGAGTTGAAAATTTACATCCACACAAAATCCTGCACACAGACGTTTATAGCGGGTTTATTCATAATTGCCCCAAATTGGAAGCCACCAAGATGTCCTTCAATAGGTGAATGGATAAATTTTAGTATAACATACAATGGGATATTGTACAGTGATCAAAAGAAATATGCTCGCAAGCCACAAAAGCACCCATAGGAACCTTCAATGCATCCTGCTAAGTGAAGGAAGCCAGTAGGAAAAAGCTGCATACTGTGTGATCCCAACAGTTAAAATGTGACGTTCTGGAAAAGGCAAAACTATGGAGACAATAAAAAGATCAGTGGTTGCCAAGGGCTTGGGGATTTGGGGGACAGCAACACTATTCTGTAAGATACTATAATGGTGGATACATGTCGTTATGCATTTGTCAGAACCCATAGAATGCTGTAAAAGCTGATCTAAAAAATAAAAATTCAAATTACAAAAGAAAAAGCCTCTAAATTGGTGCCAGTCTTTCCTGTTCTTTCCACGTGGGAGTTGGCAGACCAAGAGGCAGAACTGGTGTCCGGCAGCCGTTTGGCAGAGCGGCGAGAGCCGCCTCTGAGCCAGGCTGCCGTTCTCATGCTGGTCCTGCTTCTTCCTTATCTTGGGGCTTTGAGCAAGTTTCTTAACCTCTTTGCTCATCTGTAAGATGGGGATAATGGTAGTACTTCCCTCAGGGCGTGGTTATCAGGACTAAATGAATGAACACATGTAAAGCTCTTAGAACGGTGCCTGTGCTCACTGGACATCAGCTCTGTTATTCATCCTGAATTTGGTTCTGGAGGGCAGAATTGGCACCCTTGGTGGAGGGAGGCAAAGTCAAGGGCAAACTTTCTAACTCGTAGGCTCCAGCTTTGTTGCTGTCCTGCAGTTGCCTTTGTGAATGCCATTTGCCAACTTGGAATGCATTTGTCTCTTTTCCACTTGGCCAAATCTGACTTCTTTGGGAAGTCAAAGTTTAGATGCCCCCTTCTCTTGAGAACTTTCTCTGACTTATACAGTTTTCAACTCTCTTTTCTGCTCCCACAGCATTCTGAATAGTACTTGGGTTAAACACAGTTGGTTCCCTGTCTGCTTTCCTGGCTTTGCAGGGGCAGGCTGGGGTTTAGTCACCAGTGTTTTCCCAGCAACTAGCCCAGTGTCTGACAGATGCTCATTAATGGAATGAAAACAGAATCCCACCCTCCCTTGGGTAATAACAGGATACTGCAGGAAATTGGATGCCGCAAGAAATGTTGTGCTCCTTGGTGTGAGATCTATTGAAGTAGGGTGGGTGATTGCAACTCGGGGGATTCGTGGATGAGGTGCAAGTATAAATCAGATGGTCATGTGAGCATCCTCCAGCGCAGTGATCCTGCCACAGCGCTTCCCCGAGTGGTGAGACATAGTCCTGGCATCAGAGCCGCCCGTGTCCAGCAGACAGGGATTGCTTTTTTGATGCCCTTAGATTGGTTGGAAACAACTTTGTTCAATTACTTTTTAAATAACAAATTTTGATTTTATAAAGTTATAAATTCAAAACCTTTATTTTTCTTTGAGCTTTCCATCTTAGCTGACGAAACATTAGTTTACAAATCTAGCAAATTTTAACAACCATTTTTAAGAGAGCCTTTGGTGATTGATTAGTTTCATTAAAAAGTTGAGTTATACTCCTTTGAACATTTTAAACTACATTTGTAAGTTTTATATATTCTGTGTCCCTTTAAAGTACTTCACTGTCAAAATAACTAAGGTTGTGCCAAAGGGACTTGGGAGCCAACCTGAGTCAGCTCCCGTGGGATGGCTGGAGGACCAGTAAGGATGTCACCGTGGTGGACTGAAACACACCAAGTGTGTGCGAATTCCTGAGTCCTGGTAACGGGGAAAAGAGAGAATGAAGAAAACAAGTTACCTTTAGAGAGCACTAAGTAACTGCCTCATTATCTTAAAAAAAAAAACAGTGGTAAATAGAGGGAAAGAATCAAGAATTGATCCTGCCTTTCTTATGAGCTCCATCTCTCAGGGTAATCAGACATTGGTGAGGGGGAGTTTCTCTTTATAGATGTGATCCAGCTAATACCTGAAGCAGGAAGAAAGGGCTGTCACCCCCGTGTGGCCTCTGAGGAATTAATCACTAGGTGGTGATCATCTATGGCTGCCATGTCACAAAAATGTAGGCGCCAGACCTCCGGACAGTATATGTGCCTTTTGGTGGAAACACATATCACCACCTATCATGACGTTTTACAGAAGGAAAAAAAAAAAAGCCGAAACCTGAATCTGATCAAGCCTCTGGATCCAACTGCCCATTTATAGTCTGCATGAAGGATAGAGGAAAATGTTAAACTAAAGCACTAGGGTACCGTAAGTGACTCCCAGAGTCTGGAAAACTTTACTGGACAAATGAGTCTGTTTCTTCCACAAACAAATTCAAAAATTCAAAAAAATTAAAAACAAAACAAAAAAACCCAAAGATGGCAGGGGACCTATAGAGGCCAGGAAACTTAAAATAAACATCTACTGATTTCGATGTATGACTTTTTCTGATCCTCTTTCATTCTGTGTGTGTGGTGCAAAAATAATTGGGGAAATATGAACCTTGACAGAATATCTGATGACATTAAGAATTAAAATGCTTTTTTAGACATGATAATGGTATTGTTGTTTAAAAAGACCCTTTTTGGAAGATAAATGGCAATATTTACAGATTACATTATATAGTGTTTGGGATTTGCTTCAAATAATTTGGTAGGAAGGAGCTGCTTGGCGGGTGGGAATATATAATATTAGGAGAAACAAGACTATGAATGGAGAATCGAAACTGGGCTCATTAAAATCTGTATATGTTTTAAATTTACCAAAAACAAAGCTTTTTATAAACTACTTAAATTGTCTAACAACCTAAGCCTTCTCAAATATTAGGTAATACCTGTAAAATGAATAAATTAAACTCATAAATGTTTCTAAGATTTTAATTTCAAATCACAAGTCTAAATTACTCAACCAGATATCTTAAAGTGGAACCATGAGACAAATGATCTTATACATTATAAATAATTAAAATACCAAGTATGCAAAGATTTTTCTAAATACCAGTTATTCATCTTAGGGATTTGTTTCTCAAACATTTCTATACATCATTCTTGAGGCTAACAAATGCAGCCTACCAAGGAATCAATGACATAGCCCTACATAGTCTCGGCATTACCCTCCCAAGCAATCATTGGGGTTGCCTTCTCAGCTGACGGAGAATTCTTAATGATCAACAAGACCTTGGCCAAGATGCCAACTGGACCCTTGCCCAGGACACAAAGGGAAAAGACATCCCAGTGCCCTTTGAGCTTTGACAATGCCCTCCAAATGAGATCTGGCAACCAGGTCTGTGGGTCAAAGTCCTGTTATTATCTAATTTTTTTATTCTTTTTTTATTCTCAGTGGAAGTTCCTAACTTCCACTGGGAAAATAATGGCTTTCACTTCTGCAGTTGATATTGCATTCCCTTGTTTTTTTAAAAGATACTTAAATGGCTTTCTGATTCCCATTAAAGACCTTTAAACTTAAGGGAACTCTCTGTCTCTGCAAGGAAGGCCATCCTAAGGAAACAGACTGGTTCCCTGTCATGCGGTGTGAGCCAAACTGTTTTACAGCTCGTTAGTGGGTCCTGAGTCAGTTTTGTGAGTCAGAGTCAGCAGTTAAACACCTAATAGAATCAAATGGAAAATATTGAAAGGCAGTATGAGTTGTAAGGGTAGACATTATTTTTTGAAACTTGTTTTCATTTATAGGTATTTAGATGTAAATGATGTAAATGAATTTCTTACTGTGGGTCGCTATCTAAAATTTTGAAAACCGCCTCTCCCACGTGAGGTGGGGAAACTGGGGGAGCCAGCATGCAGACAGCAGCAAGAACTGATCATACACTGACAGTGAGGAGGCAGGCCCCAGACAAAACAAACACCAAAACACAGCCTCGGTGAAAACAAACATAAGTCCACAAAAACAGAGCAAGTGGTGGCCCCTTAGTGGAGGGACAAATGATTGTTGCTAAAGGCATGGATTATGGCATTTTTATTAATGTTTTCTTTTTGTCTGCTTCTCTCTATTCTCCTTATTCACCATTTATTCCCTTTTGGTAGCACAGTGCATGGCCCAGTGTAGCAACCCATAAATAAGTATTTATTGGATGCAAATACTAGTAATTAGACCACTCGTTTCAGGAGGAGGAGCCTGGGACCTAGGAATCTGCATTTTATCCAGCTTTCCAGGCAGCCAGCCTGGCGGTGGTTGCACACCAGTAATTAAGAAGCACCGACCTAGTCCACCCACTCATTTTGCTGGCCCAGGCCACACACACGGTTAGCATTAGAACAGAGCTAGAGCTTGCATCACCTGCCTTCTGGTGGAAGTTGGTGCCCAGCTTCACCCAGCACCTCCTGCTGAGCCACTCCTTACCAGACACACTGATGGCCTTCTAGCAGATGGCCTGGACTCTGGGCTTCCTCCCTTCACTCCCACCTCATGCTTTCTGCCATCCCCTGGGCATTTTCCTAACTTACCCACATTTCGTTTTCCTGCTCTATACCTTTGACTTTCTCTATTGCCTGTAGCATGAGACCAAATGCCATAGCCTGCCTGGTGTAGGTGCCTTCCCCTTCCCCTGACTCTGACCTTCTGCTCATGTTGTGTCCTCTGATTGCATCCATCCTTCCAGACCAAGGTCGAGTGCCACATCTGTAAAACCTTCCCTGCTTTGGAGTGATTTCTCCCTCTGTGCTCTCCTCACTCTTTGCCCATATTCCGGTACAGCACCTAGGACTTGCCTTGGACTTTGTTGGCTCAGCCTGTTTGTCTGATGAGAAAGCAAGTTCAAAGAAGGCAGCATTCATGTGTCCTTTACTTCTCTAGATAGCCTTGCAACCAGTATTAAACATTTTTAAAATGAACTTTTTTATGAGTTCAGATTCCATCAAAGTTAATATCAATTGGCAGCTTGGCCCATTCACTTGTATAAAACAGCGGTTTCAACCTCTGGTCTCATAGGAAGGCTCAAAGCTCCTTGTAACTTCTATGCCATTTTATTCCTTTATAAGCCCAACCCAAAAAAGTACTGCAGGGTTTGTGTTCTGTTTGTAGTAAGCATTTTTATTCATAGTTTGTTTCCCTCCAGAGAGGAGGTAGACAGGTGGACAAAAGGGGAGTGATCTTAAAGAGAAAGGGTTAGCAAACTAGATCCTTAATAATGGCTATTTTGAAGATTTGGGGGTGTGGTAGTCAGAGAAGTGAACAGGGCATAAAAGAAAAACACAAGACAGAGGACAGGGAATAAAGGGCATCTGCCGTAGCTCCTGTGGGTCTGTCGAAAGCTCTGTGGCTTGGCTTTCCAGCCCATCCTAACTGTTTCAGGTCGGTTCCATTCTCCATCTGCCAGGGGAGAAGCCCAGCTCTTGGTGCAATATGGGGCCATACCCAAGATAGCAAATCTTCTGCCCAAATTAGAGGGTAGAGCAGAAAGCCTAGCACAGAAGTGCATCTGGCTTGCACTTTTATTTTGCTGACTTTGATGCCTGTTAAATAACTCCCATGCAGTCACGTGGGGTGATTTTGAAAAGTGAAATTGTTATTGAATGCATTTTTTGTTTCTGTGGCAGGAAGTAAACCTAATTTTTAAAAACGATTAAAATCCTCCAATTGAAATAATGATTGATCTGCTTTGCTGTTACAGGTTCCTTGCGCTGACTCCATGGAGGGTGTATCACCTGATTTCCGTCATGATATTGGGGCGTGTTATTATGCAAATAATAAAGGATATGGTTTTATCTAGAGCAAGAGGTAAGAACACCCAGATTTCATTTTTATGATATTTAATTTTCTAGATCCTGAATTTCTGGTCTTTGTGTAGGCATATTAACCAGTTAGGCCTTTGGATAGGAGCAAAATAATAGATTATATAGGCATTGACTTGGCTGTTTTCAATATAATACTTTTTTTTTTTTAACTAATGTTGTCTCTAGTCATAGCTACTGCTCCTGGGCCAAAGGTCTGTGTGTGCTAGTTCTTTTCTTGGCTTGAAGTGCTATTTTAAATACCATTTTGATATTTGAGTAGGCTACAGTGAAGATAACAGTTAAATATTTATTCCATCTTACATGATGGAACTGGGCTGCTGGAAAATGACTAGTATATAAAAATTTTCTCTGCCTCAGTGAAGAAAGAGCAATTAGTTCAGGATTTCACAAAAATTAAGTGATGGTTAAATAAATTTTGAAAACTAAGTTAATGAAAAATGAATTAATTTTCAACATTAAGTTTAAAAGTGAGAGCTTGAATTATTTTTTTAAAATTTGCTTAAAGTGTTTTTTGAGTAATTTAACTGTGTTATAAATCTGAGTCAAGCTTTTCCATATTTGAAGGGGCCTCGTCTGCCCGTGTTGGAGCTAGTTTTTGTAAATGGGCAAAAAGCCCTCCTGGGAGTAATTGAACCCTATGAACCTAAATGTAAGAAGGTAGATTTGATCAAAAGTGCTCAGGAGGTTATAATGAGGCATTTAATTACACCAAATGTACCCCCAAATGGAGGGATACTTTCGGTTGAGGTCCGTGTGTGTCGAGGTGCATGAGAACTGCCCAGCATTCTGGTCCTGGTGGGGATACTGAGGCCTGCGTTGCGGGAGGCGCCCTTCTCTTCCCTAATGCCAACTCGAGACAGGGGTATAAGCTGCTGTGGATTTCCCATCATGATCTTCCATGGGTCTGCTTTAAATCCAGTTTATATTTTAAGTCTAAAGTGTTTTTAAACCAAATCTTCATGTAAACCATTTTTAGAAAGGTTGTTTTACATTGGTGTGTTTCCAGGTTCGAAGGTCACCTCTTCCCAGTGCTCTGGGAAGATACACAACCGTGTTTTTTTTTCCAGTTAGTGCTTTTCATTAATCTGTAGATTTAGGTTATATTCTTGTGCATGATCTTCCTTCTCTCCCCTTGCCCTTCATCTTCCTTTTTTCTGTTTCAGAGAACAGATACCTAACTTCCCAACTTTCAGCCTTAGCAGGCCGTTGCTCTGACATCCACTCGCCAAAGATGTGCGGAGCCGCCCTCTCCGTGCGTTAGGGTTTTGTCAACTCGGTCAGATCAATCCGTGGAGATTGCCGTGTTTCAGCCCCGAGTCGTGACTGACAGAGGAGCGCCTGTGTTTCTCAAATAGGCTTTATGATATGTTCACCCTCGTAGTACCTCCCTCATGGGACGCTTAGAAGATAAAGCCACTCACACATTTATCCGCAGCCATTTCAGCTCGGCAGAGCAAGTTGACTCAAAAGCAAACCAAGCATCTCAGTATTTTCCACGTGTATGAAATTTGGCCCTAGTCAGGACACAAGTTATGAGGAAAGGCAAATGTGGAAGGCCAAGGATGAAGTTGAAAGACTTCAGAACTGTCCTTTTCTTGCTCTTAGCCCCTCACACAGAGATCATGTCTAATGCAGACTCATTGGCTTGATAGTCATGCAAATGTGGACATTTCATACTTACAAATTGCAGGAAACCTTTACATTGCAAAGATTCAGTCCTTTAAAAAAATTGAGATGATAGAGTTAAAAGAATCCTAGGCTAAAGAGTTTAATTCTTCTTTTTTTTAATTTCAGGCTATTATGAGGGTACAAACATTTTCGTTACAAGTCATGCCTTTGCCTCGCCCGAGCCAGGGCTAGAGGTGTGCCCTTCCCCCCCCACAGTGCGCACCCATCCACTGGTTGTGAGTTTACCCACCAAGAAAATTCTTGAGCTAGTTCATTTCATTTCCTAGCTGTGGAGAATCCACATAATAGACTCTATTTGTTTCCTATGGCTGTTGTCATAAATTGTCACAAACTTGGTGGCTCAAAACAATGGAAATTTCTTCTCTTATAGTTCCAGAGGCCAGTAGTCCAAAGTCAGCATCCTTGGGCCAAAATCACGGTGTTGGCAGGACCGTCCCCCCACGGGGGCTCTAGGGAAGGCTCCGTCTCTTGCCTGTCTGTCCCAGCCTCCGAGCTGCGGAACTCCGCGGCTTAGAGCGGCACCGCGGCGGTCATCGCTTTCTGTCACACTGCCTCCTGTGCTGCCCGTGCCAGATCCCGTCTCTCTCGTGTGAGGGCGCTTGCGACTGCATTTGGGGCCTGCCCCGATAGTCCAGGGTAGTCTCCTCATCTCACGTTTCTTGACCTAATCACATCTGCACAGACCCTGTTTCCATATAAAGTAACATTCACAGATTTCAAGAATTAAGACTTGGTATCTTTATGAGCTGTTATTCAGCCTACTGTACCATCTGAACCTTTCTGTCTTGTAAAATGGTAGAAACCCTCCTCCTCCCACAGGGTTTTATAGGGGTCAAATAAAGGCATGGAATAGAAATGCCCTCAGCACAGTAACAGGCTGCTTTGTTCTGCCGTCGCAGCATCGGGGCCACACGGGCTTTGTTCGTTCCTGGGTCGGTCTATGTCCACCCCTTCCGTGTCAAGGCCTCTCACAGGCACTGGGGTTTCAGAGGGATCCAGACACACTCCACCCTGTAGGGCGGGCCCTTGTCAGAGGCCAATCTTTCTGTCAGGGTTTTCACTGGGTGACGTTGTTCCAAGTATAGCATTTCTACTACAAAGGAAAAAAAATAAAAGAAATGGGAATAATTACTCTGCGTTCCCAGAGCTCTTTAGCCTGTGACCGAGGAAACACTGGGGCTGGCTTCTTCCTCCTTTAGTAGAGTCTTTTGGGACAAAGACTCATTTGAGCCCATGAATAGTTGGCAGGAGCCGGCATGTGCAGGCCTCTGAGCGCAGGGCACCCCTGGATGAATTGGTCTCTGCAAGGCACGGTTTGGCTTCAAGTCAGATCCACATGCAGTCGTGGTCACTCCGTGGCTTCGGTCAGAACTGCCAGATGCTCTCATTAGCTATCTCGGCTTATAGCAACGACAGCAGCAGCAACAGGACGGCCACGTCATCAGGCTCATCGGGCCTCTACCTCCTTCCCTGTCTCTCAGCTTCGCTGCTTCCGTATTTTTTGGCTAAAGATATTAAACTTTTATTGTTAGGTGTTTAATTGTACCCCTCCCCCTAGTTACTGTGTTTTTACTCTCTTAACAAATTTTTAAGTGCAAAGTATTGTTGACTGTATG
Source organism: Indri indri (assembly GCA_004363605.1). NCBI lineage: Eukaryota > Metazoa > Chordata > Mammalia > Primates > Indriidae > Indri > Indri indri. The sequence continues at coordinate 56,387 of RJWJ010000067.1, forward strand.
CTCACTGTTGTACAGCAGATCCCTAGAACGTTCCATCATTGATGGCTGGAGCTCCGCACACGTTGAACAGCTGGGTCTCCCCTTTCGCTCCAGCCCCTGGCAGCCACCATTCCACTTTCTGCTTCTCTGGGTTTGACGGCTCCCGGTTATTATCTTTGATACCATCTTACATGCTTAATATGCAATAGATGGTAAGAAAAAAAAAAAAAAGGCGGAGATACCATCTTGTGAATCGACTTTGTGAGACCTACAGGAACCCAGTCTCCAGTTTGTGAGCCACCTGTGCAAACAACTGCCAGCCGCGATGGGTCTCTCTAACTGGTGTGTGCCCTGAGCGTGTACTTCCCTGCATTAACCCCTTTGTTCAGGCTCTGGGGAACCCTTCTGTGGCCTGGAAAACTCCTCCTGCATCCTTAAACTTTTCCTTAACCACCTTTCCCCCCTCTCTCATTGAGATAGGACAGTCATTTCTGCCCCTGGCTCCCTTGAAGATCCTCTTCAGCTACCGCCCGGTGCCGTGAGGGGGTGCTCAGCAGGTGGCCCCATGGCTCCCCCTGCCACCTGTGGAGCGTTTGCAGCCACTGCCTCTTTCCACCTTCCCTCCTGCTAAATCTCCACTGTCCACTTATGCCATGTCCTCAGCACCTGATTGCTGTTGACTGTGACCCAGTAGGGGTGGTGGCCCATGAACTGTAGTCCTTCCTGCACTCTCTTCTGCCATTCCGACTTGTACCCTGATGGTGGCTTGTCTGACGGCCTGGGTTCAGTCACCTACCAGGTAGCCTCATCTTTGACCTTGGCCTTTGGAAATACCGTGTCTCTAATACCTGCAGAGTCTGAGAGTTGGTTCTCAGTGCACCCTTTATCTGCCCCTCCCTGGCCTCTTGCTCCTGTTGAACCAGCTCTTTGTCCATGAGTTTGACTCTCTTCCTGTTCATCTATACTGTCCCACAGCCTTGTTGTTGGCCCGACTTCCTCCCTCTACACGGCACCTGCCTAATCTCCACTCAGTGGTTACAGAGATGCTGTCCGTACCATTCTGAAGGTCCTTGTTTCCTTATCCATCAACCATACTAATTTCTCCAATTTTTAATAATGAAAAGAGCAAGCAAACATCCCATATCGTTATCTACTTTCTCCACTCTTGAATTCAGTGTTGTTAGAGAAATGTCAGATGAGACGACGAGTTGGTGCCTCCAGAATATAGTCTGTCCAACTTTCCAATTTTAGTTGAGACTTCACTACTGCTCACAATTCCCTGGGTTCCTTTAAGTTGTTGATTTGTTTTTATATGCCACCTAACTCCAAAATGTGTGAAATAGCTTATTGGGAACATAAAATGCAAAACTGTTTAAAAGAGGTCGAGTAGAAAAGGAAGAATCTAACGTGGTGATCATGATTGAGCAATAGATTTATCCTCGTGCTTACTGGCAGCCAAGGCACAAAGGGAAATCAGATTAATTGCACAATTCTAACAATGAAAAAAGCAATTTTGAGAAATTTATTCCTGGAAGTAAATATTAAAAAGAATTTATCACATAGATCTTTGAAAGGGGAGATTGAAGAACATAAGGGAACAACACCTTTGGCCTTTTGTTTGATGGAAAATGCAGAAATCTTCTCGTGTTATTTTATATTGAGCTTTATTAAAGCTGATAGCTGGGAGTTTAATATCAAGACATAGTTCAATAAAGACATTCCCTGGAAAATTAAGAAAGCAAGTGAGATCTAGGTATATATATTTTTTCTGTTGATTTCATTTGAGCCTAAATATAAACTCAAAATGTCTAAAGAATGAATAAGTACAAATCTTTTTTTTTTCAGATAACAGTTGTCTTAGTTTTGTCAGCACCATGTCAAGACTCACCTTAAATGCCACTTCTATTATTGGCCCTTTTCTGAGCAGCCACATTTTCTCTCTTCCCTGAACTCTCATGGTTTGTGCCTCTCGTATAGTTCCTATGCTACATACCTTGGTTCATATTTACTTGAGTACATATTTTGTCTGCCCCACTGGACGGTAAAATCCCTGAGACAGGGACCAGGTATTACAGAGCATTCCATTTCCCATGGTACTTTCCCAAGTGTTTTGTATTTGGTAATAGTAGGATCTCAATAAATATTTGTGGACTAATTGCTGTATTAGTCATGGTGCCAGAAGTATATATACACTGTATGATTTCATAGTTTGTAGAGTTTAAAGATCTAAGTGTTCCACTTTAAATAGTTTGGAATATTTCTAAGTTGAAAAATGTCTCAGGAGAAAAATACCTCGGTTAAGTTTCTCGTTTTACCTCTCTCTGTTGCAGGTGCACAGTTGTGGAGAAGTCTCAGTGAAAGGTAGGGAACTTGCCTTCATGTTGTGGTTCATGGAGGGCAGGGCGGGCAGGGGACTGAGCCACCAAGATGTATCTCTGAACTGATAGTTCAGTGACAGGGACCTAAATCCTGCGGTAATTTACAAGAGTGGGAAAATGAAGAACGATATGATCCAACTGAACACAAGGATAAAATTGGGGCTCATTGTAGGAAATGGTTCGTATTTTGCTACGATATTGGGCAACATGATTTGTGGGTTGGCAACGTGTGAGGATTTGGAAGTGAAGGGAGGGAGGCATTTTCATTTGGGGTTTCCTTTTAGACTTCATTTTTGGGGCATGAGCAACACTGCTACAGTGGAAGAAGAACGGGGCTACACCGAGTCGGGGTGCTCTGCTGGAATCTTCCCGATGGGTTGCCCACGCTGTCAGTTCAGAGGACTGCACCATGAGAGGCTCTTAGGGATGAGGGTGCAGTAGCTGTTGACCAACCTCTTGAATCCTTGCCCAGCCAGGGGCAAACATGGGCTCCCTCTTCATGTACCGTCCGTCATCCATCCATCCTGTGGTACAGGTGCTATTTCCAAATGGAAGAGAAAAGACCCGGGCCAGTTGGTGCAGGGAACATCATTCACTCCGCCAGCTAGACATATGAGAAGTGGAAAAATGAAGGAAGTATGAGGATTAATATTCTAGTGAAATAATTTTTGTAGGAATTGATTTTTTAAAAATTCTGCCTTAAAAATATATTTGTATTACTTAAAAAGGATGGTTGAGGTGCTTGACTTGTATCAAAGGGGACATTGTGAAATGAATGTGGAAAAAAGGAGGACAAAACAATGCCCTACAAATCCTGTAGTATTTTATATAATGTGCCTTTGGAAGCCGTGCTCGTGGAAATAACGCTTTTTTCAGGTGTAAAGACTATTGTTATGATCGGTTTACGACTGCTTGCTTGTTCCTTCTTTTGGATCCCAAATTTTCATGGGCAGAATGCAAACTTGTCTGGGGACTCAGGAGAGGGTGACGTTGGATATAAGGAGAGAAATCTGGTCCCTGCTGGTTCTCACGGAGGTGAGGGGCTGCCAGGGAGGGGCCAGCACAGGCTCTGACAGGCGTTTGTCTTGCCCGGTGTTCTGGTCTGTGCGCTGTGCACAGGCAGTGTAAAGTTCTCTTTGTATTTTGTAGACTTTCCCTGTGGGAGTGTAAAGATAAAGAAAACTCTAAATTACTCTTTTGAGATAGAGAAATAGCTCGTGTTGTGCAATTGGTTGAAATGTGTTTTGGGATTTGCTGTCCGCCTGCTTCCGTGCCCCTGTGCGCTCTTCTACATTGGCACCTTTTAGGAGAAGCATTTAAATTGAGAATTGTAAGAGAACGTCTTAGCTGGAAATGACATCCGGGTTACGCGTGATGTTGGAAATCAATAAAAGACATCCGTGAAAATAGGAAATTTCATACATCGTTTGTCCAGTAGGAATTTCTAGAATTATTTTAAATTGCAAATATGCACAGGCAATAACTTTTTTTACTACCAAAGTTTTACAAAGTTTAGTAAAAGGGAGGATGAAGAAGAGAAGGAAAAGCACCCGGGGGACTTAAAACGTGGTTCCTAAGCAGAAAATACATTTGTGACCCAGCAGGTGCATACACAGGACCAATGAGAAATATGCTTAAGTTTTAGATTTCTTTTAAAAATGAATAACACAAAAGCTTGAATTCATTTAATAAAGTAGTTTGTATAATTGGAAACAAAGTTAAGATATATTGCCAATGGATATGATGACATAAATCCTACAATCATACATAATAAAATGTGTTCACTCACTCATTTAACAGAAATTTCCTCTTTTCCAGTATTTTAATTTATCCAACGAATGAAGTCTGAACTACATGAGGAAAAGATTTTCTGTTTTTAGGCCTTATTGACAGAAATAAGGATTAATGTTTTAAGAGCTTTTCCATAGAAAAGCATTTCCATCTAGGAATATAAATGTATTTTACCCACATAGGTTATTTTTTAAAATCAAATCTTCATAAATGCATAAATTAGTTTAGGAATTAATAACTTGATAAGGGATAGAAACCGGGATAGGGTTACCATGGGCTCACAGTTTGTTCTCCAGCTCCATGTATGTTAAAGACACTCAGTTCTTACAGAAGTTTCTAGGCTCTCAGGAGCATTTCCTGCCAACTAAAGCCCCAAGACAAAATTTATGAAGGTGCGTGAAGTGGATCCATCTCTGCTGAGCAATTAGACTGTCCAGTGGATTTGAATCTCACATTAGCTGGTTTCTCTTTCTCTCTCTCTAGCAGGCTTTATTTTTTTTAGAACAATTTTAGATTTACAGAAAAATTGAGAAGACAGTACAGAGTTCCCATATGCCCTTGTCAACCTAGAACAATCAAAAAGGTCAGCATCTAGCACAAAGAGTTTATTCAAGGGCAAAATTTGAGGACAGCTGTCCGGAAAACACAGAATTCCAAAGAGTGGAAGTCAGTCTTCCAAAGCGTAGAAGTTTGAGGTTCCTTAATATAGACAAAGTTTGGGGAAGCTTAACAAACTTTCAATATCTTTCTATTATATATAAAGCTTAATGTATAGTTACGATGATCTGATTAGTTGAGTTGGTCTTTTTCTTTCAGGAAAAATATATGTAATATTCTGCCCTGAAGAGGTAACAGTCATGGGGTCTTTTGTGCCATCTGGCCCGAGTTAGGTACAAGACAATGAATAATCTATAGCAAAGATCAGTGATTGGAAGGGGGGAGGCCTGGTCTCTGGTCTCTCCTCGCCATTTACAGAATAAGAACCATGAGGAAGAGAGTTAATCTGTAATCTAAGAAGCAGAGGTTACAACTACAGCCTACGTGACTCTGGTCACAGTCACAGCTCTCTCAAGGCTTGAAGTGTTCTTTTGGATTTCCTTAAATTTTATTTATTTTCACACCCCCTACCCTCTCACGCAGTTTCCCCATTCATGGCATCTTACATTAGTGTGGTACATTTGTTATAATTAATGAAACACTAACTGATACATGCTTATTAACTAAAGTCTGTACTTTATTCAGATTTCCTCAATTCTTACTTAATCTCATTTTTCTGTTCCAGGATCTCATCTAGAATAATTCATTGTATTTATTCGTCATGTCTCCTTAGGCTCCTCTTAGCTGTGCCAGTTTTTCAGAATTTCCTTGTTTTTGTTGACCTTGACGGTTTTGAGGAGTATTAGTCAGGTACCTTGTAGGATGCCCCCTCTTGAAATTTGTCTGCTGTTTTTCTCCAGATTAGAATGGGGTTATGTGTTTTGGGGAGAAGGGCCACAGAGGGGCAGTGTCGCTTTCGTCACATCCTATCAAGAGTACGTGCCATCGGCAGGATTTACGAGCGTTGATTTTAACCTTGATCACCTGGCTGAAGTAGTGTGTGTTAGGTTTCTCCAAGTTGGTTCTCTTTTAAGCAGAGGAAACTATTGGGGAAATCGAATTAAGATCAGTAGGCTGTTGATGAAAATAGAGCCAGAGGGAGGAATTAGGAAGTTTGTTAAAGATGCTAGGCATGCCCCACCCCTGGCCTGGCAGTTCCGGCCACCACTGATATGCTGGGCCACCTCGGGTAAGTGTCTTAAGCTTTCTGTGCCTGTGTTTCCCCATTTGTCAGGTGAGAAAATTAAGGCTTGCTCTCTAATTGTGGTTGGGGAAGATTAGACCAAGTGATCTGGTGTAATTCCAAAGCATTTCTAAAAAGCACTCTGTGCTGTTTGATGCAGAGTTCTTTCAGATTGACTGATACACAATTTCACCAGAGCATTGTTTCCCTTCTTTCTTGGAGCCCGTGCCGTCCATGGCCCTTCTGAATGCATCCACAATTTACATGTGACAATTTCTGCCGTGTGCTTTCTTGTAATGCAGAAGCTGTTTGAGTCCTTGATGATGATTTGGAAAAAATATTAGCACAGCAGGACCAAGGGACTGACTTCACTAATAGTTTGGTTTTGTTAATGCATTTGTCTCCTTTCTGGAGGTGCCCCTGTGCCCCAGAGAAGGCATGCTAATGGAGATAACCTTTGTAGGAAAAGTCTCATTAACTCCAGAATCACCTGTGTGTATATCCAGGCCCAACTAATTTCCACCCTTGTCCTAACCCTGCAGCTGGTGATCTTGCCAAGTTCGCTTCTCTTGGCCTCAGTTTTCTCACCTGCTTAGTGGGAGGTGAGAGTGGATTATCTCAGATATCCCATCCAGCTTGAAAAGTCTGTTCTGGTGCAATTTGAGGCATTTGTGGGTTCCTTTCATGTTGTTATAATCTTTTTACATTTTGGTTTGGCCAGTTGCTCTTTCAAAGTGATTCAATTTATACCTGAAGGGATATTTTCCTGTGTTTGTCCACTGCAGTTTCCAACATATAATACTGTTTATCACATTAGAAATGTGAAATTAATACATTTATTCTTTGAATTTCTTTTTTTTTTTTATTCTTTGAATTTCTTTGGTGATGATTTGGTAAGTTGTGTGCAGTGATTGTTAGCGTCTGGTACTGGGTAGTGCTTATGTTAACGCTAAAAAATTTACAAAAAAAACGACTTTATCTTAAGGATGAAGTATAGTGGCTGATAAGCAGATCTTTGGAGCCGGAGAGAGGCGCTGCTTCGCTCCCGTGGGCCACCCTCGTCCATCCACATTCCCAGGCGCTGGGCTCAGAAACCTCCCTTCACGTGGCTGTGGCTGTAGCTAGAAAGCACCTGCCACTGTCCTTTGGCCACGCAGCTGAGATTCTCAGGTTAGTCAGCAAGGGTTAGATTTTCCTCTTTCCAGCATCGTGCTAGATCAATTTTCGGTTTGTGCTAGATCTCAGAATAAGCCAAGCCTTCTCTCCATGGGGTTTTAATCAGCACCTTTAAGCAGCACTCATAGCACGAATTTCACTGTTAAAAAAGTGGATCAAACAGTGGACCATTCACCACTCATAATGGCGAATGCCATTTAAAGCCTTTGAATGAAAAGGAACTGCTTCTTTTCTTTGCTGTAATCCTAATGGCTTGTTAATTCACAGACTGTTATTTACTCTATGGGAAAATTTGCTTTTGTCATCTAAACTAAGCTTAAAGTATTTCCTTCAAAATTCAGTATGAAGATGGTGGCGGCCCTGTACACTTAGGCATGTATGTAGTTTCTCTGGATAGTTAAAGAGCATTGGTAAAGTTCACAAGTGTTATACTGAACTAGTACATAATCTTAAAGGCACAGTCTGATTTCTGATCGTGTTATTGACAATAAAATGTAGATAATTTTAATCGTGTGTCATTCACACGTCCATATTTGTACCTGGAATATTCATTTGTGAAAATATGATGCTCAAAGTGTGTGTGTTCTGAGAAGGACTCCTGCTTGACCTACTTCTTTAGCAAACACGAACTCTGCAATCTGTGAACAGCATTTATACAGAGCTGTCAACTGAACCAAATTAACATCTCGTGTGGCTCATTCCTAGTACTGCACTGAAACCTGATTGATAGTATCATAATGGCTTTCCATTTCTGGCTGAAACTATAGCAGCTGAGTGAATAAAGTCCTCTGTTAACAAATGAGAATCTGTGCACGTTACCTTTTTCTGTGCATATGTCACCTTTTAAAAACATATAATTGTCACACTTTTCTAAGTAAGTATAAGTTAGAAAAAAGCAACTTTACTTACATATAACAATCATTCAAAATTTCTTTTTTTTTTTCTTTTGAGACAGAGTCTCTCTCTCTTGCCTGGGACGAGTGCCGTGGCGTCAGCCTAGCTCACAGCAACCTCAAACTCCCGGGCTCGAGCAATCCTACTGTCTCAGCCTCCCGAGTAGCTGGGACTACAGGCATGCGCCACCATGCCCGACTAATTTTTTCTCTATATATTTTTAGCTGTCCAATTAATTTGTTTCTATTTTTGGTAGAGACGGGGTCTCGCTCTTGCTCAGGCTGGTCTTGAACTCCTGAGCTCAGGATGATCCGCCCGCCTCGGCCTCCCAGAGTGCTAGGATTACAGGCGTGAGCCACCGCGCCCGGCCCTATTCAAAATTTCTTTATCTCGTTCTTTAAGTTGGTACATTATAACCCAGATTAAGGAGTTAGTCTAATCATACATCTTGTTTTACTGTTCAGTGACGATTTAAAGACAATAAATTTTGTTCTATGACAACTAGGACACTTGAAAATGATGGCTGGGAGCCATGGGATGTTCTGACAGGCATTCCAGGAATCCAGATACCTCTAGCAGTGCACCATCTGCAGGAAGTGGGTAGTGGCTTTCCAATGATGAAACCAGGGCATCGCATCTCATGGCCTTACCTTGAGCTGACTGTTGAAAGGCAGAGCACAGAACTCGCAGGGTCAGTTTTTCTAGAGCCAGCAGGGATTAGCAGAAGAGTCCTGAGCTCTTTGCTTCTAGCCTCAGCCCGTCTCTTTCTCTCTCAAACTCTTGAGAGAAGCAGTTGTGTGGCCCCAGTTCTTGGGATGAAATGCCTTTTTGTTTTGTGGGCTTCCAGATAACCACCAGTGAAAATTGTTCTAGCTGGTTGTATTTTGGGGCATAGAGGGGAGCCAGGAACCTTTGGTTGTAAAACCCAAGTCCTGATGTTGACCCAGCTTGTAGGCCCAGGACGAATTGGAGCATTTAAATCAGAGAAGTCTAATAAGTTAAATCCTTGAGCACAATGTTATGCAACTGTTAAAAGTGAAAAATCACCTAGTGTTTGCTAAATTGTCTCCTCTGATGAATGTAACTTAGTGAGAAAACTGTGTTTATGTTTATGACTCATATCATTATTCATATCATATTTCGTAGACAGGGTGGCTGATTTGAATTCCCAAGTAAAAAGCATTAAATAGTTACCCGATAGCTTAAAAGATTTAATCTCTTTCCATGTTAGGCATAACAAAAATTCTAACTCTGATGTGTTGAAACAGTTTTAATTATAGTTTTAATTTTTTCTAATGTGTCTTCAAACCTCACCCCCCTTTTATTGAGACAGAGTCTCTATTGCCTGAGCTCACTGCAACCTCAAACGCCTGGGCTCAAGCCATCCTCCTGCCTTAGCCTCCTGAGTAGCTGGGACTACAGGTGCATGCCAACACACCTACCTAATTTTGTATTTTGTGTAGAGACGAGGTCTCGCCATGTTGCTCAGGCTGGTCTCAAACTCCTGGCCTCAAGTGATCGTCTCACCTCAGTCTCCCAAAGTGCTAGGATTACAGGTGTGAGCCACTGCACCTGGCCTAAAGTTGCCTTTTAACTTGCACTTTGTAACCTTGCACTTGTACCTTTGTAACTTGTATAGTAAGACTTGTACCTTGCTAATAAGGCATACTATTAGTTTTATGTTTAGTCAGAACTACAGACAGGGAGCCACATTGCAACGAGTTTTAAAAGGAAAATCTTGATTTGAAGCATGCATTGGTATCTTAGTCCATTTTATGTTGCTGTAACAGAATATCTGAGACTGGGTAGTTTATAAAGAAACGATATTTATTTCTTACAATTCTGGAGGCTGGGAAGTCCAAGGTTGAAGGGCCCACACCTGACAAGGGCCTTCTTGCTGCTCCTCCCATGGTGGAAGGTGGAAGGGCAAGAGAGTGCAAGAGCACAAGAGAGGGCCGAACTCATTTTTATATCAACTCATTCTTGAGATAACAAACCCACTCCCCAAATAACAATGTTAATCATCTCTTAAGGGTCCCACCTCATTAATAATATTGTCACAATGGCAATTACATTTCAGCATGGTTTTGAAGGAGATATTCAAACCATAGCAATTGGATTAGATGAAAAAAAATTATCTTCGTCACATAAGCGCACGTATAAGAATAACGTCTATTGGATGTTGGGCAGGGGGGAGGGGGAGGGGGAGGAGGGGACGGGTATATGCATACACGAAGAGTGCAATGCGCACCATCCCAGGGATGGACACACTTGAAGCTCAGACTTGGGGGGGAGGGGGACAAGGGCATCATACGTAACCTAATCATCTGTACCCCCATAATATGCTGAAATAAAAAAAAATATGCAACAACAAAAAAATTATCTTCGTCAGGAAAAAAAGGCACTTAAATTCAGAAGATGCTGGACATATGCATTATGCGTAAGCATATCTGTGCTTGGGTAAATCTTTGGCTGAAGAAGCCTAGGCAAGCCTGGGAACTAAGCACCACTTTTAAAGTCTGTACCCTGCCAAAATAAAAACCCAAATAGGCCTTTTATTCCTTTTTTCAAAAATAATAATTGAGTACAATTCTGTAGTCATATATTGCACAATGGAGAGTCAAAGCCCTTTTCTTCGTCTCCCTGACGAAAGAACGGATCCATTCATTATATAACAGATAGAAGCCCTTAGCCAGAGCTGCTGGGGTTTGGTATGAAAGTTTCTCAAAGTCCTACATCCAGATTCCAATCTGTAGTTAATTTTTTAAAATTTGTGCTTTGAAAATTAGATCTGTTGAAAACGAGTATGAAATAAGGGACTACAAGCAGGTTTTAAAGCTGTTTTGGAGGAAAATGTTATGGAAAATTATGCTTGTTATCTCTCACCATCAGTGCATACCTACATAAAAATTTTTTTGTGAGTTTTTAAAAATGTCTCATGCTGAACATTTAAGGGCCACTCTTTTCTCTCAGGAGTCTGTCACACTGTAGTAAGTACATGCCTAGGATGTAAGTACAGGGAAAAGCCCTCTAGGAAATGGATGTGGCTCTCCATGACAGCAACAGACACATTTCTTAAAGCATTAAAAATAAAATGAAACAGGAGGCACATTTCATATTCCAATTGCTTCATTGACAAGGGTGGCGAATTTTCAGACCTGTTCCTGGTTGCATATTCCTTTCATAAATAATGTATTCTCCTTACATTCAGACAGATTTGTCAAGTCAAAATATAGGCAGAAAATGAGGGGGTTAAGGTTTTTGTGAGTATAGCAGCAGTGACATTAGGTGACTCCTAAATGACTTAATAACTCAGGATTCCCTAGGCAAAAGACACTCAATATTATACTTTATTATAACTTATATTTTTTGTTGTTTAGGATAGTTTTCTACATTCCTTTAAGTTAGTGTAATTCTATAATAATCTGATTTAACATGAGTTCAATAACCCGTTTTTTTTTTTTTCTTCATTATTTTAGGGCTACTTCATCTTTGCTTAATTTTTTTGAAGGCAGTGCCTTGGGTCTCTATAGCTGCCTGATAACAAATGAAAGTCACAACTCTGATCATTTTATCTGTTTTCAATTCTCTTAACCCCAAATTTAGTAGGTTTGATTAGTTAGTAGATCCTGAGTTATTAAGGATTTGAAATGAAGTTCATTTATAAATATAGAAAATAATTAAGCTAGAATAATTAAGTAGCCCAATAGCATGGTTGCTTCAATAAATTTAAATTACCAGAGAAGGAAGGCTGATTAGTAGTTAACATTTCTTTTAACTCGACCTGGCCTATGTTGCAATTATAGGAATATAAATTAAGACTTCACAAGTGGTTGGAAATCCCTTTCTCTTATTTATTTATTTATAGTTACCAGACATTGTTATTTATAGTCATATTTGCTTAGTGGTAGTTAAAAAATAACTAATTTTTTCTGACTTTGAAAGTAATACTATGCTAATTTAGAAAATCGAAAATAAAGGAAACTTTACAGAAGAAAAACCAAATCACTTAGAAACCTATCACCCAGAAATTAAACTTACCTTCAATGTTTACTATATTTTCTTCCAGTCTTTTTGTAAAATTATATGTGCGTGTTTGTTCACTCATCCAATCACCCTTTCAACAGATATTTATAGAATACCTTCTTTTTTGTTGTTTTTTTTGAGACAGAGTGTCACCCAGGCTGGAGTGCGGTGGTTGGATAATAGCTCACTATAGCCTCGAACTCCTGGGCTCAAGCGATCCTCCTGCCTCAACCTCCTAAGTAGCTGGGATTACAGGCATACATCACCACACATGGCTATTTTTTTTTTTTTTCTGTAGAGATGGGGTTTTGCTATGTTGTCCAGGCTGGTCTGGAACTCCTGGCCTCAAGCGATCCCCCCTTGTCTTCCTGAGAAGCTAGGATTACAGGCGTGAGCCACCACACCCAGCCTGAGTACCTTTGTTGCCAGACCTTCTTCTAAGCATTTGTGGAGGGGAAAAAAAAAATAAAAACTGACAAACAACCCTGTCCTCATGGAGTTTACATTGTACTGAGTGAGAATGATAAATAATAAATAATTATTTATGTAATGTTAGCTGGTGAACTGTGTTCAGGGGAAACTACAGCAGGAGAGGAGGGTAGTGGGTGGTGAGGGGCAGGGAAGGTCCAGTTTGTAATAGAGTGTCAGGAAAGACCTGAGTTTTGAGTAGGGCTTGAGTTTTGAAGAAGAGTTTTGAGCAAGGACTCGAAGGAAGTGAGGTTATGAATCATGTCCGGATGAAGCGTTTCTAGGCAGAGGGAACAGCAAGTGCAAAGGGTCTGAGGCAGGAGCTGTGTGTGAGGGGGATTGTTGTTTTATACCAGTAAGTTTTGTTTTGTTTGTGGTGTTTTGCAGCCATAGTGACTGGAATGAATGGAATATTATGTAACCAATAAAGATCATGTCATAGAAGAATATTTAAGGGTATGAAAGGTCATCCTTTATTGCTAAGTTTTTATAAAACATTATAGATTTACAGTAAGCACAGTGAGGTATCAGGCACAGAACATCGGTTCTATGTTGGTACCTAAGCGTGATTATCTCTGTGTGAGGGGAATATAGGTGTTTTTAATTTTCTTGAATTTGTTTACCCTTATTACATTTTTCCCCATAATGAAATGCCTTTATCAAGAGGAGAAATAAAAGCTATTCAGTGAAAGAGGGAGTGTCCCAGCAGGCAGGAAGAAGATTAGGAAGCGACGAGGTATTCAGTTCACCTGCGTGCCCAAGGGCTCTGGCTCCAGGGCTGCCGCCTGGAGACAGACTCTGGTTACAAGGAGAGAGACTGGCACAGCCCAGTTGCTGGAAACAAAGATCAGGGCTGAAGACCAGACAAGTAAACTGGGCCGGAAGGAGGGAATCCAGCCTCAGAAATAAGTCAGAATCGTTACAGGTGGGGCCCAACCAGTCCGGGTGTTGCTTGACACAAAGTATCACAGAGTTGGGGTGAAGGTAAATATTCATTTCCAAGGTCGGTGGTGTCCCTGAGGAGTGGGATCAAAGCTCATAAATGCTTCCTTTTGGAGGCTCCAACGCAAGCTCAGAGTTGAGCCTCCAGGGACAGATGACGTGGCCTAAATGCATGTGTTCATGATTTAGCTACACTCCCAAGAATGTTTCCAGTGAAGATTTGGAAACTCTTGGTACCATCCAGAATAAGATTTCAGTCTCTATCCTTATGCTCAAACTATAGTCTTTGGACAATTGGAACAAAAATGAACCAGAGAGGACATCGTGTTCTAGTCTCAATGATCTATGCCTGGATTCTATCGGTGGGCAGGTCTGTCTGTCTACCTACATATATTCCTTAGTTATGTTTTAATGATCATATTAAATATATTGAAGAATATACATAACATATACATAAGTTGTAAAACATAATGAAATGAATATACATGAACCAACCAGGACTGATGCAGTTGTTACTCCCCTTCCTGTCCTACTGCCAAAGGCAAGCGTGGTCCTGAGTTTTGTGGTGTTCATTCCATCGCTTTTCCAAAAATACTGAAATAAATAAATAAGAATATTTATACATTTAAAAATTATATTTAAATAAAATTTAAATATTTATATATTTAAATCACCTATATGTATACCTAAATAAAATCTTTGGTTTTGAAGTCTATAAAAAAATGGTACCATATTTATGCACTTTTCTAGGACTGGTGTCTGACCCTCAACATTTTTTTAAAAAGATTGATCGTGTTGCTGTGTATAGCTGTGGTTCATTCACTTTCTGATGCTGTATGTAATATTCCATCATATGACTATACCACAACTTATTTATCCTATTTTCACTGCATTTGGGGTTTTTTTGTTTTTGTTTTTTTTCATACTGCCTGCTGTTTCTGTGAGTTTCTGAGTTTACTATATAGCAGCATAAAAGATCACAGAAAGGAAACAGGTAAATGCCGAATGCATAAAGTGAACACTTTCCAAAGCCAGAATATTGTGTCTATGAAAGGTTGTATAGAATCTATACCAGTACACGGGCTCTGACACCTGTTATAGAAACATTTCAGGCGTTCTTGAGTCTTTCTCCTGTGCCCGCTCAGCGGTGTTCTAGGGCGGGCGCCACTAGGGGGGGTGTGAGAGATGGGACATCTCCCTGTTGTCGGAAAAGCTAAGAATAACCTGGCTCCTGCTCAAACCCAGCCCTGTGGCTCCAGAGTGTTATTAGTACTGGTACATTTCTGCAGGGCAAAAACGTTAGTATTAAATCCACTTACAAAAAGAAAGTCCAGTGAAAGGTTACATCTATATCCGTACCTGTGTGCACAGGGACGCATGGATTCGCATGTTTTAATGTTGTGGGGAAGTGAAATAAATAAATCGGGACTAAGGAAAGTGATAGTAGGATGCATCAACGAAGAATAAGACAGAGACTGGGTGGGGAGGAAATTCACAGCTGAATGGCATGAATCAATGACAGATGGCTGTGCTTTTTAGTTGAGAAGTAAGCTTAGGATTTTCAAGGCCTCTGAGAACATAATGGTACTTTGAATTCATGACTCTTTTATTGCTTGTTTCGATCCACTGCCTTATAAAATCTTTTGAATGTTCTTATTTCTGTGCTCTCAAAAGTCTTTCCGTCTCTCCTTTGTCCTAGTACTTTTCCTCTCTCGGAAATCATAACTCTAAGTAACCTTGAATCATGAATCCCAGAAAGTAGCTTAATTTTCAAGTGATTGGGTAGAAAGAGGATGTATTAGTGAGTTACTGGCCCCAGGCGTACATTGACCTGTTGTATGTTGAGGGGGAAGATCCCTGATTATTAGAACAGTGTACAAGAGCAGTGGCTGCCAAAGGTCAGCCTCAGAATCCTGGAATGGTTGGGATTGGCTGAATAATCACACCCCCCCCACCAAAGATGCCTGTGCCCTAACCCCAGAACCAGGCCTAACATGGCAAAAGGACTTTGCAGATGTGATTAAGGATCTTGAGTTGGGGAGATGGGCCCCGTGTAATCACAAGGGTTCTTTTAAGGGGGAGGCAGGTCAAAGAGGAGAGAAGATGTTAGGCTGCAGACTTTGAACATGGAACATGAGACAAGTCAGGGAATGTAAGTGGCCTCTAGAAGCTGGAAGAGGCCTGGAAACAGATTCTCCACCTGAGCCTCTGGAAGGCAGGCAGCCCAGCAGACTTAAGAGTCAGGCCACCAGAACTGTAAGGTGATAAATTTGTGTGGTTTTAAGCCACGTAATTTGTGGTAATTTGTTATTACACAATAGCAACAGGAAACTAAGAAAGTGTTCTTCATACTGTGAAAGAATCAGCTTTCATCGGAAAATGTTGAGAGTGGTTTTTCCAACTCACATCTTGGTCCACTGAAGAAATGCAGTTCGACCCCAATTGTTGGGAGAACTGCATCCTGAAACAAGGATGGCTAGAGTACGCAGGATGGGCTAGCCAAGTTCACCAAAGCAAAGGGAAGGGCAGGGAGACATGAATGGGTCTGAAAGAATGTTCCCACCAGGCAAGTGGAAAAAGAGGGTTTGAAAAAGGAGCCAATGTGGCCAAAGTAGTCAAGAACAGTCATGAACATGCCATACTTGGATGCCATGTAGTGTTTCAAGGAGGCGGCCATTAACCGGGGTTCTAAGAGCACTGAGTGAGGTCGCTGGCTTGCATAAAAATGTTTTTGGAGGCCTTTATAAATAGTTTTCTATGCTTTTTGTTTATGTGTCTGGAGGAAGAGGTTTTTAGGAGTGAAAAACGCAAATTCAGGCGGCTTAAGGATGAGATGTGGGCTGAGAGAATGGAGGTAGGTAGTGTGAACCACATATTGGAAAATACTACTGGTGAATGAATGGAAAGAAATTAAACGGTGCCAAGGAAAAGAAGAGGCTTGGTTTTTGTTGTTGATGTTAAAAGGATTTTTTTTTAGTTGTGATAAAATACATATAAAATTTACTGTGAGTGCTATTTAGTATATTCACATGTAGTGCAAACATGACCACCATCTAGTTCCAGAACATTTTTGTCACCCCAAAAAGAAACCTGTGATCATTAAGCTGTCACTTCCCATTTCTCCTTCCCTCCAGCTCCTGACCACCGCTAATCTGCTTTCTCTCTCTGTGGATTTGTCCTATTCTGTACATTTCATGTAAGTGGAATCATACTGCATTTCACTAAGCATGATGTCTCTGAGGGTCATCCATGTTACAGCGCTTCTCAGTACTCTGTTCCTTTTCATGGCTGAATCATGTTCCATTGCGTGGACATACCACGTTTTGCTTTGTCATCCATTGATGGACATTTAGGTTGTTTCCGTCTTCTGGCTGTAGTGACTAGTGAGCAGTTTGGTTTTATCTCGTTTGGTTTTGTTTTCAAAATCCAGATGTGGCCATGCAGGTAAAAGAGAAGAGGTGAGCAGCTGGGCTTGGACATCTTTTGTCCACCAGGCAGGGCCTTATGCGTGCTGCCAGGCCGCGGAGAGAACTTCCATGGAGAGGCTGGTTGGCCGCTAGGGGAAGGGTTATGTCGGGTGCAGGCGGTGGATGGGGCAGGTGATTGGCTTCGCTCATCATCCATAAATGTCTATTGGAAAACTGAAGATAGTGTTCGGTGACTCGGCAAATGCCGGAATGTCAGCTGGGGAAGTTGAACTCTAGGCACATCGGTTCCTCCAGTGGCAAGAGCATTGCATCTAAAGGAGGAACCCGAGAATGTGCCCTTCGTTTGTCCTTTAAGTCCTCTTTCTTTTTAAAATTTTTTTTGGAAGAGGAGGGAGTCTGCAGGAAGGAGGGAAATGAAGGGTTCACCATTATTATTTAGAGGGATTTGGTCAAAGGAGGAAAAGGTACATGGTGTAGTACCCTTACTGGGGTATAGTGCATTATTACTCATGTGCTGTTTATTAGTTCTTTTGAAGGCTATTCTTACTTGTGCCTGTTTTTAATACCTGAACAACTGGGAGAGAGGACTTATAATCCTGCAGTCATTTGGCTTGTATTCTTAGAGAGTATTTTTAAACTATAACATTCAGAGCCATCTCATGTCACTTAAAGCCCAAGAAATGCTTTCAGTATTTATTTCTCCTGAGCTATAAACTTTAGATTTTGACTAGTTTTTTTGCTTCCACAGTAATCACATTTTCTAGATCTTTTCTTTAATGTTTGCCTTATTTTGGGGGGTCAGTTATTGCTGTCTTTATTAAAACGAGTAGTGATATTTTCAGTCATGACTCAGGAGTCATCTGCTGTGGAATGAAAACTGTCTGAATTCCAAAGCTCATCAAGCTGGACATCCTCAAGTGAGAATTACTATTTATTTTGAATAAATTGCACATTTAAATACTTTTTTTTCCTGAGGCTAAGTTGGAATGAAATCATCTTGCTTCAAAGGGCTTTTAATGGATGCATCATGCTTGGAATATATAATGGAGACTCAGTAATTGAGAGAATTTCTAAATGGAGCAGAAACTTATATTTTTAAATTGAGAAAAGGGTCTAAAACTGATCTGGGGCCCAAACAGGACCGTCCCAGGTTTTTATCAAGTAGAAATAGAAAATCCTGCCCTTCTGCTTAATCTTTCTTATCCATGAGCTGTTCGATGCTTATTAGCCATTTCAGCTTGGCTAATGGAAGAGGGGAAATGATCCCCATGTGTGGAATTTGTGCTCTTTGTGTAGGTCACTTGGAAAGTTAGAGATCAATTATAAATTTGTCTTGTTTTTTGACCAAGGCATGGAAGTCTTCCAACAGCGAAAGAATATACGGCTTGTAATAAATTAATTTTCTTGTACTGGTTAGAATATGGGATTGGTAATTTAATCAATAGCAGGAAGGTAGTCAGCTAAATTCTAGAGAAAGGTTTTCCTCTGGATACTGCCACTGATTTCTGGAATAGGGGAAAAAACTCTTTTCTGGTAAGCAAGTGATTTAAAGAGAGAGAGGGAGGCCGGTGAAAGAGTGGTGAGGCTGCTGGGCTGGGGTTTTTGACACTTCTGCATCAGCAACACAGCTGGTACCCACTGCAGGATGTTGTGTGGCCTCTTGGCCTGGAATTCTCTTTGCCTGAGTCTGCTTGGGCTGCTCTAACAGAATACCATAGACTGGGTGTCTTAAACGGCAAGTGTTTATTTCTCGCCTTTCTGGAGGCTGGAAGTCTGAGAGCAGGGTGCCAGCGTGGTTGGGCTCTTGGTGAGGGTGCTCTTCCTGGTTTACAGAGGGCCATTTTCCTGTGTCCTCACATAGACAGAATGTTCTAGTCCCTTCAACCTCTCATAAGAACACCACTCCCATCGTGGGGGGCTCCACCTCTGTGACCTCATTCAAACCCAATTACTTCCCAAAGGCCCCACCTCCAAATACCAGCACACTGGGGGTTAGGGCTTTGCTGTGGTTTGAAAGTCCCCTTCAAAACACATGTTGAAATTTAATTGCAAATGTAGCGGTATTGGGAGGTGAAGCCTTTAAGAAGAGATTGGGTCATGAGGGCAGAGCTCTCTTGAATGGATTAATGCCGTTATCCCAGGAGTGGGCTCCGGATGAAAGGATACATTGGGCCCCCATTTTCTCTGTCTCACCCGCTTGTTCACTGTGGGATGCCAGTCTGTGATGCGATAAGGCTGCAAGAAGGCCCTTACCAGATGTGGCCCCTTGATCTGGGACTTCCCAGTCTCTAGAATGATGTGCCAAGTAAATCACTTTTCTTTATAGATTACCCAGGCTGTGATATTCTATTACAGCAGCAGAAAGCTGGTTAAGATAGGCTTCAACATGAATTTGTGGGGGCGACGAACATTCAGTCCATAGCACTCTACTTCCCTGCCTGCCCCATTTCCCACTTTCAGATTTAACAGCTAGTGTAAGTAGAGGGATTTAATTGTGTTGATGCAATTCATAGGAACGCAGAGTTAGACAGCAGGTTGAGGCTACAGGTAATCCAAGCCTCTGGAAAGGATCACAATGAAACAAAATCATAAAGACAGTCTGCCCTGCCCTCACATTCCTGGGGAAGGGATTATTTGCATTGGCCTTTGGTTAAATGGTTCTTGCATCTCACAACCCTCTTAGATACAAAGAAGAAATGTTCTTTTTAGACCCTTTTTCCTGCCTATTACTGTTGAGCTCTGGGGCCTCTCAATTCAAGGGAAGTTGTGGATACTTTGGCTTGGACCATGGAGGACTAGCCATTTGCCGTTGCATATACTGCCTTTGCTCATTTGGGTTCTGATGCCTTTGTAAGATAACTTTATAGCCACTAACGGGGGTCCAACTTGGTGATAGGCACTTGGCGGGAAGTGTCACATGGCAGGGTCACCTGGCATCAAGACAATATCAAGGGCGGAGCCACTAACCAATCCTGATCAGCATCCCCTCCCCCAACCCTAGAGTCTGATAGATCCTGGTGTCTCATTCATGTGATAGGAGGAGAGAATCCATACAAAATAGAAAAGTGCATCTGTATAAAGTATTTTCAGTCAAAAAGATTTATAATACAGTGTTCTCAAGGTCCTTTAAATCCTTTAAATTTTTCTTCATGTGAAAGCAAACAGAAACAGCATGAGTAGTGAATGCATTATGACCCTTCATTTGTTGTACTTTTTTTTTTATTACGTAAGGACTTATCATGGCCAGGGATTGCTGTGTTACAAAAAAGCGTAAAATCTCAGGGGCATACAGTGTGCAGTTATTTGTTGCTTATGCTTCTGTGGGTCAGCTGGGGTTCAGCTGTAAGTTGGGGGTTGCATCCAGGCCTGCTTTACAGTCTTTCAGCCTCGTTGGACCAGAGGCTACTCAAGCGTATCATTCTCATGGACAAAGGCAGGAGGAGCACAAGAGCACAAACCTAATAATTCAGGCACATTTCAAGCCTCCTCTGTTGGCTAATATTCAATAGGCCAAAGAGAGTCACGCGGCCAAGTCCAAAGCCAAGAAGGGGAAGGTATATCTGGACACCACCAGGCCATGCAGGGGTATCGACGTATCATGCTACTGTAGGAGAGTAAAGAATTGTGTCTCATAATTTAATCTGACCTTAATTTTTTTATGTTCCTAGGTGAGAAATCCTTTTATATAGTTATATGGGTTTTTATTCTTTATTTAGTGCCTTTCAAAAGTCTTCAAAATAGTTATTTTTTGATGTATACATATATATTTTTTCACTTATAAGCTTATAAGTCCAATCTGTTTAATTTTAAAGATGGCTACTTTAAATACTTTTTTCTAACCCTTTGTATTTTATAGATGTCGCTTGAATTTTTTTACCTTAATTATTAGTTTTACCCGGCATGAATTTCAAGGAATTTACTCAATACCTTATTATTTTTTTCTCTTTCAAAACCAGAACAATTTTGCCCATAATAATTTCAGGATATAAAATTGTTGGCAAGTTTGACATAATAATGGTGCATTTATTCAGAGCTAAAGGGCTTTGTAAAACCTGCCGTGACATGACTCTGCACACATCTTGTACCTGCATATCCATAGAAGGGCCTCACTGTACACATCAAAAGGGCAACTTTGAAGAATCACATATATTCTTTGGCAAAATCATCCACCTATTTCCGTAGCCTAAATGAATGCTACCGAAACACGAGTTATTTATTTTTGGATCATAAATTAAATTCCCATTGTTGCTAACACTCATGGTTATTCAACAAAAGTTAACAGAGAGCCGACAGTTCAAGGCTCTGCCGGAGTGTGGGTGAAAGGGAATGCCGAGTGTCCTAAAGACGCTACTTTTATTCTGAAGAAACCAAATTCTCCAGTTTCCTATTCGAGAGTTTATTTAGCCATCTGTGCTTTCCCTTGCTAAAATATCTTTTGTCTTGGGGCTGACTCTGAAATTCTTCACTTGAATTTCTTGTGATATTTGTAAAGGGATCAAACACTTTATAAATGTCAATCTTTTTGTTTCTGAATAGAGAGAAGGCGGTGACACTTTCTGCTTTCTGCCATCCCCTACTGGTCTCTGACAGAGCTGCTATTTTGGATTCCTGCTTAAACTTTGGGGCCACGTTTCCTGCAGCGGGCTGGAGCTGCAGTCAGTGGACTCATTCTTCCAGCATTTATTAAACACCTGCTGTGTGTAAGGGAGATGCTACTGAACATGTAGCATAGTACTTCACCTTATGTTAAGATTTTGTTGTATTTCCCTCGATGCTGGAACGTGGAGAAGGGTCTCAGATGTCAGAGAGGTGGTAGAAAGAACAGGAGAGTTGTATACTGTTGGGCTTCGTGGAAGCTGTGCGAATTCACCTTTCAAATGATTCTAAAGAGATTCTGTTGCTATTCGCGCTACATAAAGCAAAAGCGCCTGGGCCACCAGCATAAAAATAGCTGTTGAGTGTTACATCATCAGAAAAAGTCTTCATTGGTATATCAGGCCTTGCAGGGAACAAGTCCATGGTTATATTTAGACAGATTCTGTTCTGCTCATTGAAATGATAATTTTAAGACAAAGTAAGGAAAAGGTGGGAGGGGGAGGGATGACCGAAGAAGGCCACTACATTTATTTTGTACCTGTTGATTACTATTTTAATTGGAGTCTGGCATTCATTTTTATTTATATTGAATCAGCACTCTTTTATTCCTGTTTTCCAACCACCTGTTATAATTATGATGTCTCCCATTTAAACTATAAAAGCATGGAGCAACATGTTGCCTCTAATGACTTACCTCTCTTCAAAAGTTGAATGCTGATTTATCTCAAGAATATGAACTTTCAAGATTTGTGCAGTGGAAAAACAGATGTACCAAAGGAAATTTTCTTTTTAGTGTTTGTTTCTTCTTTGGGATTTCAACCATTGTATGTCACCGCTTTGCATTTTATGACCTGTGCAGACTGGGCTCGTTCAGGTTGTCTCATAGAGTAGAAAGGGCTTTAGCTCACCGCCTGCAGGCTGCACTGCATCTCGTAACCCAGTGCGGGATCCCCTCCGGTGCTCCTTCCCTGGCTGTCTGGAGTGACGGGGCTTGATGACCCAGAGGAGCAGCATCCTGCATGGGAAGAGCCATGAGCCCGAGGAACTAATTTGTCTTGTCTTTCCGAAGAAGCTTCTGCGATAACAAACAGAAACCCCTTCAGTCTAGCATAAATAGAGGAGGCATTACTCTGTGGGTTCAGGGCATATTGTGGAAGCTGAGAGAAAGAAATGCAAGGAACAGGAACCAGGAAGTTACCAAGAACAGAAGCAGCTTAAAGCCTCCCCAGCAATCAGAGGACACCGACAGGGAGCTTGGAGTAGAGTCAGGGGTACTCGGGAAGGTGGAGGACAGTGGATGATGAGGATGATGAACTTTGAATAGTGGTCCTCTGTCAGTGCTTAATATCTGCCAGGCACTGTGCCGAATGCTTTCTGTGTAGTACCTAATTTACCCTCAAGACAATCCCACGAGGCAGGAATTAGTAGCCCCCTTTAAAAGACAAGGACACCAAAGCTTGGTTAAATGACTTGACCAGAGTGAGGGATTCCACCCCCGTCTCTCTCCCCTCCGGCACCAATGGCCTTCACCTCGGTGTTCTGCTGCATCCCATATCAAACTTCCCTAGAACATAGCTTCTTAACAGCATTTAGGAAAATAAAAGTATGGTTCGGAATTGAAAACAAGAATTTAAAATGTTTTCATCACATGCCAATAATGGGGAAGCAAAAGAATTTTGGTGTCATTAGTGTTTAGGGATCAGAGGTGGTCAGAGCCCATGGGGACACCTGAGCTGGATAGAGACAAGCCCAGGCCCTGGGGACTCAACAAATATTGCAGAGACGAGTTATGCTTTTTGTGCCTGAAATAACCTCTTCAACCTTATAACCTATTAAAGCTTATGTTTAATAGGTTTAAAGCTTCCTTTCATACAAAAATAAGATTGTATTTTTAGTAGAAATTTATGCGGATCTCTGTCATACCAGCTAATTTCTTCTTGGCATAATTTTTCTTCTTACATGTAAAGTATGAAATGTTAGGAGATGACGTGACACCAATGGAAGAAGCTGGACTTTGAGCAACCAGTTCAATGCTCTAGGCCTCAGTTTCCTCACTGGTAAAACAAAGTAGGCTTATTATAAAGCTATGGTAATCAAGGCAGCATAATAAATAGATCAGTGGAACAGAGTAGAGAGTCCAGAAATAGATTCACACATATATGACAACTAATATTCAAAAAAGGTTCAAAGGCAGGTCAGTGGTGAATGGATAGATGGTCTTTTCCACTAATAGTGCAGGAAAAATTAAAAACCCATATGCGAAAATATGAACTTTGTTGTCTACCTTCTATCATATATAAAACCTAACTCAAAAGGGAACATAGGCCTAAATGTAAACCTAAATCTATAAAACTTCTAGAAGAAATCATTGGAGAAATTCTTCATAACCCCAGGTTAGGGAATGACTTCTTACATACAATACTATATAGATGACCCATAAAAGAAAAATTTGAAAAATTGGACTTGATCAAGATGAAAACTTTTGCTCCTAAAGAGACATGGTTAAGGAAATGAAAAGTTAAGGCACAGACTGGGAGAAAATATTTGTGAATCATATATCTGATAAAAAAAACCTTACAGCCAGAATATATAAACAACTGTTAAAACTTAGTAATAAAACAAACTACCCAATAAAAAAGTCCAAAAGATTTGAACAGACACTTCAGCATAGAAGATAAAAGATGCTCTACATTATTAGTCAGTAAAACTGCAAATTATAGGCTGGGTGCGGTGGCTCATGCCTGCAATCCTAGCACTCTGGGAGGCCAAGGCAGGAGGATCACTTGAGCTCAGGAGTTTGAGACCAGCCGGAACAAGAGCAAGACCCCATCTCTACTAAAAATAGAAGAAAATTAGCCAGGCATTGTGGCATACATCTGTAGTCCCAGCTACATGGGAGGCTGAGGCAGGAGGATTGCTTGAGCCCAGGAATTTGAGGTTGCAGTGAGCTATGATGAAGTCACTGTACTCTACCCAAAGTGACAGTGTTAGAATCTGTTTCCAAAAAAAAAAAAGAAAGAAAAAGAAAAAGAAAGGAACCCTATAATTTATAACCACAATGAGATACCACTACACCTATTTGAATAGCCAAAATGAAAAAAGATTGGCCATACCATGTGCTAGTGAGGATACGGTGCAATTGGAACTATTATATATTTCTAGTGGGAATGAATATCAAATGGTACAACCCTTTTCTAAAACAGTTTGGCAATTTTTTAAAAAGATAAACATATACCTACCATGTAATTCTAGCACTTCTGCTCCTAGGCACTTACCTCAGAGAAATGAAAGCGTATGTCCACACACGAATGTCCATAGCAGCTCTATTTATAATAGCCAAAAACCGTCAGCAGGTGAATGGATAAATTATGGGCCATCCATGCAATGGAATACTGCTCAACAATAAAAAGGAGTGAATTATTGATACCAAACACCACGAATGAATCTCACAGTAATTATGCTGGATGAACAAAGCCAGACAAAAAAGAGGGCATACTGTCTGATTCCATTTGTATGAAATTTTTAAAATGCAAACTAACCTGTAGTGAGAAAGCAGATCCGTCTTGCCCTGGGGTGGGGGGGTGCAGGGATGGATTAAAAGGGGCACCAGAAAACTCTGGGGGGTGATGGAGCTGTTCATTATGTTGATTTTGATGATGGAGTCATGGCTATACACCTATGTCAAAAGTTACCAGATAATATACTTTAGCTATGCCTAGTTCATTGTAGGTCAATTATATTAATACATCAATTAAGCTGTTTAAAATCAAGCAAAGCAGGCACAGCAGTCAACACTAATACATGTGAGAACATCACAGAGGTCGGCGCTGTTCTGTAAGCAGGAATGTCATTAGACCGTCTGTAGGTCATTCCAGAGCTAGTTCTGACAGCCTTTCACACTCGGAGACATCACTTTCACGTGTCTGTGTGGTACATATTTCCTTTACTCAGAATGGTTAAAAGGACCTTTGACTTTTGACAATAATGTATTATTTTATTTTTTTAAAAGATGCCTTATAGATCCATGGTACAAGGATGGGTAAGCGTGGACCTGAATTGTGAGCTGAGTGTACTTGAGGGGGATGGCTTTGGGCCTTTTTGTTCGCATGTCACACAAACAAAAACCAAAGGGGTGGGGGTTGGTTGGAGGAAAACAGGTTCTGTTGACTGTCTTCTAATGTTCAAAAGCCTGTCACCCGCTACCGTTGTATATAAATGAGCTGAGTGAGACCTGCACATGCTGCAACCTCCCCTCCGCTGAAAAGCCTTCAGGCAGAAGTCAGGTGGGGTTTTTGTTTGCTTGTTTTTTCCCCCTAGTACCTTTAAAGCTCCTGCCTTTACCAATCTGCAGGGACAGAAAGCAGAACGGTGGTTGCACAGGGCCACAGAGGCGCCTGAAGTGCGGAAGGCAGGTGGGTGTTTTCTGCAGCGGGCATTGGAAATATTCTGGATCTTACTTGCGATGGTGGTTTCACGAGTGTAGACATCTGTCAAAACTCGCCACCTTTTCTGCTTTAAATGGATGCAGTTTATTCTCCGTAAAATCTACCTCAGTAAAGTTGTTACTTTTCAAACCCCACGCCTTTCTGCCCTCAGCCTTAGAATATAGTGGGCCGTGCACACAATTATTAATAAAAATCGTATCGTTGCCTCCCTGCGTAATTTTTCTTAGGAAACAATACTGAAACCTCTCTTTCAGTTTTTGCAACCATAGGCATATAAATTAGTTTTTATTTTTAAACTTGGATATTATTTCTTTACATCTGTATTTCTAAGGGCAAAGTCAAGTGTGAAATCGAGACAATTTGCTTCAGCTAATTGTCGTAGTGTAATACATTCTGGCTGCAATAATGAAATGCTTGACATTGGGTCATTTTTTATGGCTCACAGTTTTGGAGAACTGGGAAATCCAAGGTCAAGGCACCGATCAAGTCAGTAGCTGGTGAGGGCTCATTCCTCACAGATGGCGCCTTCTTGCTGTGACCTTGTGTGGCAGAAGGGACAAGGCAGCTCCCTTCAACCTCTTTTATAAGGGGATTAATCCCATTCGTGAGGGTTCTGCCCTCCTAATTTAATCACTTCCCAAAAGGCCCCACCTTTTAATACTATCACATTGGATATTAGGTTCCAGTGTATAAAATTTGGAGGGGCACGAACACTCAGACCATAACACTGAATATGGCAAAAAATGGAATTATTAGTCTCATCTCCTCCAGATGTGTGAGCTCTGGGGCAGTGCGGGGACCGAGGTGGTATTCTTCCCAGAATCTTTCAAGCGTGGTGATGGTGCATGATAAATACTTGTTTACTTGTCAGTGACTGAATCCATGCCCCCCCACTTTAGTTGGTCTGAATTACCCACGACAGCTGCTGTACTCCCCAAGCCCCATGGTTTACACAGACACAGCTGAGCCAGCCATTAAACATGTCTTCACAACGTGCTTTGTGTCTCCACTCTTTGTTGCCTCTTGCGCTCGAGTCCTTAGGAGGCCTATGGTTGGTGTGAGGGAGACCTGTGCTTTCCTGTTTGGTTCTTTGGAAGATGAGTGAGCGCCTGGCACTGCGGTAGTATGGAATGGGCACAGTGTTCTCTCTCTCCTTCCTGTCCCTTTTATATAATCATCCGTTAGTTCCGAATTACTCATTAACAACTCTCTCTTTTCCTGTAAGATTTGATTTTCTCAGAGTGACGAAGTGAATCATTCACTGGAGTGTTTGTGAATTTCCTGAAACGGACGGAATCAAAGGGCTTGAGACTCTCGGTTTTCAAGATCCTTTCTGTAATAATGGAATTCATGGTGGAAATGAATCCATTGTTTAGCTCTGGCCTGTCATCTGCAGACGGCTCCTGAGCTCTTACTTAGCCTTAGCAGTTCTCCCCATAGGCAGGTACACTCTGTCCTTCCAAGTTTTATCAATTATCGACTTTATCAATGACTCTGCTCCATAAACAAGGCTAATGAGGGTAATTGATGTGCTGTTAAGAAACTTACAAGTGCTTCACCTGCATCAATAGGACAGAGATTATTGCCACAGGAAATAAAACTGCAAAAAAGCCTGCTTTATTGGTAATTTTTAGTTGAGGGATCCAGGCTTGGTTTAAGAAATTCACTTTGGATTCCCAGATCTCCATCAAAAAGAGTTCCAAAAGAACTGTTTTTGATCAATCTACTCACTAAATGTCTGTAATCTTATCAGCTTCCAAATCGTGTGTCCTAACCAGAAAGCACTCAAGAATATAAATAAGATAATCATAAGCTTTACATGCTGGAATGTTATTGGAATGTGCACTTTCTTCAGGAAGAGATTCTTATCTGTTCATTTTTAAAATGTCATTCTCATTTTCTGTGCCGAGGCAACATTTAAAGAGAAAAGTTATTTTAAAACACGTCATTCAATGTAGTCGTATTTGATAAGTGGAGAATCTGGTACAGTAATTATTTGACAAGGAAATGTCTGGTGAATAAACTACTCATTAATTTTTGACAGTTACTCAAAATATGTTCAAGGCAAATCAAGGAAGCGATGAAAATGTCTTCCGACAAATGCACGAGATCCGCCTTCAGCAATAGTGCGGTGACGGCAGGACCCGGGTGCCGGCATGGCTGGTTTTCCTGGTGGTTGACTGGGAAGGACGTTGAGGATCACACGCAGCAGCTCGCGTGGGCAGCAGCAGATGAGGCTGCACCGGGCAGGGAAGGGGCTGTGCTTTGACCTTTCCTTGTCTCCTGGCTCACTCAGTCCCGGCCCTAGATTACGAAACATGTTCTGGAAATAATTTCCAGAGGGCACACGTCCCTTTGGTGACAGCTTATTTCTGGATTCCTGGTGCAGATGCCTGGACTCTGATGACATTCAGGGGTGTGTTTTGTGGCCCATCTTCTGATTAGTCACTGAATTCTAAGGACTGTCCCTGCTGGCCTTTGGTCAGAGCACATGAGTACAGAAGCAAAATAACTTGTTTATTCCTCCAGGCTCTTTTTAACAGGCCGTGAAGTCAGGCCCCCCTTCCTTCCTTGGGTGTCGCCCTTTATGGATGTACCTGGCCATTTAGAAATGAAATACTCTGGCCCTTCATGGGGAAATGGCCTCTAAGGCAGAGCTCTTTGAGTCTTCTTATAGTGATAAGTGATATGTCTGAAGAGATGATTTTGGTCACCTCTGGAAAATCTTGGAATACAAAGCGATTCTGTAACATATTCTTACAAATGACCCTCAGTGTTGCTGTGAATAAGGGTGCTTTTGTTCTTCTGATTGTGAGGCTTTGTCTGCCACCCCATGGCTAGGTACATGGTGTCTCTGTAGGTCTGTGGTTACTCTGAGAGGCAGGGACATCGTGGTTGAGAAAGACTTGAATTCAGGCTTCTTTATGCCTTACCATGCTAATCTTTAAAATGGGTGTAGTAATAGAAACACCCTCACAGAGCCTTGGGGAAGATTAAATGAGGTCACGAATGTATAACACTTGATAAAGTGTCTGGCACGTACTGTACATTTGGTTCATTTTAGTGATCATCATCATTGTTATCTGTTATTATCTTCATTTTATTTGAGAAATAAAAGAGCCTCTGATTTGAAGCTACTTCCATGCTAAGAGCAAGACTCCGGGGAGCCAGGAGTGAGCACTAATCCCGCAGCTGCCCAGAGCAGTCACATCACAGACTCCTTTTGTCCAAAGCCAGCTCATCATTTTTTTCCCCTGAGGGCGACGGCTTGGTCTCCAGCATGGGAGCCAGGCGCCATCTGCTCCCTGCTTTAGTTGAGGCAGGTGGTGTGTGGTGGGCAGTTAAGTTTCTGGGTCTTCTCCAAGGCTCAGGGCTGCACCGCACCTCTGGAAATCTTGGTCTGATTGGGGACCCTGCTTGACCTTGGTGTTTGACCTTGTGGACATCATCTCTCTCGTGCAGGCCACAGTCAAATGGAGGGACTGAGCTAAGCTGATCCCAAGTTCCTTCCCCTACTAAAATTCTGTGGTTCTAGGAACGTACTTGAGAGCTGAGATCAAGTGGGCTTCATTTGCCTGATATTTCCTCCAAAAGGTGTGGACCCTGCGGCTCAGGGTGAGAGCAGTCCCAGGCAGGGACGCCACTGTCTGTTCCTGGGTGAAGGGCACCACGTCTGGGAGTGGCACCCTCTTTCTCCTGCCACCCCATCTGTGCTTCCCATTGTCCTTTTCCCTTTAAAGAACTAATGCTTTTGTTGGATCCGTGGCCAAATCCACACACCATACACAAGGTGTTCCCGCCACCTGGGCTGCTTGTAACTGTTGCCTGCGTTGGCAGCTGGCAGCCTTGCCGGGCCCGGCTGCCTTGGCGCCATCTGCAGGCAGCGGCCAGGGGTGGATCCCATCGTGGGCTCTGAGCCTCATGTTTGGGGTTTCAACACAGCTCTTTCTCTTAACAGGTACCTGGCCCCGGGCAAGTTTCAAACCCTCAACGCCTCATTTCTTCACTTTTAATATGTGGAAAATACTATTTAATTTGGGAGGTCGTGGTGTGGATGAAAGTACACGGAAGCTTATAACGTGCTTGGCGCAGGGCCTGGCCCTTGGAAAGGGCTCTGAGAACAGAGAGCTCTTTGATTCGCACAGCTGGCGCACACAGACCCTCGTCCTCGGACGGGGCGAGACAGGCGGGGTGGGATCGGCACGGGGCTGGCCAGGGGAAGAGTAAGGATGAGAGGTCAACTGACATTGGGCCTTTGGTGTGACCCCTGCCAGCAGCGGCTCTCGCCATCTCAGGACTGTGGCGGCTCGAGACGCGGTGCAGACCTGCCCTCGGCCCTGGAGTGTGCTCTTCCCCATGCTGGGCGTTCTCCTCCAATGGCCCTCAAGCAAATCCATGTTGGAAAAACGTTATTTTAATCCTCCAGAATGTTCCCACAAGACAAGAGTCTGAGGCGAACTTTGAAGCCTGTTCGTTTATAAAACATTCCAACTCTAATTTTGATTTGTAAAAGCATGATCTCAGGCATTCGTTTACTTTGGTGCCATCGGCACCTTGCGCCGATTTCCAGTCTTTCGGCAAACAACCGCCCCCCCCCCCCCCGGTGATTCGTGATTTTTCCATCTGACGCAATCTGACACATCTGCGGAGTTAGTATTTCCTACTGGTGGGATGAGGGAACAAATGTCAGAGTGTTGAGAAAATGGAACGGGAGGTATATGTTTGTCCTGCGTCCTTGTCTCTTGGTGGCTCCTTGGGAGAGGAGTTAAACTGTGTTGAAGTGTTGGCGTGTCTGGGTCCAAGGGGTGAACTGGGTTGGCAAGTCGTATCTTGTGAGTTGATCCGCTTATGCTGACTAATAACCCTTGTCACTCCTGTTTCCCCTGTGAGTAATTGGATTCTTCGTATTTGCTGAAATAAGGAGTACGTTTGGATTTTTATCAACACTGTCCAACTTCAGGGCATTTTGCGAGTGCTTCTCTCTGGGAGTGAATCAGTGGGCTCCCTGGTTTCAGGGCCACCTGGGGAGAGGCAGGGTTCTCCCTTTGTGAAAGCCGGCCTGAAAATTCTGATCCCTCCTGGCTTTCATCTGGATGGTCCATTTTGAGCAAGAGAAGTGAAGTGGGTGGGCAGGTGGGCTCCCAAGGAGACAAAAGAACTCTCCAGACTGTGGTCTTGTGTTCCTGCGCAATATTAGGCCAGGCGGGTGCACGTGGCGGGTGGCTCTTCTGCCCACCTGAGGCAGCGTGCACGCAGTGGCCCCAGCTCCTGCCTTGAGAAGGGCTCTCTCTGCAATTGGCATTGCCGAGATTGGGGGCGGGGGGGACTCACATCAGCAAGGATTGACCCCAGCCAGACAGCTTAGGAGTGAATTGACTGAAAATATGTTTTTATGTTTATAAAATATACACTATATCTAAAAATATATGTGAGAGGGAGTAGAAAGAATAGGAAAGCAATATAGGCATTCTAGTTAAAAAAAAACAAAAACAAAATTGAGGCATGAACCTCCAAAGGCTCAGATTTTTTTTGCATTTTTTAGCAATAAAGCATTTTGAATTAAAAAAATAAAATAAAATCCACTTTATTAAGAATCCAGCTTCTCCTAGCAGCTTCTTGTTCCTCTTAACAAGATGCATCTTTCTGTTTATTTGTGTCTTAACTTGTTTTATGTCCAGCTTTTCTGCCACCCCGGGAGCTCCATGAGGCAGAGAGCATGTCTCTCTTATCCACCCCTAGATCTCCAGGACCTTCCTCAGTGCCTGGCACTTAATAAATGCTTAGTAAAAATACTTGAAGAATGAATGAGTGATCTGGCTTCCATAAAAGAGACCACTATGTACAGAAGAAGAAAAATGGCAGCAGAAGACATTTCCTTTCAAAGTTTGGTAGGGCTATATTATCAGTGTTCCCATCTCTGGTGCAAAGTATAGTTCTGAGGGGGCTTCTCCTGTCAGCAAATTACTGAGACAGAGGTTATGAGTTCCTGTGAAAACTCGGAAAAGGAAAAAGGCAGTTGGCTGGAACTGGAGTGTGAATGTTGACATGAGCACAGAAATACCTGGGCTACCCCTTCTGATTCATTCGCACATTATCACATGATTGCCTCGGCCTTGATAAGGTCGGCTGAAATAAGCTTGGTAATCTCTCCTCTCTGCCCTGCTCTATACATCCTCGCTCGCCAGAGAGGCTGGACAAGTGGGGAGCCCTCTGCAACTGCAGGACGATAACCTTGCGGGCACCTCTTCTGGTCTATTCCCACTGCTTAAATCATGGGTAACTCATATCTCAGTTCTGAGAGTATGTGTAGACAGTAATGTTCTCACACATAACCAAAGTCTTAGCTACCATGAACGTACTCCAATGCTAGGGGTTTTTTTGTTGGTAAGATGTTCATTATTATAAATCGGTAGATGTAGGGGAAATGTTATTCTTTTTGGTTGCCTGGACCTTTTGAAGGACTGTTCCACGAAAGGGAGTTTTCTGACTTACGAGTCCATGCCTTTGCAAAGTAGGAGCTGAGCTTCCTTCCCCAGCTTCCCTTGAAGGTAGGGTGTAAGCACGTCACCCCAGACCCCACCAGCCACGTGCAGTCTCACCAGACTTTGCATTAGAAGCTGGAAATGAAAGAAGCAGTCTTAAAGGAATCGCTTCTGGCCAGGGCAGTGGTCAGTACATCCATTTTCCAAAATAGCAGTGGTGAAGGTTCTAGGATGTGCAACCTCTGGGGGCGGCACCAGCCGCTTCCTTTGGTATTTCTGGGGGAGCAGTTCTGTGGTGTGATTTGAGTAACATTTGTGACCTGATTCTCCAGCCTTCTAGAGACTCCCTGGGCTACCCAGCAGTGAATTCCTTTCCCGCTTGAACCAGCCAGAGTAAGTCGATCCTATTGGCCACCAGGATCCCTGGCTGATACTGTGGGCCATTCGTGTCCTAGAACCCACAGGGGTCTGAATTATCACCATAATCACTCTGGGGCTCCCTGTCGGACCTCTGCTGGTTACCACAGAAAGTTCTTCTTCATTCGTGAGCATTAGTTGGGAAAGGCTTAGGCCTGGCAACCTCTAGGTTGGTCTGCTTTTGGACATACTTCCTCCCCACTTGAAACTTGGCACTTCTCCTGGGAGGTGAGGAGGGATGGGGTAGTGATTAGGCTCTTGGGTTAAGCAGTTAAGAGAATCTTAGATCGCTCGGACTTTGTGTTCATCTTATCAACCACTAAAGTATGCATTTCAAATTCCCTCTAACCCTAAAGTGTAGAATCCAGGATGTGCATCTTCCTGAAAGGATTTCTTCAGATCTTTCCAAAGTACCACATGCAATGAATTCAGACAGCATATTGTATTAACGTATGTTTGCATCCGTGTTAGGATTTGCAATTCATTTTGTGGGATGAGATAATTCTTCTAAATTATCTGTCTTCCAAGTAGTTGTTCTATTGTTTTACATTTCACCAGTCCTTTACATGAGCTGTGTTATAGGACTTTTAACAGTTTATAAAACAAAGATAGTATGATAAACAATGAAGGAAACCAGCTTGTTTCCCCGTGACTTCCTTACATGTGGTCGCTTAGACTGTAACTTTATGTGGAGAATTCCAGGTGATTTGTGAAAGTTTCTCCAGAAATACGCAGATAGTGGCAGCACACTTTGTAAAACTCAACCGCATCTGGGTAATTACCTTGGTCTTTCTCTTTACTGTCTGCATGGAGACTCCGTGTGAGGTAACAAAGTGGTCAAAAACAAACAGAAAAACCTTCTGAACACTAGCAAGTAAGTTAAGATGAGACCATGGATGTTCTAGAAAACTGTGCATCATACCTCAACCCCCAAAGACTTGAGTGAAAAATTAGCTATTAACATTTGATGTCATCGGTCTCCATTGGATATTAGGAACTATTGTTTAATCTCCAGGTGTGCCTTCCTGTATCTGTCATTTAGGGAAAGTTTCCAAGGCCAAGGAGATCCTGGATCCGTTTCACCCATTCCAGCAATCTAAGTACCTTAAGAGGACAGGCACAGCCCTGCACGGTCTGACACATTCATGGCTCTCTCTCTCCTAACTGGTGTAAAGGAACCTTGTAATTAGAGGAAGCGTGCATGGAAACCTTCCTACTTCCCTCACTGTGTGTTGTCAAAGAGAAGCCAAACTCAGCCATGGCCACGGGCTAATTTGTTAAAGGGAACTCCTGTTCAGTGAATCCTTGGTGAGCTTTCACTCCCTCCCTTTCCCCTTCCTCTCTGTCTAACCATCCCCCTTCGCAGGTCCTCAGATGTGTCAGGTGTCATCTTGCCTCTGCCCGGAATTCTCTCCACTTCCAAACCCAACAAGCCCTTTAGCATCGCCGAGGCATCCCTTCCCTGCGCTGCCAGACCCCAAGGCTGTCTCCTGTGCTCATTCTGTGGATTTCCATATCCCCTTGTACTTTCCCTGTCCTAATAGCCTCTGTCACCTTGCTTTGTAATTGCTTGTGGATTTGCCTACGGACTTAAAATTGCTGATGACAGGGACCATTTCTAATCTTTGCCCTCCCGGTGCTTGGCCTGCAATTGACAATAATAACCAGTTGTTAAATGAGTCAGTCATTTAACCAAACTTGGTCATTAATAAGCATCTATGATGAATCTAGAACTGCACTGTGAGCCATGAGGGACTCAAGAGAAGAAAAACACAGCCCCAGCTCAGCCGTTTCCAAGCTCTGTGGCCTCAGGCAAGATGTATGCTGTGCCTCTCTCAACCTCAGCCTCTTCATCTGTGAAATGGGAAGGAACACCTTCCTTGAGACATTATAAGGATTATGTGAAACAATTAACATGAAGAACTGGGTGCACAGTAAGCACACTGTAGCTGCTGCGATTATTATCTGCCATCAAGGGGTGAACTGGCCAGCAGTAGTGAGGGACCAAAAATGAGAGATTAAGAAATCTAAGAAATAGTCCCCTCCCTTCTTCCTTCCTTCCTTCCTTCATTATTCATTCATTCATTTCTTATGTTGAAATTCTGATGAAAGTCAGAGAAAGGAAAGATCATTGTGGTTGGAGAAAGCAATAAGGAAAATGTGAGATTGGATCTCTTTACCTCTTGGGTATTTTTAAAAGCAGACACTTCAGTGAGACAGTCAACATGCCAAGCCCTATTCTGTGTTTCGCATATGGTTACATTCTTATCCAATCTTTATACTTAATCCAACCCACTCATGTACTTAATCCACTTTACGGACATTTACGTGTGTATTAAATCTTCACAACAGATATATGAAGTACTGTTATCCCCATTTTACTGATGAGGAAGCATGCACAGAGAGGTAAAGTAATTTGCCCAAGATCACACGGCCAGCAGGTGGTAGAGCCAGCATCAGAACCCGGGCAGGCTGGCTCTAGGGGTCAACTTGGCAGAAATGCCCCTGGGAGCACGTGCACCGAACCCAGCACAGTGAGAGGACTGCATGCCAGAGACGCTGCCCTTTAGCAGTCGACTGTTCAGGCGAAAGGTTACGATCACAGTGGGAAGTGAATACAGTTTAGATGCAGAGAAGTGGGCTACGGCCAGGGTGGGTGCTGCAGAAATGAACTGTGAGAGGGAGATGGGCTTGTAGGACGTGTATCCAGATCTCACCTGGGAAGGGAGGAGCAAGGGTAAGAGGAGAGAGGGGAGTGGGGCTATAACGTGGCCCTGGCCTCCCGGGGCAGGGAGAGCCTTATCGAGCGATATGGAGAGTAAAGGGCGCAGCTCTTCGGATGCAGGTCAAGCTGCATCAGGCTATGCTTAGACTTGACTGGCTGCTGATTAAAACAGAGAGGCTGAAAATTAACCTGACGACGACCATGCTAGATGAACCCGAATGGGACAGCCTGAGCATAGTATTTATGCGCCAAAAGGACACCTATGGGTAAATTTCACTCTCTACCCCATTCCCTATGTCACGTTGGGTTGGACCGACGAAACACAAAGTAATGCAGTTAAGGATGTAAAAAGTTAGGCCGAACTAGCCGATATAGCTAAGAACTTAACTACGGTTAAGCTTGCCATCGAACAATGACGTGCAATAACCCTGGTGTGTCTTCAGTGGGAGGTGATAACATTAAATCAGATGTCGATACATGAAAACGGTGTTCCTGATTTGTTAAATTACCACATTAACAGCAAGTGCTGCTGGTTTGATTTGCACCTGATATGATAAGAAGCTAATTATATGACAGGGTGGCCCACGTGGCAGGGCAGTTTCAGTCCTAGCAACACAATATTTATCTGGACAGAAAACAGTCAAGCTGCTAATTCAAGATGCAATCTTTTCCAGAGACTTAGCCAATGCAGTAAAAAACAACTTTCCCCATTCCTCACGCAGATACTCTCCAGGTCTAGGAAATACAACTATAACTTCTTTTTATTTTTGTCATTTAGAAATGGTTTACTGATGACCTTACTTCTCAGTTTGTTTTTATTAAATAGTCTCAATAAAAAAGTGTGATCGATGACAGGACACCAAAACACAGAATCCTGGACCTGTTTGCCTGTGCAGAGTTTTAAAAGATAGAATCTGAGACTTTATTTTTTATTTATAGATTTTATCTGATTATATAAGAAATGCAGAGGTGGGGAAATTTTTTCAAAATACTTGAAAGAAAATAAGAGTCATAGAGATAATCACTATTAATATTGGGGAATATGTAGTTTCTTCCAGATGTTTTTTTCCCTTTAATCAGCTTCAAAATAGGTAACTTTTTAAGTAAGTTACATAGAGCGTGTGTGTGTGTGTGTGTGTGTGTGCGCGCGCGCGCGTGTGTGGGTGTTTGTAAAATGCAGGAGTAGGCAAACTGTGGCCCACCCTCATCTGTCTGCTCATGCTGCTACAGTAGAATTGAGGATTTGTAACCGAGACCACACGGCTGCAAAGCTGAACACACCATCCAGCCCTTTACGGGCAAGTTTTCCAATCCCTGTTTTGCTATGTCGAGGATCCCGGGCCATCAGCTGTTCTTCCAAAATGTGCTTTGAAGGTCTGCATGGTGTTCAGGTGAGTGGATTGAAGTCTCACTTGACTTCATCTTGCCCCTTACTGCACACACTCTGTCTGTGGGTAAACCTTCTTGGCTCTGTCTCCAAAACGTGTCCCCTGTGCCCTACTGTCACCCCTCCTGGGCCCCCTGCTCCTTCTCTTGCCCTGAAGAGGCTGGTCCCCATGCAGTCAAAAGCTAACTACTTTGGCGACTCCCTGTTCCATGCAGATACAATATATGCCTGACACAAGGTGACCTTGAACATGAGGTGACCACCCCCTTTTCATTGCCAAGGTCCAGGTAGAGCTTTTGGCCACCTTGAATATATAGGCTTCCAGAAATACGAATGTAAAGTGTCACATTTTCTATTCATATTAATTATAATCTCTGTAAAATCACTGCTAATTTAATTATGTTCATATATATAAAAATTATACCTTCTTTACATAATGTTTTAGTTTTAAAATGCTGCTTTTCCTATTCTCTCTTTATGCCAGTTTTATGGAAATGAGGGCCACATTTTGAGTCTAACACATTTTCCAGAACAAATTGTCTTCACTACTAGGTTGTAATAGAGCAGGTTAAAAAATTAGAGTCACTGGAAATTGTACTAAGCTCTGAACAACTGTTCTGATCAGTGTTCATCATGTGACCTCTTACTATATTACTTTTAAAGAAACTTTTGAAAGGCTATTTATAATGACACTTAGCCTTTTCACCAGTGAGGTCACACCCCCACAAGGAATTATGAAATCTGTAATAAATTTCTTTTTCTACCTCTCCTTTTTAATCATTATCATTGTTCTTATTATGATTTGTACCAAATCAGTCAGGAACCTCTATGATATCGACAAGCCCCTGAGCTAGCATTGATATAATTTCAACCATTCTTTCTTCCCAGTGCTGTTCTATTCAAAATAAATGGAATGTATAGCCCTGGTGTATGATAGATTTTGTAAGATCACATCACAGTGTCTGACCACATCCTCTTTTTGAGGGATAATTTTGGGTAAAAAAAAGCAAAGCAGAGAAACTTTGTCTTGAATTCAGATGTGTAAGATGAAATCTCAATTCCTCAAAGCCCTGCACAACCCTGTCCAGGGAGCAGCCTGACTTAGTGGTTTAGAGTTCCACCCTGGAGCCAGATGGCCTGGGTTCGAATCCCTGCTCCCCTGTTTACCAGGGGACATAAGTGGGACATAAGTGCTTTGTCCCCATCTCGA
The DNA here is from genome assembly GCA_004363605.1 of Indri indri. Classification (NCBI taxonomy): domain Eukaryota; kingdom Metazoa; phylum Chordata; class Mammalia; order Primates; family Indriidae; genus Indri; species Indri indri. The sequence goes on from RJWJ010000067.1 coordinate 94,511, forward strand.
AGGGGGATTCTGACTTGGAGATCAACAAATCTGATGGGGAGTGCCGTTGGGATCACCGGCAGGGAGGGGAGAAGAAAGAGGCAGCAGCAGGCAGAGGGAAAAGCTGAGCTGTGACAAGTCCCAGCAAAGGCCACAGCCAGCACCACGCAGAGTTGTCCCACATGGGACGAGGAAGCCACTCTTTTGCACCCCTGTGCTGATCAGTCACTGGCTCACCCTGGATTCGGTGTGACATTGGGAGAGGCAGTTTTCTTCAGCGAAGACGGTACCCAAAGAGGGCTGACGGCTGTGAGCCACTCTCTGCAGCGCTCCCGCAGCGGCCGGAGGAAGTCCCTCATTCCTGAAGCGGGGCCTGGACGTGCATCACAGGGTACACGGTGGGGATAATAATAATAACAGTCCCTTTCTCACAGGGTTGATATTGATGATTAAATGGATTAATATATGTACAAACGTCAGAACAGTGTCTGACTCACAGCAACTGATATGTGTTTGTTAAGCAAAATTAAAATCTTGGACCTGACTCATCTCCTCTCACTGTCTTCTTAACTACGCTTCTACCTTACTAGGTTCCAGACCCTATTTCTGGAATATGCCAATTTCACTCCTTACCCGAGGGCTTTGTAGTTACTCCTGGGACATCTGTTCGTGGGTCCACATTTTCGCACGTAATGCAGGAGGGAGCCTTTGGGAGTCGGGCCTCTAAGGCTATCCTGCTTTGTCCCTCCTCCTAATGGAGGCAGGTGACACTGCCCGGAGCTGGTCCTGCGACTTGCTACACCATGTGGATTGCACAGAATATGCCCCCAGTAAGTACGTGATGATCGAACAAATGAGGCTTGAGATTTTATTTTCTGCTCAACGGCGTGCCTACGGATCAAGATCGATTGTTTTTTCTTGGAAGCAAAATACTTTTCTACAGAATCTCTTTGAGCCATTTGATACCCACAGCAACGGCCCTCTGTGAACATTGGGAGGTTTCCCTAGTGTGGCGGTTAAGTTTATGTGTCAACCTGGCCAGGTTATGGTGCTTAGTTGTTTGGTCAAACACCAGTCTAGATATAAAGTATTTTATAGATGCGATTAACATCATCAGATCAGCAGACTTCGAGTGAAGCAGATTCTCCTCCATAATGTGGCTGGGCCTCAGCCCGCTGATTGAAGGCCTTAAGTGCACGGACTAAGGTTTCCCAGAGAGGAAGGAATTTTGCCTCCAAACTGCCTGCACACTCAGGATGGCACCTTCTGCTGGGATTTCCAGTGTGTCAGCCTACCCTGCAGATTTCAGCAGCCCCACAATCACGTGAGCCAATTCCTTAAAATAAATCCTTCTCTATGCATCCTGTTGGCTCTGTTTTCCTGAAGAACCCTGACTAATATACCTGGGCACTCGGTGTGTGCTCGGTCTCCAGCACCCTGTTTTGTCGAAATCGCTGCCATGTCCGTCTGCAGGGCAGAGGAAGGCACCATCTCACCTGTTTAAGCCTGTGTCCCAGCTGACTGGCCCAAGAGGAGCCCGCTTTTTCCTTTAGGGTTTGCAATGCTGTGTAATGGTGAAGAACCTAGGAAGGGTTGTTTCGCATTGTCGGGAGGGAGTCCTTGTCTGTCTCCGCACGTGCAGCCAGCTGTACTTGCATGGGGGAGAAGGGGACCCGGTCATCCTGGGGGACGTACGTAAACATAATGTCCCCTCTCGCACATCCATGCACAGATGATGTGGAAACTTGTCGCTTCCTGGCCTCTCATGTGGTTTCTGACACAGCGTATCTCTTTCTCGTCACTTATATTTAGGACTGAGGTGATGTTTAGATTTTAGTTGCTTGGGATAGGCACAGAAGCTGGGTCGGAAGGCATCTTAAATAGGTCACTGCCCTTTGCAGTTTTCACCACAACTTGTGATTTCATTGTCTCCTTAACAAAAATAATATAAAATCAAGTTTAATAAAATTCACGTTGGTTATAAATACTCAGACTGAAAGCAGTGTCTGTCAGTGTGAATCTACCATGAAAATTTATGATGAACTGTGTGTATGATGTTGCCATGGTTTGATGCTAAAAGTAGGTGCACATAAAGAAGCCAAGTCTCCTTTCTATTTTTAAAGCTTGGTCTTCCTCTAATACTCAAAATAGGAAAGAAACATGAAAGGTAAGGATTCATGGCACGCAGGGAAAGGAAATCTGGACTTGGTCGGAGTCTTGGAGATTTTGTCAAAGTGAGGGGGAGAATGGGCAGGTCATCATTCATGGCTTTCCTAAGAACAGTTGGAAGTAGTTCACGCAGCCCACTGCTCTGGGTACACTCATAGCATCAAGGAAGAGCACGGGGTCACCTTGCCTCATGTGTGTTCACGGAGGTGGGTGCACATGGTGTGGCCTGTTGGCTGGTGCTGACGCCGGCGGGAAGGAAGTGACATCATCGTGGAGTGGACCGGGTGCTCCGTGGAGAAGGCCAGCTCCGCTGGAGAGGATGGGCAGGGCTGGGCAAGTGGAGGGGAGCCCTCCTGAGAGGGCAGCAGGGGCACTGAAGCAGGGAGGTGGCCCTTCCAGGTCGCCTTAGGGATTGGGGGGGCAGAGGTGAGGCAAAAACAAGTTCGTGGTGGGAATAATTTAAGCAACAAAATAAATAATGCAGCGCCCGATTGTCACCCAAAGTGTAAGGTAAATACACGAATCCTTACTGTATAAATAACTGACTGAACACCTAAGTGGGGAGAGGGGAGAGACAAACCTTCCCAGTGGAAGAATTCCAAATGCTGTGTGTCGACACCTCCCTGCTCCCCTTCCCCCGGCTCAGGAGTCAGAGTTTCGTCCTTGCGCCACCCTCCCTCCTCCTGTGAGTGTGCATTGGACTTCGTGACTTGCTCTCAAAGAATAGAGTATGGAAAGGGAAAAATAAAAACTGTGCAGTGGGCAAACCTGGCAAACACTGTGTTGTCTAAGTGATCCAGTTAACACCACATGGACCTCATGACCCCCCGGCCCACGATGAGATGAGACAGACACTTCACCTCCCGGTCATTCTTCCCCAAACCCACACTCAGCCTAACCCTGAGAATAACGTCAGACAAAGCCAAACCGAGGGACGTCTACAAAATACTCCTCCAATCTCTCAAGGTTATGAAAACCAAGGAAAGGCTGAGCCCTCGCATAGATCCCAGGAGGCGAAGCAGATAGGACGACTGAGTGCGGTGTGGTGCCCAGATGGGATCCTGGAGGGGAAGAAAGATGTTAGTGAAAAAACTAGCGAAGTACAAATCAAGTCTGGAGTTTGGTTCCTAGTAATGCACCAATGTTGGTTTTTAGCTTTGACAAATGTGCCATGGTAACATACGATATTAACCTGAGTAAAAATGGGTGGAGGGGATACGGGAATTCTCTGGACTATCTTTGTAACTCTTCTATAAATCCCAAATTATTCCAACATAAAAAGTTTATTGAAATACAAGAAGTTTCTGGGTTGGGCGCGGTGGCTCATGCCTGTAATTCTAGTGCTCTGGGAGGCCGAGGTGGGTGGATCATTTGAGCTCAGGAGTTTGAGACCAGGCTAAGCAAGAGCGAGACCCCATCTCTACTAAAAATAGAAAGAAATTAGCTGTACAACTAAAAACATATATAGAAAAAATTAGCCAGGCATGGTGGCGCATACCTGTAGTCCCAGCTACTCAGGAGGCTGAGACAGGAGGATGGCTTGAGCCCAGGAGTTTGAGGTTGCTGTGAGCTAGGATGACGCCATAGCACTGTAGTCCGGGCAACAGAGCGAGACTCTGTCTCAAAAAAAAACAAAAAACAAAAAACAAAAAAATAAAAAATAAAAAAAATACAAGAAGTTTGTGTGTGCTATGGGAGAGGGCGCTGGATGCCGGGGAAACAGGGATTGGTGTGCAGGCTGGAGATCAGGGATTGACACCAGTGGAGTTTACCGGACCCAGTTTCTCTTCTGTGGCTCTTCAAGATTCAAGTTTGGGTTTGTTTTATTCTATTTTTGAAACTCATTACTTTTCCTAGTAACCGAAGGTGTTTTGCTCATACCCTGATAGACATGAAGCCACTTATGGGACACCTTCAAGTTGCTATATCATTTGGAACCCCAAAGTGCCCTAACGAACATAAAGCATGTTTCTGAGAGGATGTGTGATAAACCATCAAGAGACATGGTTTATCTCCAGACAGTGATGGCGGCAATAAGGAAATGACAGCCCATGAGGTTGTTGGAGGAATCTGCCCTTCATAAGAAGCAGTTAAGAGGTCTCTTAAGTTAGGGCTCTTTTTTTCCTACTTACCAAGATCAGCAGGGTGCCCAGCTGTTCTGCTAGCAAATGCTTCTACAGAGGCTGGTTCCTCTTCACAAAGCCTCCAGGCTGTAGGATGTTGGCCTGGGAGCCCCTTCCCCACACCCACCACCTGGAGGAGAAGTTTTTTCAGTGCCTGAGGAGATCCCTCATCCCTATCCAGGGCTGGGTCAGCAGGTGGCGCTCCCCTAGCCAAGGCCACGGTGTCACAAGATGGCACATGGCGGAGGGTGGCCAGAGGAGGCGTTCCAGCCGCCGACTCATAGCCTCAAAGGAATATGAAAATAATGATTAAATGACAGGGCTGTGGGGCTGAAAATTCTCTCTTTCTCTTGGGTTCCCTGCAGACTACTGGGTAAATGTATAGTCAAGAAGCATCTTATCATTGCCCATTCAAGGAATGAAAAAATTTTTAACGCTGACACAAGCAAAATGTAATAAGGAAGATCAACATGTACCCAAAGTATTACATAACCCATCGTTAAACAGAAGGTTGTAGGTAATTGCCCCTGTATTGCACGGTGTTTTTAAACACAAGAGATGAGGTTTGTTTTGTACCGTGTGCCTCCCTTGTTGAGTCACTCCCGTCTTTACCATCCACAAAGACCTCTGTCTGCACAGTCTGTGGACTTGGAAAATTTCCACTTCCTTATGTTTGCTAAGAGCAGGGAGACCTGCCAGAGTTATTTCGCTGCTGTGGCTGTTTGTTCTGAATTTCTTGGAACCAAAGATTCTCCGTCAAGGAACTTTGCCCCTGACATACACATACTATACAGCCTTAGAAGAGAACTTTAAGGAAGAGAGCAGGCAGGGAGATCATTCAGGAACAGGGATGTTCCCTGGAGGGCGGCTTGAACCAACTGGTAACATTGGCCTCCCAGGGAATTTGGTTTCTGCAAGTGTGTAAACTCTGAGGGGGTTTTATGGAAGTTTTTAGGGGGTGGGATGGGATGGGGAAGGACGAGAAGGAAGAGAGATAAAGAAACTGGCTTGATATCAGAGGCAGAGCAGCTGTGTTTTAAGGATGGAGGAATGAGGAAGTAAGGAGGAACAGAACCAGTGCCAGGTGACCAACAGGCCTTCTGAGAGGGAGCACAAACCAGAGTTTGTGGAGAGTGCATTGAAATGGGTCTCAGTAAACTCAGGGCACAACGAAAAACAAGCCGGTGACGTCGGGTGATGTGAGGCATGAGGTCTGAGCACCTGCCCTGTTTTCAAGCTGTCGCCAGGTGGCCTCCTCTTCCTCTCCGTGTTTCCCAAGGCTACTCCTGTACCCCGAGTTCCCCGCCACTTCCGGCTCTTCTTCCCCACCTGCCATCACCCCACGCTTCCTGCAGTGACCCCTGAGTGAGGGGCAGGCGGGTCACGGTGGACTTACACCTCGTATCATGTACTCAGATGGTCATGAACTCCTAAATACCACAAATTAAAAGTTAGCAACATATAATGAAATTTTGTTAAGAAGCATATTTGATCAGAAAGTCAGGACATAAAATATGCTACCACAGAGATCGGCATGACAAGATCTAGCTGGAACAGGACAGCATCCTTGGAGGCTCTGAGTCTTTTACGATGCTCCCTGGTGGCCTCTCCCACTCCCCTTCGCTCCCGCCATTTTCACAGTCTTCCTTCTTATTTCTGTCCCTCCTCACGCCCTCGTACCTCATTACCTTTTGCAAATCTGTGTCCTCCACTCCTGGCCTTTCACTTGCACGGGGCTGGCTTGGCTTCCTTGTCCAGCCTCCCTGGGTGGCTGCGCGCTGCTCTGTCCAGACCATACTGTTAAGTTTTCCAGACAGCGTCGCTTCAGCAGATCTTTTGGGAGGCACAGTTCAACCCGTGACGGGATCTGGCAGCAGGCATGGCAAGGACCAGACAGTAAGGGCGTGAGAGGCACTCGTCCAAAGTGAACGGTCCGTGGCAAAGATGTGGCACCAGTTGTCGGTCTCAGCCAAGACCGTAACAGATTATGTGACAGTCGAGTATGACATTCCAACACAAATGAACAAAATGGAAGTTCTGACAATCAGGGGTAAGAAAATGGCGACATGTTGGGTTACCCTACAATTCGTGGCCTAGACAGACACCTCGGAGAGCAAAAGGGGTTTGTTAATAGGCATACCAGGACGAGAGGTGCAACTGGGGACTGTCCCAGGCAGACTGGGCAATAGCATGACTACGGTGATGTTTCCAGAAAAAGAATGGAAGAGGCCGACAGGAGAGCTGGGGCAGGGGCAACTTCAGAGGCTCAGTGTGTTGGTTTGAGAATACTGGCTATTTGGGGATGAAAAGAACTTTGAGGAAAACATTTCATGTGCTAAGCTTGAAAAAAGGTAGGAAGATAAAATGGGTAACTGGGTTAAGTCTGATTTAATTATTATGAGAAGAGGCTGAGAAAAAGTTTCCCTCTTTCTCCTGCTGGCTGTCCGGATTATCCTGGCCACCCTTTCCCGCTGTATCTTGCACAGCTCTGGGTTTCCAAGGACCTGAGTCAGGGGCTGCCTCTGGGGGCATTGAGGCCACGCTTCAGTGTCCTGCACCACTTAAACCTGAGTAGCTCTTGTTGGCTTGGTGGTTGTATCTTTTACATATTAAGGTTTAGTATAGCATAGCATTTGCAGGGGGGAAGTTTATATCGCTTTGAAGGCCACTGGTCTAGGACAAGTGTCAGTATGATTTCACCACCCAGAAATCAAGGGAGGACACCGTCTCGCCCTCAGTAGTGTGGCTGACAGAGTGGTTATCCACCAGATCATCATTATCAAGTGGCATCATTTGCACCATGGACATATATGCCCATTTGATCCTTCGATTTTGTTGTTTTTTGTTTGTTTGTTTGATCTAAGGTTTTTGGTTTGAAAAATGTCCTCTTCTACTTTGTACCAGAAATATAGTTGGTTTGCTACTAGTTCTGTACTGTTATTCCACTTTCACAAAGTGTATAACACATACTCTGAATTTTCGTGGGATGCAAATTCTGTCTCCGTGACGTCGGAAGTCTTTGGTAGGATGTGGAAGGGAGGAGAAGGGGAATTCTTACACTCTCGAGCCAATGGGTGGGGAGTTTGCTTTGGTTTCCTTTCTCTCATTCTTTCAACCAATGCTTGTCTTTCCCCAGTCACCTCCTCAAAGGCAGGGACTCTTACTGGTCTGGCCTGAGTAAAAGTCCTGAAGCCGTAGAGGCTGGCTGGGGACGTACTCCCGAAGGCCTTGGGTCCCAAGCGAAAGAGCGGGCCCTTCTTTCCCTTATTGACAGCCCTGGAAAGTGCCCCCCTTCCATTTAAAAGTAATCTTTTTTCTTTTTCATATTTTAAAAGTAATTATTTGTTTGTATGGTAAGAGTAATTTGTATTTGTTGCTGAAAAATGAAAAAATGCAAACAGTAAAATTAAAAATAATCATTATTTTCCTAAGCCAGAGAAGAAAACCATAGTGAACACTTTAGTGCAGGTCCTTCGTCCATGTCTTTCTAGATATTTCCATCAATATACAAATGTATATTTTCACATGAATGGGATACATTTTGCTTTCTGTTCTATCTCTTTCTCTCTCTCTCATTTTTTACAACTATACTAGGGAAAGGCTTTTATAACAATCTTATCCTTTTTAATTACAGCGCAGGATCTCATTGAACCATTTAACCTCTTACTGATAGACCTCTAGGTTGTTTTCATTTTTTTGCTGTTTTAGAGAAAACTTATGTTCATTTTATCTCTAATTTTTAATTTTATGTGTGTGATGTATGAAGTACATAATGTATTTACAAACAATATAAACATTGTAAAGACATTGCTCAATAGCCCCATGTGGTCAGTGGCTGCCATACAGTGCAGCTGGTTAGAAGAAAGACTTCAGACAAATTAAATTTAACAGTTGAGTTTAATTAAGCAAAGAACAATTTGCAAATTGAGAAGCCCTCAAAACCAGAACAGGTGCTAAGAATTCCAGCCTGCTGTGTGGTCACCCTGGCCTGCCTTCAGCAAGAATCCTGTCAGGTCAGTTTAGCAAAGAATTACCCTACCCTCTGTCCAACCTCCTCACATCCCCCTCAGTGGTTGCAGCCAGGTGAGCCCTGAGCTCACCTGTGCAGCATGCTTTTCCATCAGAGGGGTGGCCTGGCTGCATGGCCTGGTCACAGCCACCTTTGTCTCCTAGGGAATCTCCAGGGACTTTGTTGTTGGTGGAGTTTGGATGGAGCAGGTCTAAAGTTCCTGTCACCTGCTGTCCCTCAATGCAGAAGATGCCCAGGCCAGTCCTGAGGCACCAGAGGGGGTCACCTCCAGAATTCTTGAACGGGTTCATTCTGGGCTCGAACACCTTGAACAGCTTCACTCTCCTCTAACTTCCCCTTGTCCCCGTATCTCAGATCTGCCCTCTGTGGTCCTGTAGACTAGATTCAATCATTCTTCAGCAAGAGCTCCTTTACATCTCTGAGCAGAGCTATTGTGTCGGTCTCTGAGTTCTCCGGATTTGAATGATCATCTTTGACATCTAAGTCTCTATTCTGGGTCTTCTCTAGAGCACACGCCTTAAAAACAACAACAAACTCCTGACTTCTTAGAGGTTGTCGTCAGAAACCAGTCTCACAGGCTTGAGTGAGGATCAGGGAACAGAGGGACTCTGGCTTTTGCTCTCACACACGGAGACTGATCTCACTGTGTGACCCGAGCTGGAAGTCTAGTGTTCTTTTTGTTTTAACAGTTGTGTTTTGTTTTAATGTTTAGTTAGGGTTAGGTGTGGGTGTGAGTAATGAAGTCTCAAAATAATAGTGGCATAAATGTTATTTTATTTCCCTCTTACCTGAAAGTTCAGAGGTAGAAGATGTCCAGGGCTGTTGACTGCCCTCAGTACCTGCTGGCCCCAGGCTACTGCTTCTGTGGGCTCTGCCGTGCTTGGCCTCCATTGCACAAGTCACCTTATGCCCAAGATGGCTTCTGGGGATCCAGCCATCACATCTGCATTCCAAGCAGCATCAAAGTGGAAGAGATGAAGGAGATGTACCAGGTGCCCTTTAAGGAGGGTTCCTGGAGCTGCCTAATGTTTCTGCTGAAATCCCCTCAGTCAGAGCTCAATCACAAGGCATTACTTGGCTCCAAAAAGGCTGAGAAGTGCAGTTTTTATTCTGGAAGGCCATGCATACAGGTAGAAACTGAGGTTTCTGTTACCTGGCAAAGTTGGGAAGGGATACGAAGAGACAACCTGTCTATACAGCATCTTCATTTGGCCACTCATTGCTAATATTGTCCTGTAATCACCAAGAGCTAGAAGGTCCCTCCTAGTGTTTTAGATAGAAAGTTCCAGAGCTTCAACCAAAGCTGCCGTAGAAGACATAGAAGGAAACAAAACTCAGACCAATGATTGTGTGAAGAGGAAAATGGCATTAAGAAAAGTAGACATTTAGCTTTGAAATGGCAGTGACTTTCTTAAGCCATACTATTTGATTAAATTGGAAAGGAAAATAAAATGTTCATTTAAAGTATATTACTAAAATCAAATGCACATATATTTTGCAAGAGTGTGAATACAAGAAAATTTAAAATATGGAAGTATCGGGCCACATGAACTTTTGCAGAATGTGTGAGCTCTGCTGGAGAGAAAGATCTCTCAGCCAAGGGACAGTCAGCCTGCAGGCTACTCCTGGCTCTGTCACCAGTGGATCACCTAACTTTGCTGGGTCACAGTTTCAGCATCTGAAAATCCTGGCGATAGCTTCAGTGGCCACATCTGTGTTCTGTGAGTCCTTAAATTCTGGATGTCTAGTAGATTTCAGGTCAGCAATCGTGAAGGAAACTTTAGCACTTAGTCCCCAGCAAGACAGAAGGTGTCATCTGGGTGAGGAAGCCACAGGTAGGACGTCAGTGGGAATCCTTGTCAGTCACGTAGCTACACTCTGGTTTTATCTGTGCCATCCTCATGAATTTAGAAAATTGTGTTTTCCCTTCTTGTTCTTGTGAGTTTTAGAAATCACCACGGGTGTACCCAAAGGGGTTGGAGCAAGCAATTTAAAAATGCTTGAAGAAGTGCTTGAAGGAAGTAGAGATGTTTCTGCACTTACCTCAGGGTTACGGCCCAATAAACCCACCATAAGTTGAAAATATTGTAAAACTGAAATATCGTAAACTGAAAATGCATTTGATACACCTAACAGCACAGGTTAGCCAAGCCTACCTCAAACGTGCTCTCAGAACACTTACCTTAGCCTGCAGGTGGGCAAAATCCACTGGCAACACAGCCCACTGTAGAGTGTCGTTTGTTTACCCTCACGATCGTGGGGCTGACCGGGAGCTGCGGCGCTCTGTTCCCACCCAGCATCAAGAGGCAGTATCCCACCGTGTGGCGCTGGCTCGGGAAAAGATCAAAATTCGAAGTACGGTTTCTACTGAAAATGTTTTGCTTTCACACCATTGTAAAGTCGAGCCCTTGTAAGTTGAACCACCATAAGTCGGGGACCATCTGTATTGGTAAATATTTCATGGTGCTAATGATAACTCATCTGTGACAGCACTCATCAGATAAATGTCCTATAAAATTGAGAGGCAAGTTTCAGGGATATATTTGGTTCTGTCATAACCAGCAGCTATGTTTAACAATAGTCGCATTCAGATAGTCAAGAAATAGTAAACTAGGAGTTTAGGAGGAAGAAAAGGTAAAATTCATGGGCTAGAATGGTAGAACTAAGAATCAGACAAGAGAATTAGTCTTTTGTGCTGATAAGGTTTCATACAAATGCTGAAATATTATCACTGATAGTATTTTCAGTATTTCAGCTTCTCAGTTCTTTAACACATTAACTGCCACGTCAGCTGTATTTAACACATGCTAGTTTTGAGCCCAGGGCCTCGTGAAGCATACATAACTCACGCATCTTTCACCTTTACCCTTATGAACTGTTTTTCAAGGTGCATATATATAAGTCATGCACAGAAAATACACACACACTCAAATTTTTCATTAAATTAGAATGGATTGTTTTGTTTTCAAAGTTTTAATTCTATTTTTGTAATAAAACACCCAGGAATTTTTTTTTCTGGTGTGGCCGTCAATGTGTTAAAAACCTGGAAATTTCCAACAATACAGCACATTGCTTGGCTTCTGAGAGGCTCCTACAGGCCCCTTCAGAACTCAGCTTATGACTATTGTCTTTCACATTTCTGGTGCTTGAGTTGTGTGTCTGAGTAACTGGACCTACTTAACCTTAGACTTTGAAGTGTCTAAGATGTTAGTTCTCGTGTGAAATATTTAATCCTTTAAAGAATTGTTTCTAATTGTGATAAGCACACATCACAAAATAGCTAACGTTATGCAAAAGAAAGCAGATACTATATTGTTTTGACATTTCACTCCCTTTAATGCTGTAAAAAATCACTTTGACAAATATAAAAGGTAAAACATGAAATATAGATATCTTGCTAGGATTAGCTGTAACATATCAATGAAACAGACCTATTTTTAATAGGGTATGGCTTCTTAATAATTAGATCTTGCTTTCTACTTCCTCTAATATTCCCAGTCAGGGAAAAAATATGATTTCAAGTTTTTATCCAAAGCTTATATTCCTAAAAGAATCTCAGTATAATATTTCTCTGGGCTTTTTTTTTTTTTTTGAGACAGGGTCTCTGTTCTCTAGCTCATCGCAGCCTCAGACTCCTGGGCTCAAGTGATTCTCCCAGTAACTGGGGCTACAGGCGCATATCACCATGCTCGGCTAATTTTTTTATTTTGTTTTTTGTGGAAACAGGGTCCTGCTATGTTGCTCAGGCCAGTCTTGAACTCCTGGCCTCAAGTGATCCTCCCACCACGGCCTCTGAAAGTGCTGGGATTACAGGTGTGAGCCACTGCACCCAGCCTTCTCTGGGCCTTTTTGAAAGCAAGATGTGAAGTGATTTTGTCGTACACTTAAAACAATCGGGAAGCGAGGGTAGCTGGTCATGGATAACTCCTAGGCAGTGATGAGGTAATTGTTTGGCCTCATGAAAACCCACAGCCCGAAGACAGGGACGTCCGGGGAGAAAGCATTTTGCACACATGAACACATGGACTCAACGTTTGTGTGTATTCTGGATTGAGAAATCTAGATGATCTGAAGAAAGATTTTCTTGCAAAACAACATCCCTGAAAACCCAATTGCGTACTGGTCTTTGTTTTTCACTATTTTGAGAAAGGATCGTTTTGCTGAGTGGCTGGACGTTCTCGGAACAAACAAGCTCAGCTCTCGCAGGTACAGCCCGTTTTGCTCTCTGCTCTCCAGCTCCCTCCGGTGACTCAAAAGAGGAGATTTGATAGCCCAGGGTGAAGTGTCAGCCTCCGGTGCTCATGCCAGGGGGGAAAAGGAGCGGGAAAGGGCGGGCAGGCCTCGGTGAAGTCATCCAATAAAGGTTACCAGCTGGGCAGGGCACCTTCTCACACGACTGCAGAGAGAATGCTGGAAGCTGGGCAGCGCTTGCTCCCAGCTGCCTGTCACGGTACTGGGAGTAAGAGGTGACCTAGTTATTTTTAGAAGGGGGCAGTCATAATAACCCCGCTCCTAGCTTCATTCAAGGCAGGCAGACGCTTTGGAAGTTTGTACACACCAACTTTCTGAGTAAGGGAGGAGCGCTTTTTTCCCAAAAAGGAAAGAACGTCACTACTGCGGTTTTTCCTCTCTTGATATTCAACTTCAGAGTGGAAAAGAAACTATTGTTTGGCCTTATTAGCCGTGGGGAGCAGGTGTGACAGCCTTCTCCACTGGTATTATTTTTAAAGGGCAGAAATGCCTGAAGGTGAGGACTTCGGACCAGGCAAAAGGTAATTATGGTATATGTATGTACTTACTTTTTCTTGAGTCCGTTGCATTGGCTGGTTATCTTTTTGAAAATATTATCACTAATTTAAAAAGTAGTTTAAAATAAAAAAAAAATACAATTCCTCAATTCCAGGAAACTGAATTTTCTTTGGCATGAACTACCTGAAGAGATACAAATAACTTAATATACTCATAAAAACATATGCAAATATGTTTTTCCTGATTGAAGAAGTTGTAGCCTGAATTTTTTTTTTTAAAGTGTTTCTCTGTACATAATGTAAGGTCTACTTGAATTTTTTGACGTTGGATTTTTAACTTTAGATGATGGTTTTTGGAAATCTAAGCTAATGAACATTTTAAAAATTGGCTGCATTTTAACGACTGGTTGAGCATTTCTAAAGGCTAAATAATGGACCAATATACCAAGTTTGATATTTCAAAACTTTTTTTTTTAACCACAGGTCTTTATCTTTGAAAATGTGATCAGTTGGGCCCCCATATGTGGCACATTAATTGTATCAGTGTTTTTATTAATATCTAATTCTAAGAAGGGGGCATTGAAAGAGGGTAAAGGAAACTGGCAATGAATTCCTGCCAATGAGAGCACAGCCGTGGTGGCCATGTTGAAGTGTCCATTTGAGCCCAACTGCTGTTAACAAAACTTGTATGACTCAGATGTCTTCATCGGAATTCCAGTGGGGTCATTGAAATTTGGATGTGAAGAAGTAAAAAGAAAACTATCAAGCAAGGAAAAGAGGTCATTGACAATTTTATTGTCAAAGAAAGTGGAAACTGGGAACTCTCTAGGAACGAGAGCACCAAAATATATTTTTGTCATTGTATTAAAGACAAGCATCCCCTTTCAGCCATGGTATGTGGGGCATGTTTGTGTGGGTGGTGATTATCACCAGTTGTAATAGTGCCCTTCAGCACTAATTTTCTCTTTAGTTTTCTAGCTTTTATTTTCTTACAAATTCCTTCCCAGTACATTGACATTGAGTTGACATTTAATTGAAAACGAAACAACTTTCTACATAAAATGAGACAGTAAATCAATTGCTGGAAGATGACATTTATAGTAGGGCCTAGAGTGGGATATGGGTTAACTAACTAGTTAGGAAACCATTTTCGAAGACATGTAAATGTCAGTTTTGGTTTGGAGGTGATGGGTTGATCTTTTGGTGTTGTATGTATCCCCTCGGTGACATTTCAACATTTCCGAAAGCAGAACTTTTTTTCCACCAGCACTCTGCATAGAATTTTGCACAGAATAGGCATTTTTAATAAATACTTGTTTAATGGAATAATACTATTTATAAGCCGTTTTACACCTGCAGTACGTATGTAGGGAGCCTGGTCATCACAGAGATTGAAAGGGGGGAGCGAGTTGACAGAAATGTGATAAAGGTTGCTTTAATGAAATACAGTATTTTCACAATTAAATTAAATAGTAATTAATTGTCGATAATATTTTGAACTAACAGTTTGTGATGTAGACTAAACAAACATAAGAATTTTTCTAAGAATGTTTTACTAGTTAAAAAGGATAAATAAATAAGGAGACTGCATATATACTCTCTCTCTATTGTATTATATAGAGTATATATACACACACATAAATATATATTATATACACATATAATGATTATTATTACTAAGGTTAATAACATATTTGATTGAAAATGGGAAACTCCCTCTCCTTTGCAGTAGCATATTCTGCCCCCACCTTGTATTTTGATGAGATCACTTTCAGGTCTTTACAGTGGACAGTGGTGCTTTTCTTTACAATATACTTTGCTTTACTTCATCCATTTGTTTGCTTTTTCTCTATTTGTGCAGAAAGAAAGGGCATCCTAGACTGGGGAATGTTTAGAGCTAGGCTAGAAATAACATATTACAATTGAGAGGGAATTTTACTCTTGCTAAATTTGAGATCAAATGCCATTGGCCGAGTCCTTTGGTGCCATGTCTAAAAGAGAAATAACTATTATAAGTTGTGTATCTGCTGACAGAGCCTGTTCTTAGAGCTCAACTGCAGCAGGTTCTAGTTGAATCTCATGTTGAGGCTTATTGATGTTACTTTAGTCCCATCTTGGGACTTAGTGACCTGGATTGCTCTGTAACTGCCAGAGAGCTAAATCTGAGTTTGGTCTTTATTTTATTTTTTGTTATTTTTTTTTTTTTTAAATTTCAGAATATTATGGGAGTACGAATGTTTTTGTTACATAAATTGCTTTTGTGCCATTTGAGTCAAAGTTATAAGTGCGCCCATCCCCCAGATAGTGTGCATTGTACCTGTTAGGTGTGAATTTACCCATCCCCTCCTCCCCCCTCCCACCTGCTTGATTTCCACTCACTGTTGAGTTTGGTCTTTTAAAAAATCATTGGGAACCAAATAGTATGGAGCTTCATGAGTGCATCTGGCAGTGTGCTGCAGGCACCCCAAACATTGACTGCTTTGCGCACTAAAGGCCCAAGGCTCCCAGGCACCATTTTATAGTCACTGAATGGACAAGAGTGAACCAACTGCTTGGGAGGGGGCAGGCGGAGGAGAGACCCTCCTCCTTGCCAGCGATAGTAGGTTCTTCTCATAGTAAGAACCTCCAGAGGCTCTGTGCCATTTTCAAGGTCAGAGGTGAGGCCAGAGGGTGAGAAAGAATAACGCTCCGAAGCAGGCGAGGAAGGCGGAAACCCAAACAGGGAGAATCGGGGGCCAGAGAAGAGGGAAAGAGCAACGGGGCAGCGGCTGGGGAAGCAGACGAGACCAAGAGACAGGAGGAAAAGCATCCCCTGGCCAGAGGCCTGGAGCTGCAATGGTTCCTTGTCCCACCTCCTTTTGGGCCTACCTGGGAGCCGTGACCCAGCAGGTCCTCTGCAAGGCCTTCAGCAGCCTCGGTGCGGGGCTGTTCCAGCTGTCATGAAGGGAGAAGGAGCCCAGGCACCAAGACTGAGCTCTTAATGCGTCTTGTCATGGAAGCCCTTCCGCGGTGGAGAATGATGTTCACACATCCATTGGTTCACTCGGTAGGTATTTATAGAGCTCTGAATTTAAGCCAGTTGTTGTGCCAGTGAATAGGGTGATGGCTTTGGCCCCTGCTGTCACAGAGCACACAGCCTGAATGGGGGAGACACACTGCAAGGTAAAAATAAGTAAATAAGAGAATTCCAGACAATAAGGGCTAACAAGATAAAAATGGTCACGTGAGAGAGGACCTGGTGTGTGGGGTGGGGGTCGGGGTAGCAGATGGTACAAAGCAAAATGGCAGCCAGTAATTCAGGACTCTGGGAAGCACTGCTCTTTGACTTGTCATCTGGTAAAGATTTAAAAGTTTGTTTGGAAGACCACTGAGCCTGTGAAACTGTAACTTTGCAATACCGATTTCGGCTGCTCAGAGTTTTTGTTATTGCTGTGCCCTGGAGTGGTGAAGTTTCCATCTCTCTCTGTTCAGGATATATGAAGGGCTGTTGTATTTAAGAAAACCAAAGTTCTTTTAAAGCACAACGGTCTGTTTAGTATTTGGAAATGTCGTTAGTAATTGCATTGAGTTTTATTCTTGGAAGGTTTAAAAGAAATTGATTTTAATATATTCTTTAATCCAGATGTTCTAATAATTCAAGTTGGCCAGATTGTAGGCTTAATTTTACATTGTTGATAAAGCCTAGCATTGATGATACCCTTTCTTTAAAATATAAGGTGAGGATGCGAAAAGCCTCACATAGAAACCTGACCAGGGTGCTCCAACTCAAGTGTGTGTGCTTAGACCTTCGGTGGAGATGGACTCCTCTGAACAAGCATATTTCAACTTTTCTATGTTTAAAAAAGTCCTTATGCTGCCTTCAGTTTTGAAATAGGCACAGAGAGATGAAGTAAATAAAAAATAATTAAGTGAAGCAGTTGTAATTTGAAGGCAGGGAGCTGACTCCTGAGTCTGTGCAAATAGACATGTATATAGTAGTTGTACGGGAGGTTAACACTCAGAAAGAAGGTCAGTGTGGGTTCAGAAAGGCCAGCATGATTAGTGCACAGGAGAAAGGAGAGAGTGGCTGGAGATCAGTGGGAGAGCTATCCAGGAGCCCCTCATTGGGCCCTGTAGGCAGTGGTGTGCTGGGGAAAGCTGCACAGCTGCCTCTCTGGGGGAGGGAAGCCCTGGGCATTAGCATTTGCTGATTCCTGCGGTGTAAATACTCCCACTGTGGCGACTGCACGCCATGCACTCACACGAGGTCACGGAAAGTAGGGAATCACAATACTGGCTCTCAGGAGCCTGTGGTCAGCCCCAGCACACAACTAATTGAGGCCCAGACAAGAGTTAGCATTTAATTCTATGTTATATCTTCTCCATTTACGTATCTCTAAGGCATAATAGACATTCAGCAAAGGTTTGTTCAAGGAATTAATGATTTATTTTTCTTCCACTCTTCTATACAGTCATGGAAAATGTCTATCAGGTTATGGAAAATATTTACCACTTTTGAAATCCCACTTTGACCCAGCTGGGCTAATATTTGCGATTGATTAAGAACACGTAGAACAATGCAGTCTGTCCTTGTTGCAATGGAGTTTGTTTTGTGTGAGATATCTTAATCACCAGTTAATAAGTACTGTGCTTCCTAAACCCTTGCAGCTCCCCAGTTAGTTTCCAGCAATCAAGGCCCTGTTAAAGCCGATTTCTATTTTACAAACACAGAGTGACTAATTCTTTGCTGCCATCCCTAAAGTGTGATGAAGGTCTGTTTGGTTTCCAATACCCAAGGAGGGCTGCAGCTGCTGTTTGGTGGGCCATGGGAAGGTCTGGCCCTGGTGACTGATAGAACAAAAGCCTCATTCTGTGGGCGTCACCTTACTCTCTGCCTTTACAGCAAATCTGTGTCCAGATCCATTCGGGTGTCTTGCTGCTTCTCCACACCAGGCTAATCTGGGTCCTGCAGAAGGTGTGCGAGCACAAAGCCTTGCCTGAGGGGCAAATCTCATACACTGTCACTCATATGTCAAAACACAATGTCCCATGAAACAGCTTCCCACAAAAGGATGTTATAGCTGTTCATTTGGCGAGATAAAAGTAGTATCAGGGGAAAAAAGATGATAAAGATGAAAAGATCAACTGTAAGCTTTAAAACCCTAAAAATATACTGTTGTATTATTTTCTAGTTCTTCTTGGATGTATTTTCTTGGCAAAGAAATACATATTATATTATAATCATATAATAAGTGTATGATGCATATACTTGTGCGCTGCTTTTCTCTCTCATAAGCATTCCCAGTGGCATCTGAACATTTTAGATGCATTTCTAAATGCCTGCAAATATAGTCTGTCCTTTGGATTTGCCCGCCTGTATTAATCATTGTTATTGAAAATCACTTTGCATTTATAAATGAGAGTGGGATATAACCCTGCGTTTTTTCTAATTAGGGGAAGGATGGACTCAAAGGATGGGAAGTACAAACTGCTGGTTTCTCAAGGCCTGGGCCCGGAAACCGGCGGAGCATCGTTCCAACCACATTCGATTGGTGGAGTGGCCCAAGAGCCTGATTTGAGCAGAGGGAAAATAGAGCCCATTTTTCCCTGGGGAAGAATAATATCAAAGAATTTGAGGGCTTTATTTTATAAATAATGGAAAGAGAAAAATGCTTACTTAATATTTATTGTTGTAAAATTTTATCAGTTGTCAGTAGAGAGGACATCTGTGGTGAAATTTGCTATCCGGCCCTGTCTCCTGCTCTTAGAAAAATTGCAGTCTGACGACCTGTCTCGCTAGCAGGTGATGCTCCAGTGGTCTAGTCTCCTGATGAACATGCTCATTTACATAGAATAACTTCCTGGTTAATTGAAGCTCACATTTTTAAGCATAAACAAGTCTAACTATTTTAATCATTGTGCAGGGTGGCTGTGAGCATGGGTTTTGGAATGACGCAAAGCTGTTTTTGATCCTGGCTTCAAATCCTAGCCTCACTGTGTCCTAGCTGGGTAACCCTGGACAAGTGAATTTCATTTTATTATCAGTAAAATGGAGATAATGATACCTGCTTTATAGGTTTGTTTTGTAGATTAAATATGGTAAGCCACATTAAATAGTTTAGTGAATGGCTCATTGTTAAGTTCTCAAAAGTGATTGTTAATAATAATAATACGTAAGTTATACATTTCCTTCAGCGATACAAAACAAGTCACACTTGAGTAAAAACGCCTCGACTATCTGTGGTCTATCCCTTGAGAATATCCTGACTGCTGGGCATACCATGTAGGGAGCGTCCTCAGCGTGTGCAATGTATCCACTCTCTCTAGGGGTGGCCTCAACTGAGGGTGCGGAGTCGCCTGTCCAACTCCCTAAACAGCTCTGCAGTGCATTCCTGGGTGGTCTGGTCTGGATAGTCTGTGGGCTCTTTGTGTTTGGCATAGGACTATGAAGGGCAAGTGTTTGGTTCGCCTTGTTTTGACACTTCCTAGAATTGCTTTAACCCATGTGAATGTTGGTGTTATGGCACAGACCTTGTTGAGTGAATGATGGTATTTACCCCTTGGGGGGAAGCAAAGATGTCGCCCAATGCATCTTGTAGGGAGATGAGTATCCACATCAGGACTGCAGGCTCGGGACGGGTATGTCTCTTGTATAGTTGGTTTGCTTTAATCTTATAGACACTGTGAATCTTCTCAGGGGTCCTATTTCCATTTCTGATTGAGCTATTTGAAAGTTTGGAGCTAAAATTATACTTCCTCTCTAGCAGGTGTGTAGAACTCTCTGGAATGCACTTCCATATGCTCTTCTTTTGCGTGGCTTTATTATCTTCCTCCCTTCAGGTCCTTTAGCCCTATTCCCTCACCCTGCCCCATGGTTGCATAGATTGTGCGCTAAGGCATCCAGCTGAGAGAGCCAGTGTGGGGCTGCCAGTCATCCCAGGCTCTGACCCTGGAGCAGCAGATGTCCTGGCTTGGGGCTCATCTCCTGGGTGAAGGGTGTCATTTTCTTTGTTGCACAAATGCATCCTGTGGCTAAGAGAACAGCCTCTGCCACACACAGATTAAGTATACACACACACACACACACACACACACACACACAGACAAGTGTCCCATTCACCTAGTTTTAAATTTAAGACTAGGGCACAAAAAGCAGTTCCATTCTAGAGAAGGTCAGTTAAGGGTTGGTGATAGGGAGAAGGCAATGCAATGGCTCGATTTTGCTTTTCAGGAAGTGGGGCATCAGCCTACAGTGCTTACAGGTTGCTTTGAAAATCGGCATTTTATTCAGCAATCAGATGTCTCCTTCAACTAAAATCCAGGGAGTTTGATTTGTTTCTGTGGCTAGTTGGCCCCATTGCAGCCTACATTCTTAATGTGTTATAAGAGCCAGCCAAAACTCAGAAGACCTTCAGGCAGAAGTGAGTTTTAGAACTCTGCTTACGTTTTTTTCAGCTGTTCTTATGAAACCATTTGTCAACTCTGGAAAAATAAAAATGACCTCCTGTGGAAACACTGGCCTGAGTAGGAATGACCTCATCCAGTGTCTTCTGTGAGGAAGATGAAATTTGGCAAGACACCTCTACCCTGATAGGCTCTTACTTGCATTTTTTCTAATTTCTCTCTCACACTCTTGCTCATCCCTGTAATCTCTCATTCATCTATTTCTCTTTAACCCTCTCTCTGCTCCTGGTCTCTTCACACCGGTGAGCTGCCTTCTCAAACCCATCACACCTGCTGTCTCTGGATCCCCAGTTGACAAAGGCAAGAGGCAAAACCTGGATATAGCAACGCATGGCAATACGCCCAGGTCACAGTGTCCTGAGGCAGAAGATGGGAAATGGTGGGGTGAGGAATGTGCCAGTTGTCCCTGGGAAATGCACACGGGGTACGTGATGGCCAAGGGGACTGCCGTGTTGCCTGGCTTCATGTGGGCGAACTAACCTGCTCATCAGGGAGACAGAGGAAATGCTAGTCTCAAGGCGAGGCTCCTGTGAGTCTGCCAGGCCACACCCTCTTTCCTGCTTCAGCCTCATTTTTGCAGAGCTAGCCTGCCCTGGGAGTAATTGTCACCCCCTGGTAAATACCATGGAGGGCTGTTAAAGATATTGCTCTGTGGCCCTCAGTAGTGTCTGGGAGAGGCATCACCAGACTGCAGATTCTTTGCTTTGGAAGAGCTGTGAGTGCCTGATAAGGGAATAGGTGAGCGGAAAGGGTCAAAGCCGAGAATGTTCTCTCTCCCTGGTAGCAGTGATTTATGAAGCGTTGCTGTGTCCTCAACATGCAGTGTTTCATGGGTGGAGACTGGTACTCCCAGAGTTGGGCAGACACGCACGCATGATGGTGGCGGTGGTTAATGAGTGTCACATAGTAATTACCCTCAGGATGCGGCCTCCTTGCTAGCCATGTAAACAAAACAGAAGCAGCTGGGCGCAAATAGTTCTCTGACTCAGGAAATGGCATTGCAACCAGGTGGTGTTTTGGTTGAACTACAAGCAAGTGCTTTATTTTAAAAAGAAAATAAACCCGTCTATCAGTGGGGCATCTTAAAATTATACCTATAAAAATGATAAATTCCATCTTTAGATTAGGTAAGGGAATTATAAGTGTATTTATATTTCTTAGGAATTACTAGTTTCTATCACTTATTCTATGCAGGAATCACAAATTATGTGACATATGTATAATGTTTCTGGCGTAGCTTATAACACTAGTGGTGGATAACTTTCCCTCCAAAGTAATTGGAGTAAACTCCATGATTGGAGTAAATGGAACAAAAATTCTGAGTACAGTCATGCGCGGCATGATGATGTTTTGGTTAATGACAGATCACGTGTATGATAGCGGTCCCATAAGATTCTAATAGAGCTGAAAAATTCCTGCTGCTTAGTGATATCTTCATGATCCTGACCCTGGGTAGGGCTAGGCTAATGTGCGTGTTTGTGTCTTAGTTTTTAACAAAAAAGTTTAAAAAGTAAAAAAAAAAAAATTAAAATAGAAAAAATTAATACGGATGTAAAGAAAGAAAATAGTTTTACACATCTGTACAATGTGTTTGCGTTTTAAGCTAAGTGATACTACAGAAGAGTCAGGTCAGGCATGGTGACTCATGCCTGTAATCACAGCACTTTGGGAGGCTGAAGCAGGAGGATCGCTTGAGCCCAGGAGTTCGAGACCACCCTGGGCAACATAGTGAGACCCCATCTCTACAAGAAATAAAAAAATTAAAAATTAAAATTAAAAAAAAACCTAAAGAGTTAAAAAGTTTTTTTAAAGAAGTTTATAAAGTAAAATAGTTACAGTAAGCTAAGGTTAATTTATTATTGAAGAAAGAAAAAAACTTAGCGTAGCTAAGTGCACAGTGTTTATAATCTTCAATAGTGCACAATGATGTCCTAGGCCTCCACATTCCGTCACTGCTCACTCACTGACTCCCCCACAGCAACTTCCAGTCCTGCAAGTTCCCTTCCTGGTAAGCATACTATACAGGTGTACCACTTTTTATCTTTTATACTGTATTTCTACTGTACCTTCTCTGTGTTCAGATATATTTAGATACACAAATACTTACCATTGTGTTACAGTTGCCTACAGTATTCAGTACAGTAACATGCTGTGCAGGTGTGTAGCCTAGGAGCAGTAGGCTATACCATGTAGTGTAGGTGTGTGGTAGGCTATTCCATCTAGGTTTGTGTAAGTGCGCTCCGTGATGTTTGTATAATGACAAAATCACCTAATGACTTTTCTTGGAATGTATCCCTGTTATAAAGTGACACGTGACTATAGCCATAGTTTCTCCATCCTGAAATACTGTGAAAACTATCTTTTAGAAGCATATTTGTTTGTGCTAAGGAAGGCTTTGAGACATAGATTTTATTATAAAATGAATACATGCATAGAAAAATTATAAACCTAGAATGAATCGACTTGCTTGCTGAAACAAGAAGAAGACATTTGTTCAATAAACTAAGATACAGTACAGATTGGCATCAGTGATAAAGGAAGTAACTGATAATCCTTTTTTTGGGCACAGTAGAGGGGAAAACTGGAAGCTGTCGTGTCCCATAAGGCAAGTGTCGAACGTTTGACGGCAAACAGCTTCACTCTCTGTGCCAACTCCCACAAACTGGAAATGGCGCCTGGCGCTCTGATAAAGATCATGAGGGTTTGTTGGGAAGTTTCTGGAAAGAGTACTACGACACATTAGCACTGTCTGCCATGTGTGGGAAGAGTGGACCAGTGTGTGCCTTCCCTGGGGTGAGGACAGGTGGTGATAATTTTTCCTTTTACTTATTTAGATAAACTTTGAAAGACCCTACCAATGTTCAGTGATGTTGATGGCACCATGACTTTTATCCCCCCAATAAGTTACCAATGTTCTGACGCTTAATATCCTGGCAGCTTTACCTAGGAAAATACAAAGGTTAGGTGCCTCCTTGCTAAAGCTGGGATAAACATCTAGGGCAAGTGCTATTTTTTAAAATTAGACAAACCTTGACCATTGTAATACTTTACAAGTCAAATCTGGCATAGAAACTTTGCCAGTAATGTGACAAGAAATTGTGTGCATTTATTTCATTTATTGTTAGCTGAAGGATGATCTCTCATCCAATTTTTGTAGAAGAACATTGTTTCATCTGGAAGAGAACAGGCTTGGGAGCCGGTGGGTTGAAGGTGGAAAGACTGGGTTCTGATCCCAGTGTTGCCACTTCTTGGCTGTTTCTGCTTTCTCATCTGGAAAATGGAGGCATTTTACCCACCTTGTCAGATTGTTGTGAGGATTAGAGAATATAGATAAAGCTCTTAATGTAGTTCCTAGCACTTGGTAAGTACTCAATAAATGGGAGGTACTGTTATAGTAGAAGCTCTCTTAACAGTTCCTAGTAGTAGCTTGCTGGGTTAATCAGTGATCTCTAGCACCCCTGTATAGCCACATGTCTGAAACCATGACACCCTGAGCTAGCAGACTCCTGTGACCCTGGGCCAGATCCACCCTGCAGCCTGATTTTGTAAATCAAATTTTATTGGATTATAACTGTGCTCTTTCATTTTCATGTTGTCTATGGCTGCCTTCTTGCTACAATGGCAGAGTGAGTACAGAGACCATATGTATGGGCAACAAAGCTGAAAACATTTACTATCTGGCCCTTTACCAAAAACGGTTGCCTCACCTACTCTGGTACATAACGGCTTCCACCATTGAGTTCTGTGCTTACTGAGTCAGTTGTGTTTATTTTCAAATCTCTTTGTGCCCATTGTTGTCGCTATTGTACTTGCATAATTTAATTATAAATTATGTAAACTGGTGAAATGAGATCAAAAAGAGTGTTGTTATGGCAGATTCTGCTGGTTGTCCTCAAATACCCAGCTTCCCTTTCTTTCTTGGGTAATAGAATCCCAAGTTTCAGCTGGATGGTGGCCACCAGCAATTGAACTATGTTTCCTAAACTCTCTTGAAGCAAGGCGTGGCCATGTGACTATGGTCTAGCCACTGGGAAGGTGAGTGAAAGTTGTACGTGCAACTTGCAGGCCGTGACTGTAAAGAGAAAGGGGAATGTCCTTCCCTTTCCGCCTTCCTGCTGGCGGCAGTGTGGGTGGGGTACCAGGAACTGCAGTAACTATCTTCGTCCATGGGGTGGCAGTGTGATTGGAGAGTGTCTGGGCAACAAGATGGTGGGCTGGGTCTCTAACATGGACATCCCATGTCAGCCAGACCTCTAGGCTGTGCTATCACAAGAGGGAGAAATGAACTGCTCTCTTGTTTAAACCACTGTTGCTTCGACATTTGATATAATAGGTGAACTTATTTTTAATACAGACAGCTGCTTATCTGCATGAAAACTAAGCCAGTGCATTGGAGAGAATCAGTAAGGGCAAGTTGCTAGTATTGCTATTTAAAAAATGTGTGGACAAAACAACTAAAAAGGTTGGTAGGGATTGAGGATAAACTTTAGAATGGTCCTTTATTTGGCTTTGATTTATGTCATTAAATTCTTGCTCCTTTTAAAATAAATGAAACTAGAAATCATGCATAATACATGGGGGTGTGTTCTGTGCAAGAACACCAATCTTTGTTCCAAGCTCTAAATCAATTGGCAATTTTATAACTTCCTCAGCACCTATACATAAGTTAATATTTATTGGATTAAATTGAATACCCTAGGGGCGTACTGCTTGGTTTGTTAAGTCCCTGGTCTGCATTAAAGTTATAGCCTGAATCTAAGAATATTCATCCCAATTTCTTGTTAATATGGTTTGGAATTAATAGCTAATCTATCCTAGATAAAGGAAGGGGATGTTATCTGATACTGAAAAAGCAGCTTAAAAGTTGCCATTGTTTACAATATATAAGGACAGGATATAGTAGCCCTTTTAAACTTCATGATGAAAATCTAAGAATTGGAAGATTTAATTACTCCCAGGAAATTAGGCCCGGACATGTAGCAGCATTGTTTTTAGTAAATTTGCCCTTACCTTCCAACTCCCATTTATGGGATCTCCAGCTGCATATTTCCAGTGAAATCAGAGACCCTTGCTTTGATTAAACACAGAATTTCTAGTTCTGTATTTTACTGACTTTGCTAAAGAAAGATAACATCAGTGAAGATCCAGCTGGCTAAGCCTACAGGAGGCAGGCCAGCCGGACACCTGCTCTGGCCATGCAGTCCCCAAGGGCCTGAAAATCAGCCTGGGACGTCACAGAAATCCATTATAAATGAAAGATGAAACTCCTTATGGCTTTAAGCTTTTCCATTACAGGCCCAGAAACATTGGAATCACCTGGGTTTGACATTTTACATTTTAAATATCCTGACAGCATCAGAAAATGGAAGTAGGCTGGGCCTTTCTCCGCGTATTAGGAGGCCTGTTGGCTGGGAACCACTTGGTCCCGAGACCTGACACTATGACAGTATTGTACTTGAAGTGTCACTGATAGCTACTGTCTAAGATTCGCTTTCCATCATTATCACCAGAGATGTTTTAAGGGATATTGTCAGCATTAAATATTCCTCTCTCAAGTTAATACCAATTTCTAAATCCATTCATTATATGAGAAAGTAAATGTTTATTTCTTAGAAGTAGAGGGCTTAAAGTATTCAGAGTTTTTCTAAATTCATATTTTCAGATAAACATGTGAATGGATAGGCTCCTTCTAGATTATAAAATCCTTGAGCAGAAGGTATTGTTGGTAGTACTCACCCCAGGGTCCACAGATATTTCAAAGGGGGCCATGACCCAAAAACGGTTATTGTCCAGTCTGGTCTAGCTCTTTATTTAATGGCGAGAGAAACCCAGGCCCCTCATATGAACTAGTCAGGCCTCCAAATGGCCTCCCAGTGACATCTGTGGCCACCATGCTACTATGATGACACCACTACACTCCAGCGACAGAGCAAGATCCTGTCTCTAAAAAAAAGAAGAAAAAAAAAGAAAAAAAACAGCCTATCACAAGGAGAAATAACTTCTTGTGGAATTTGCCCTCACTCCATAAATACCAACCAGTGCTCACCCACCCTAGACACAATCTTCCTTCCCAGTAACACATTTCATGTGCTTTTATATATTTCTAAGTTCTCTCCCGCACATCCCTTGCCTCTTAAAAACTATCTCCAGAGTCTTCACAACACTTCAGCAATGTGACCTCCCACCATCCCCTTTCTTGTTTGTGCCTTCTGCACCACCAGGTACACACCCATACCCATCTCCCCTGCCTGCTGTTGTTGAGTATTGCATTAGACTAATTTACCATTAATACGTGCACTAATCACATGGTAGCTTATTCTCAAAATCTGCTTTTGAGGGAGGCTGAGGGCAAGTTTAGTGAGCATGAATACATTATAATGAGATAAGGACCTCATCTTTTCTGATAAGGACCTGATCCTTTTGGTAAGAGTGTTTTCCTTTGAAAGCCCCTGATTATGTCATTCAGTGGCTGATTTACAACATGTACATAAAGATACATGAGAGATGCATTCTTTAAAGGACTAAGGTGGGAATGTGAACTGTAATTAAATAGGCTAATATCTTGATTGAATATCTCGATGAGTGATAGTCACTCCAGGTTTATCATAATTCAAGTTATCTCTCTATATCACGAAGGTCGATCACAAATTCTCCAAACAAAATTGATTTGAATTGGCACTTTGGAAGAACTTGATAATTCAATCTGTTTGGGTTGTTTATACATGCTCAAGCCCAGTGTGATGGGTACAATCTCTAAAAAGCAACATTAGGAACTATATTCATAGTGAAATGTTTTGCAGCGTAAGAAACATTTTTTAATGTTGTTGAGGGTTTCATATAACTAGGCCAAAGGTAAAAAAACAAGGAGGGGACACTTACTTTTGACTCCAACTATAGTAAATCCTGGTTTGTAATTCATTGAAATTGTAGATCCCGAGTAGAATACAAGGAAAGGTTTAAATCCAAATTAGCAAACTTGCTTCACAGTAACAGTTTTCTGTTTTCCTTGAGGAATGTTCCTTGACTTATCTGATATTATCTGTCCTTCAGGGATAAAGTAGAAATCTTTTCTTCCCTCAGGGATAGTGATTGAAGCAAATCTTAGCATTCACAAATACAAGGGTGTTTACTCTCTGGCATGTCTCAAGTAGGTGCCTGCCCCGTGCTAGTAATGGAATTTACATTGTTCATGCTCTGGGCTTAAGCAAGCCTAGTTATTAAAAAAGTTAACAAAATTAAAAACGATGAAAAGTGACTTCCAACTATCATCTTGTTCATAGAAACTTGAAACTGTAATAATATAAGTAACGTGATGAGCAGTTTACTGTCAGCTGTCCCAATGATCCCGGTGGATCTGATAATTGATGACTCCTCAGGGACGTAGTAGTTTGAGATGGAAGGGGAAAGAGACAGTCTCACAAAGTAACTGATCTCTGATTTGTTTCCAACTTGGTATAAAAAGTGAGGGGGCCCCAAATAGAACACTAAGTTGCCCTGAGGAAGGTGGGGCTCAGCTTTTCTGGGCAGAAAAATCAGGCACTCAACTGGCGCCTCCTGGGCGTTGGGAGGAGCTGTCCCGTAGCTAACTGGTCTGAGACAGTGAAGACTTCGGGTTGAGTGCCATGTAATTTCTTAATCTTGTGTTTGCTTATTTAATCCTCCACTTGACAAATCTCATTTGCTTTGTCATGGTTGTAATTCTGTCAGCGTTCATGCAGAGAAATATATCCGTGTTTTTATTTTGTTTCTCTGCCTACGTACACTCACATACAAACACACACACACAGCAAGGTACGTAAGTATCCACAGGATTAAAAAAAATTCTAGCACATTACTCTAATAAATGTTAAAATCTGTAACCAGATACTGACTGACCTTTCTAAGAAAAATTCGACAGGAATTAGCATCAACAGATGTCCACTACCAATAGAGAGCATGAGACCCTTAGTCACTAGATGAGAATGAAAGGTCTCCAGGCCAAAGCGTATTTATAGGTGTGATCGTTGCAGCAGCTGTTTGTCATGGTTGCCAGGTGACAGCTTAGGTTATAACAAATCCTTTTTTTTTATTTCAGAATATTACGGGGGTGCAAACATTTAGGTTACATATATATATTGCCTTTGCACCGCCCGAGTCAGAGCTATAAGTGTGACCACCCCCCAGACAGTGTGCACCACACCCATTAGGAGTGAATATACCCATCCCCTCTTCCCCCCTCCCACCTCATCCTATTTTTTTTTTATTTGGCAATATGGAATGTTGATGTAGCTAACTTTCTGAAAAAATATTGTTTGGCTTCAATTTCCATTTCCTGTAGACTTTTAAAAATCATAGGTAGTATGAAATAATATATATTCTCTGGAGGTATTATGACAGAAATCTAATTATCTTTGTAAACAATTATTGCAATGTGAATTCATAGGGATATGAAAAACCTAAAAAATGACTGGAAAGGGGTATGTGTGTGTTGGGTATATGTGTGTGTTTAAGAGAAGACAACAATATCTGAAACTGTTCTCCAGTGGAGTGAGGTTGCCCTATAAGACCTTGAAAAATGCAAACAAGGGACTCATTTTTCTCTGAGTTCTTATGTGAAGGTTGGCTATTTCATTTATCTTCCCATTCTTGCCCTACTCAGTTTAGGGGGGCTCAGTCCTGTTCTCCACTGGTATCACAAGTGCTGGCAGTTCCGGTGGGGGCAATGTACTAGGTACTCAGGGATCCAGGGCTCCCCTTGGGGAAGTCAAGCATAAAGGCCCAAGTTTTGCCAGAAGGAATCCCACATGAAATACTGATTTCCCATTCTAGAAAGACTATATGAGGCATAATTCCTAATTACTTAATTTTGAAGGCAGTTTACTGCCCATTTGCAAGAAAGAAAAAAATAAAATGAAAACTATTCCATATAGATGAAAATTGGTTTCCAAATTTTTAAAGACTTTTTGTCTATTATTTTATATATTTTTTATACATATAAGTGTGCATGCTGATTATTGCTAATATGTAATATATAGAAACATTGCAATAAGTGAAAAACATGGGGTTATTAAATAACCACTATTGACTATTTGTGATATTTTCTTTGGATGTTTACTGTTTATATTCATTTATTCATTCAATATTTTTATGTGCCTCCAGATGTCAAGCTCTCTTAGCTACTGAAGACAGAGTGGTGTCCAAGAATTCCTTCATGGAATTCAAAGTCTAATGGGGAGTCAGTATTACCAACATCATAAATTAATTACAATTGATAATTGCTACCAAAGAACATCACGAGATGCTTAGGCAGTCTAAATGGGGAGATCTGCTGGGCTTTAGACCCTTCACAGCCTCCGTTTCTCTTGTGTAAAATGGAGATAACACTGGTCCCCACTTGCGGGGGTTGGGGTGTGGAGAGGAGCCCACACAGTGGAGATTAAGTGAGACAGTGAACGCAGAGTGCTTAATTTAGCGCCTGGCACACAGTGAGAGCTCAGCAAATGGTAGCCATGGTCACGATTATCATGGGCACATGTAGTAATTTAGGTTTGAGAAGCTGAGATTCATGAGATTATGGAATCACTTGGTGGGTACTAATTTAGAAACAGCTGAAAGGGTTCAGAGAGAAAAATAGGAATCTAAGCTCCTTAGGCCCAAGGAGTTTCACCTGGAAACCAAAGCTGCTTGTTAGCTATTTCTGTTTGCACCTTGGCATTTAGGGATCTGTGATCCTGCCCTGATGTGCTTTCCCACTCATCTTTGAAATGGTCTCCATGTTCCAATCCAGAATGTTCTTTCTGGATCTCACCTCACATTAGGAGCCTTCTCAGTTCCATACGTTACTTCCCTATTCCATTGTGCATTTGTTCTGTGACCTTGAGCAAGATATAGTTAATGTATCTGGGCCCTAATGTCCTCATCTGTTCAACAGGAATAATAAATAGTAGCTCACTTACAGGTTGGGTGTAAGGATAGTTTATAAGATGCAGAGGATCACCTGGCTGCTGGTAAGTGTTAGCTACTATTCCTATTTCACTCTGCCTGTAACCCCCTTTACTTGAATTGTTAATAAACTGCCTTTATTGAATTACTATTCAGCTTTTCTGCAGCTTTTCTTTCTGCTAAAAATTGCCACCTAAATAAAACTGTCATACTAATCTGTGTAATCTTATGCTATAATTTTTTATAGTCATGTCTACCTCATAATTGAAAATATACAATTTTCCATTGCTGGCACTGAAAAATGCAGCACCTTATTTTATGTTACAAATGCCCGAAACCAGCTTAAGGCAAAAGGGAATTGGCTCCAATCGTGGGTGGGT
Organism: Indri indri; assembly: GCA_004363605.1. NCBI lineage: Eukaryota > Metazoa > Chordata > Mammalia > Primates > Indriidae > Indri > Indri indri. The sequence goes on from RJWJ010000067.1 coordinate 125,304, forward strand.
GTGCTTTGCACCTTGCCTCTCGGGCCTAACAGGACCCAAGACCTCCACCACCGGCCTTCTGTCATAGTCTCCTCCCCACACCCGCTCCTTTCTTCCCTTCCCTCCCTTTTTCCATCCACTCTGCTTGACTGTCTCATTGGTAATTATCTCCTCAAATCTAAAGCTCGAGAAATATGCAAAAGGATTTGAGTTTTAATGTATTAAAAATAATTTTTGCATTAAAAATAACTTTCTCAACTTCAATACCTTTCAAAATACTTCTTTTGACTTTTAAGTTCATTAGTATATGCTAAAACGTTTTATTGACCTATAAAATGTACAATAAAATATCTTATAGTTAACAGGTTCTCCTCACAAATCCAATCCCCAACCTAGTTTTCAAATTATTTTTTTCTCCAATAGCCCTAGATACAATTAAATGCCATTTTTAAAAGGTGAATTGCCTGTATATGAGAGTGTGTGTGTGTGTATGTGTGTGTGTATGTGTGTGTGTTCTGGATCACTCTGGGGTCACATGTAAAACTTTATTGGTTGGGGGCTGTGCCTTAGGCATTTCTAAATTCCCGGAACCGAGAATGGTGACAGTGAACGTTCACTCAGTGCACATTTATGAAATGAACGCAAGTGAAGTGAAACGAGACCGAGAGATGTTATTTATTCCATGCCGACATTCATTTGTTTCAGCGTTATTTTTTCTAGTGCTCCCAGACACTTTGGGTGAAAGAGATGAATAGGCTGCTGGCATATGTTCTCTCTTACAGAATTACAATCTATTTTTAAAGAGCACAAGAGTGTCATATTTCTCAATCTTACAGAACCCCCTAATGGAGAATACTGTGTGCTGCATTCTGAAACCATAGACGGAGCGCATTAGAATTCCACGTATGCAGCCAAACTGCATGTTTTAATGCAACATTAAAACATTGTTTGTGATAAGTATATTTTTAAAGGAAAAATAGTACACAAAAAATTAACAGATAAAACAAATGAAATGAAAATAAGTAAAATCATTCCAATGCTATTTTGACTGTCTCAGTTATTAGGTTTGTAACATAACTGACCACTTTGTATTCCTACAAATGACAGTTGAATTACTTAAAATCAGTTTGATCCTTTTAGGGCCTGCTTTTAAGACTTGTTAGAAGCAGAGCAGCATTTAGTTTAAGACTGATTATTCTCTGCTGCTGAAGCAAGACCCTGCTGAGTACTCTACCAATGTTCGTGGAGTTTTGAGGTTTTCCCGTATAGTTGTGAGGAACAGGAATCATTCCTGGTACAAGAAAGACACTGTCCCTTGTCCTTTCTGATGGCTCTTTTCCAGCCTCTGGGCTCCTCACACACACACGCCCCGGTCAGTCCTCAGCTGAAGACTCCAGGGGATCCCCCAACAGATCGACAGAGTGTACTCTGTCCACAGCGCTCCAACTCTGACACTCTGTCCTGCAAACTCTGGCTGCTTGGGTCACCTCTGTTTTGTTTTGCTTTTTTTAAATTTCAAAATATTAAGGGGGTACAAATGTTTTAGGTTACATGGATCATTTTTGTAATGCTTGAGTCCTGGCTGTAGGTGTGCCTGTCACCCAAACAGCGTTCATGGTATTAGGTCGCCTCTTTGGACCCTCAACTCTTGTCTCTTCAACTCAGGGAGTCACCAGGTTCCCCCTGGCTGCCCCCCACCCAACTCCAGGGCAGCGACCTGGGCGATCATAGGAAACCTTGCTGGTTTCCTGGCTCTCCGGGGTCACTGTGCTTCCTTGCCTAATGCCCAGTGTTTTGAAAATAATTGTTTCCAATTATATTTTGTCTGTTGTTTCAGGTGGGAGGGTATATCAGCTCCCTGTCACACCATCTTGCCCAGAAGCAGAAGTCTCCCTCTCCTGTGTAACTCTGTCAAGGGTGTTTCTCACAGTGGCTCTCAGGGTGAGGAATGCCTGCCTCGGGATTACCTGGGACACTTGTTAAAGATGCAGATTTCTGAGCCTCACCCAAGCCTGTTCCATCAGCGTCTCTCCAGTGGGGCCCTGGCAGCTGCTGTTTAAACAGGGCCCTGGGAGTCTCACAACTCTGTCTTTAGTGACTGCATGAGGGCTTATTTGGGGCCGACCACCTAGTGTGTGTAGCTCATTGTATTCTAATAGGGATATGGAGGCAGAAGGAAGGGATGCGGGCCTGAAATTCTGCCAAGAAGCCAAAGCTTCTTTCTGTGGATGAGTGAGGCTGTTTGTCCGAGAAGTCATCTTTTTAATTTTTATTCCCTTAGAGTTTCACATGCAGGTGAAACCATAACCTCTTCAGCTGCTTAAAAAGCACTTTGCTCTGGCTTAGGGCTCTTTGGTAAATAATTGCTTATCTTGACTGCAGAATGGCCTTTGTCAAAACACCTGACTAGTTTTTGTTAAAGAAGGAAAGCTTAATCAAATGGCATCTGCTGATGCCTTTTTGGGAAGCATTTTAGCTGCAGATCTTTGGGCAAACCCCATTGGAAAGATGGCATGTCCATGGGGGACTGGGAATTGTAGTGACTTCTCCCTAGGAACCACTTGGACTGGACTCGCCGAGAGTATGGGATTTGGGGGTGATGGTCTTTGGGGGTGACTCTTACTTACATGGTCCTTATCCTGTGGCCAAAGTGTGCAGTAGGTGCACTCAGTAGTAAATGCAAGAGCGTGAGAGCAAGTTAGAAGGAGGGACAGAGGACATTTGGAAGGACAAATTAAAGAACCTTATTTCCCCCTAAACCTGGAAAGTGCATGTTCTCTCTGAAACTAAGGAGGAAATATTAATAATGAAGCCATTGGTAACTAATTTTCTCCCTTAGATGAGCTTCAGTCACAAAAGACTTGTACTCTTTGGTTAAGAACTTGGTAAAAACTCAAACTATTTTGAAGCCTTAGGCATGCTTCAACTCCTTTTATGTTAGCTGGGCCTTATGTGGCACATTGACCAGTGCCAAGGATGGTGGGAAGACGGCCACACATCGTGGAAAAGATCTGTTTTCCAAGCCGCGCCCAGCGTTCACAGGAGAGCCTTTCTCTGGTTATGTATTTTCCAAACAAGGCTCTCTAGGAAAACCTAGAGTTTCATTATGGAGCAACTCTGCTTGTGTGTGCAGATGTCACCTGTATTAAACGTCAACCAACCACCAAGTGTGAGTCTTAGTTTCTGCTGAGTATTTGGATTCTGCACATGAAGTGCTAGATTTTCCTGGAAAGAGCTGGTCCTCACACGATGCCACATTGGTATTGGTCAATCATGCCTCATCCTTCCTGGTTCTAGGAAGGAGTGGGGAGGAACATGAAATATCCTTTTTCATTCTAAATTACAACGTGGGCTCTTCAAAGGATGTCATCGAATTTATTTATTCATCCTTTGAAGAAGCCACATGTTTTAAAGCAGCGGTCCCCATCCTTTTTGGCACAGGGACCGGTTTCATGGAAGACAATTTTTCCAGAGATGGGGAGGGCATTTGGGGAGGGTGCAGGGATGGTGAGCTATGGGGAGCTAAATACAGATGAAGCTTCATTCGTTTGCTTGCTCACCTGCTGCTCACCTCCTGTCATGTGGCCCAGGGGTTGGGGACCACAGTTTTAAAGGAAATAGAACTGTACTGGAAATCAGGAGTCTCAGCCATGGGTCTTGGCTTTGTCCCAAACAAGCTGAGAAAATTTGTGTTTATGTTCTTCATATATAAAATAAGGGAATTTGAAAAGTTGACATCAAATGTCCTGTCTCATGATGAATTAATAACTATATTGCTTCAATCATATATAGTTCCATTAAATTTTATTCAGCATAGTCTGAACATTTATTTTTATCTCAAACATCTTTTAGTCTTTCCAAAACCCACTTGGTTAGATAAATTTTCAGATTGTACACAATGAATTTCTCATTGCAATGGTAATAATTCAAATATCAATTATAATTTGTTATGTTAATATAAATGTAAGTAACAATGGAATTTATTGTTCAAAAAAACTATCAAATCGGGCTGTTTCAAAGGGGAGAAATTTAATTAAGGGTGTTTTCTTATAGACCTGGAAAATAGTCACAAGGTGAATATTCTCTTGTTTCTTCCCACCCACTAGTGTTTTCTATAGACACAGAGAAAGGAATAGTGTTACAGGCATTCAAGTTTTTGAAATAATAATATTTTACACATTTAGCATAATGCAAGACACAGAATGGGAACTTGATAACTTTTCATTGAATAAATTGATGGATGGTATCTACTTAAAGTTCACTATGGAAAGTAGCTAAGACCCTTAAATGCAAATGAGAATTTTTAGTTATTTCATTGTGATCTCTATAAAGTACATTTCGTTATATGAATTCTTTGCTCTAAAATTATCTCTATACTGGTAGTTTAGTATTAGACTAGGCTCTTTCCAATGTTAGGACATTTACTTACTAGAATAATAAAAAGTATGCCAACAAATATAGTGTCATTTCTTGGACATGATTCCTAAAGGCAGCATTAGAACAAAGTTCCAGCATCTATACAAAGTACCATCCATTCAAGAAAATGATTTTTCATGGCTCTAGCCAGCAGAAATATTATTTTACTTCACAAATAAATTTAGGCAAAAGCTAGTAACACTTGTATTTTGACAACAGAATTTAAAGTGGGATATACTTATGTAAGAATGTTATTCATGAAATGAAAAGCATGAGTATACATTTGAGTATCAAAAGATTTTTAAAGTGCCATATACATAAATACACACACACCCATGCACATACATATATATGTAGCTTTAAGAACAGTAGGAAGTCGATTCTCATGTAGCCATCACCTAAAGTTAAGAAATAGCTCATGACCAATACCTAAGGAGGTCCTACATGCCTTGCTCTAGTTACATTCTCTACTTAGCCCCCTCTCCTGAATTTTGTTTTTATCATTTCCTTGCTTAATCTGTTTAGCCTACCACAATTCTGAACTTTATATAAATGTAATCATACTGTATATATTCTTCTGTGATTTCTTCTCAATATTATGATTGTGAGGTTCATACACAAAGTTCATTCATTGTCACTGTTGTTTTGTCTTCCATTGCTTGAACACAACTCATCTTATTTGCTCATTGTCCTGATGAAAGTATATTTTAAATTTGTTTCAAAATATGAAATATTCATTTATTCCATCTTTATTTTTTCTTCTTCTCTTTTGTTAATGTTGGTACCATTCTAATCTTTAAAAGAATGTTAATCAAATCCTTCCATCATAAGTTTTTCATTGATTTTTGTTAGAATTATATTTGCCAAACAGTTTAACCGAATCCTTACATAACTACTCAATATGCATACAGGACAGAAATTAAAATCTGTGTTTCTGTCACCTTCATGGTCACATTAAACTGAAGAGTAACCTAGCCTGTCTGTGCCAATTTGCCCTAAAGTCTGTGTTGTTCTGAGAAAAGAGACCACAATTTAATAACCGTATATTTCCTTTGCCATGCAGCTTTTGCTCTCCTCTGCAAAATCTCTTCCCATTAAGCAGATGTATTGGCAACATTTTGTTACAGATATTGCCTTCTTAGCCATTCACTTAAAGTGTTTTAAGAGGTCTGGAATCATTCATGAGGTCTGCAAACCTGGTGTCAGATTTGGTCACCAGGGGAAACAAGTTTGCTCCGTGATTTAAGAGGAGGTAGAGTTAGTGGAGACATAAACTGCTCCCTGACAGCTAGACGTCCCCAAAAGTGCCTTTTTTATGACAGGCAGAAAATCCTTCTGCAAATGTCTACCTGTGGGGGGGTAACATCAGCCTGGACAACTGGTAGTGCAGTGACCCTCTGGAGCAGCAGTTGAGGCTGATGGAACAAAGAGGAAGAAAAATGAGATACTCCCTCTGCCCTGTGATGCTGTTGTGCTCATTTAAACTTGGATTAAATTTCACATTTTAAAAAGGAATTTTAATTAATTTACAAATTGTCTTACTATTCAAAATATATTAAAAAGTAACAATCTATGTACACAATTTCTGTGTAGTTGAGCATCTGAGGGCTCAGGTTGTTTTGATTTGTCTTAGGGCTATGGGAGTTGACTCCAGAGGGTCAGCTTTACCCTGATATTTAACAATCATAGCTCAGGTTAGAGGTCACTGATAATTTTTATCATATGCTAGAAATTTTGCTGCATTTGTTTATTGCCGTCTCTGTAACTCTATGGCAGTGTCTTCAACATGATAGGCACTGATTATCTCTTGAGTGAATGAATTTGAGGGCCCTTCACAGAGCTTGTTTGAACCTGCATAAGTTAGGATTACAAGAGCAGGGATTGAGCTTGATGTCATTGGAATTTTAGGGAATGACATGTATTTACATATGTCTTTTTCCCCCGGAGTGGTGGCTTCTAGTTTTTAGCTTTCGGAGGTTCTTGTGCAAAAATGAGGGCAGGGTCACAGCACATTTCCTGGCCTGTGTGTCACGTTCAACACATTCTACATGATGATTGGAGAAATCAGTCATCTAGATTGGAAAAATTGATCATCTAGAAAAATAGGGAGTATTGTAAGATCCTGAGTTTGAATTTAACAATTTTCTATAGAGTTGACCAACCACTGTGTACATTGAAAATATAGTGTTGGTGTTTACTAATAATTATCATTATATGCTTAATGCCAAGATTTTTGTAAGTATGGTGGCTTCTCGATCCTTAAGGTTTAAAAAGTTTCTAACAAGTCCTGCAAGGCCCTGTATGGTCTAGGTCCCTCTTCCTTCCCAGCTTCCTACATTATTCTTCTGGGTCACTTTGCTGGAGCCACACTGGGGCACAAATAGGAGAGCGCTGTTAGCTCCTTCCCACTCCGGGGCCTCTGCATATATTGTATGTTGGTCTCTCTGGAACCCTTATGGTGAACTGCTAATCCATTCCAGGTCTGCGTTTAAAAATGACTTCTTCACAAAAATATAGTTAGATAACTAGATAGAATGAACAATATCTGATAGCACAACAAACTGACCATAGTCAATAATAAGTTATGGTATACTTTAAAATAACCAAAAGAGTGGAATTGGAATGTTCCTAACACCAAGAAATGATAAATGCTTGAGGTGATGGATAACCCAGTTACCCCAATTTGATTAATATACTTGTATTCCTGTATCAAAACATCACATGTACCGTAGAAAGATATACAACTGTTGTGTACCCATAATAATTAAGAATCAGAAATTTAAAAAATGACTTTAGAAAAGATGTCCCAAAGCCCCCGCCTGGTCCTTCCTCAGCATTTCCCTTGTTGTAATTGGATAATTAATTATATAGCTAATTGTTTCTTTTGGCACGTGAGCTTTCTGAAGCAGGTGTCTGGCTCGTTCACCTCTGAATGCACAGGGCTTTTCCAGAGGGTGTGGCCAACAGTAGATGCTCGATAAGTATTTGCTGAAGCCATGAATATTGACTGAATCATCTAAAATCCAGTTACTTTTTTTCTCTCTGTCTCTCTCTTTAGCTGGGAAGTTATCAATTCCAAACCAGACGAAAGACCCAGACTCAGCCACTGTATTGCAGAGTCATGGATGAATTTCAGCTTATTTCTTCAAGAGATGTCTCTTTTTAAACAGCAGAGCCCTGGCAAGGCAAGTTTTCCAGTACAAGAATGTGTTTTAAAATGTGCAATATACTTGGAAACAGATGAACTAACCACTTGTATCAGCTCGTAAGATGTTCTGAATATGTTAATAATATACTAGGAACATGTGCCTTGAACACTGATATCAGTGAGGTTCAGAAATGTTAGGATGTGAACACTAGAGAATCCTCAACCTGACATTTTGAAATTGGATTGGTTTTTATACATATTTATCTAGCTCATTAACTGGAATGAATGGTGATTGGTCTTACTATCCAGATCAAGGAGAAAAAGTCTTAAGACTTTCAGTTATATTTAGCCTGGTGTTGATGTCAAAGGGAGATGAAATGAACATATTGTCCTTTGAGGGTACATTCCAAGATAACTGAGTCTCACTTTCAATCTAAAAAGTGGAGATTCTTGTATGATTTATTTAAGAAAGAAAACTTTTGGCAAAACATCTGTAGTGATTATATAAACAAAAAGTATTTTTCCAATTAAGATGAAAACCCATGAGGGGAAGTCTTGAGTGGTTGGAAAGGGATTACATGGAGCAGTGCACACACTTGGATTATTTTATGTGCAGACATAGCTCTAACTTGGATCGACTGTCTTGATAGCTCGGGTGTTGCTTCCAGGTTTCTTGAATATCCACCTGTAGTTGGAATGAAGAGCTAGGAATGTCAGCAGTTAAAAGCCCTCTCATTGTACCATGTATAGGCAATCTCATAACGTCACTAGTGTTAAATAATAGAATTATGTTTGGAGACATTTTGAACATATTAAAGAGGCAGTGCTACATTTGGATGGATTTTTTAAATCAATGAAGGAATTTTTAGAGTAGATATCCATATGGGAGGGTACAGTGTATTATTGATGCCTATTTTATGGAAGCAATTAAACATATCTTTGGAAGATTCTAAACTTCAAACTTCAGCATTTGGTTGCATTAACGTGCCCCAAGTCAATTAGCTTAAGATGAAAATGTTGCAAATCAAGGGGATAATTAGAAATCCCTTTATAAAACTAAATTCTTGACATAGTAAGCTTTTATTCACTTATTTGTCCTTTTGACTTTTATGGCCTTTCCTTTTCCATTTCGTTTCTAGAATTCCAAATTCTTTCAAGGGCCCTTGTTGTTTGGAAAGCAGCTCTTTATTTTGTTCTACAAGTTCATCAATTCTCCTTTTGAGTAGTAATTTATTAACCCTCTACCAAAGAATAAAAAAATCAGTTAACCTTAAATTTAGACCCCCTTGCTCACTTACTCATTGATCAGAGGCATGTATTCCTGCTTCATGTGACTTTTGGAAATTCCCTTAATGAATTTTCTTTGCATGCTTCTCAGTTTAATTTAATACCACAAATAAAGATTAAAAAGTAAGATAGTTCAAGACTGAAGTGTGGAAATTAATGAAGACTTTATGGGAAATTTTTCTATCTTGATGTTTCTAATGGGAATTAAGGAGATTTTCTGTAGGTTGTTTTTTAATTTCTTAAAACAACCAAGATTTTTTTAATGGTAAATAACAGAGAGAAGGAAAATAATTGGATTTCAATGTAGGAGTTTCATTTCATTTGCACTTGGTTTCTAGGTGACATAGAAGTGGGGTCAATTTGAGTGGTGGATATGGTTAGGAGGGAGGATAGTGATGGCCATGGATTTGTCCCAGAAGCTCTCCAGCTGTACAAATTACATTAGATTTGTGTAGATGCCTCTAATTTCTGTAACATGTTTTGTTGTGTTTTTTTGAATTTTGATGGGCTGATAGTGGTAGTTTGAACTTGCAGATTTAGTTATCTGGCTGCACTGCTTTCATTAAATGATGCTGAATAAAAGAGTTTCTGGGGACATACTACTCTTCTGTTCTCTTACACCTGGCAGGAATACAGCCACAGCCATGAGTAATGGAAGTTGTCATCATCAGTGTCAGAAATTAGCTCCTGTGCCCTCAAATGATTATTACTAAGTGCTGAAATAGACTAAGGCCAGTTGAATGCAACAGTCATTAGACCTAAGTGCAGAAGAATGCTGTTTGAAAAACACTTGCCATAACCTGATTGGTTGCTTATAGATATGTAATTGTGTATGTATCCTGTGCTTCAAGATGTCAGTGTTAAGCATAACTGTCCTGTGTTATTTCCATTATTTCTAGTTTTGTCTCCTGGTCTGCAGTGTGTGCACATTTTTTACGATCTTGGGAAGTTACATTCCTGGGGTTATACTCAGCTATCTACTATGTAAGTATGTACAGTAGAACATTTGGCTAATTTGTGTGGTACATATGGTATCATTTTATGGTCAACAGACCTTTGTAGTTTGGAAGAAGAGGGATGAGTTCTTAATTATAAAACAAAAAGGATATTATCCTTTAATCTCCTGTTCTGCAAAGTTTCTTCTTTTTTCCTAGAGATATTTTTATATGTTTTAAAATTGGAAGAATAGCTAGTGAATATCTAGTGAATAATTTTATGTTAACTTATGTCAATAAAACTATAAATAAGCTCTGTGCCCACCCCCACCCCCCAAATACACCAAGACCCTTGTCTTTTTGCATGTTCTGTGGCTCAAAAAATAATTAAAACCATAATGAGTTACCGTTGTGTCCTCACCAGAATGGCTAAAATAAAAAATACTGACCATGTTAAGGATAGGGAACAACCGGAAATCTCACATACTGTTGGTGGAAACGTAGAATGGCAAAATCACTTTGGATACCGGTTTGGCAGTTTCTTAAAAACCACTATATGGCCCGGCCGTCCCACAGCTAGGTATTTACCCAAGGGAAATGAAAGCATTGTCTGCACAAAGACCTGGACATGAATGTACTTACCAGATTTGTTTGTAGTAGCCAAAAGCAGAATACAATCCGTATGTCCCTCAACAGATGAATTGGATAAACGAACTGTTACCATATACCATTATGTGATATATTATCTATACAGTGGGTTACTGCTCAGCACTAAAAATTAGTACATACAACATTATGGATAGATTTCCAAATAATTAGGCTAAGTGGAAGAAGCCCAATAAGAGACTATATATTGTATGATTCTATTTATATATAATTCTAGAAAATTCAAACTAATCCTTAGTGACAAAGCAGGCCAGTGGTTACCTGGGGATGAGGTGGGTGAGTGCAAGGAGAGGCAGGAGGGAAGGATTAATAACATGAGGAAACTTTTGGGGGTGGCAGATATGTTCACTATCTTGATTGTGGTAATTCTTTCTTAGTTGTATACATATGTCAAAACTTACCAAATTGTTATAGCTTTAAATATACAATTTATCATATGTCAACTATAAAAAAATGCTGTTTAAAAAGTGGAATTTCTGCTTCTCCTGAAAAATATGAAGATCTGGCACTGCAACCTGGACAGTTACTCTCCACTTAAGTAACTCATATTTTCCTATTTTTCTTACACTGCCTTTTCAAATTTATATATAATTTCTTGGTTTCTAGAGATATTTGAGTTTGCAGCTCCTATTTTAAAAAGGTAATAGGGGACATTTCCTAACAACAAGGAAATGAACTTAGGAATACAGTACATTCAGTGTGGCAATCTTCATTTCTTTTTATCTAATATAAATGGCAAATGGTTGGAGCTAAAATCCATCCTCCCAGATAGAACTCATGTACAATATAGTATCAGGCCTTCGATCTACACTCTTTAGGAGTTAAAGGAGAAGAGGGCTGGGGAATGAGAGTCTAATTTGGGCAAGGCTTTATTTAGATGGTTTGCATTAATCTCATTTATACTTCACAATAACCCCAAGAAAGTATTACTGATGAGAAGCTAATAGATGATAATAACTTTCCCATGGTAAAATGGCATTTAATAAATAGAGTTGAAGTTTTAATCCAGGACTGTTGTCTGGAAAGCATGTAATCTTTCTATAAGTTTTGAGGGTAAAAGGATTGAGGGGAGGAAATTGATCTAATTGCAAGTCTAAAAACAATGACGATGGGCATGGCACACTATTTTTTCAGTACGAGGACATAGTATTTTGTGAAATACTAAGATGTAGCCTTCTAAAATAAAGGGCATTTTACCTAAATTCTCTTCCTTCTTATATTTCAGTACTGTGTGCATTTTTGTGTCCACTGTTTAAATGTAATGATATTGGACAAAAAATATACAGCAAAATCAAGTCAGTTCTGCTGAAACTAGATTTTGGAATTGGAGAATACATTAATCAGAAGAAACGTGAGAGATCAGGTAGGTAATGTCTGAATTTTAGATTCTATGCATGAAATGAGACAGTTAACAGGCTCTTATTATGAAATCACCTTTAATACAGTTCAGGGTACCTTCAGCCTTTTACTAAATATTATTATAGAAGCTAATACCCCCAAAGTAATATATATCTATATCTATATCCATATATATATATATATATATATCTCTATCTATCTCCTATTGAGACTTTTGTTCTTTTCTCAAATGTACAATTGAATAAATTGACTTTTAAATCCAAATTGTCAGGGGAGGGAGAAAAGGCCTCAACACTCTATATTTTGCTATTTGTGATTTACTTTGTTTTGCTTTGGGTTGGACTATTATTGCAAATAAAAAATAATACAGGTAGGGCTAAGAGAGTGGGAGCCATGTGAGAGGGGATTGAAAGAACAGGGGAAGGAAAAGAAAATAGAGGAAAAACCAGTATGATCATTTTTTACTTTTTAACTTGGCCTGTGACCTTCTAGGTTCTCAAACATGCACCAGAGTCACCTGGAAGGCTTATTTAAGCATACATTGCTGGGTCCCACCCCGGAGTTTCTGATTCAGTAGGTCCAGGGCAGGGCCTCAGAATCTGCATTTCTAAAATGTTCTCAGGGTTGCTTGCTGGTTCAGGGACCACACTGTGAGAACCACAATGTGGACCATTTCCTTTCGATCAAACATTTCACAAATATGTGAGGTTTGTTATGTGCACACAGTTACTTATATGGAGTATTGGAGAATGTGAGGAATGTGGGGTAAAATATATAATGAAATAACTACACCATGTCAAAGCTGGCCAAGAAACTGAAAGCTTCCAAATTTTTTCTCAACAGAAGCAGATAAAGAAAAAAGTCACAAAGATGACAGTGAATTAGACTTTTCAGCTCTTTGTCCTAAGGTATTTTTTTTGTTTAGTTTTCTATTCCTGTGTGGTTTGACTATAAAATTATTTACATGTACCAAAGATGAATGATTTTTCTAATAGACTCCTCCTATTTCTGTAAGATGATTGAATGATTTCAAAAGGAAAATACTCATCCAGTTTTTATTATTCTGACATTTCGGGGGTCAGTATGGATCTTTCAATGTATTTTCTTCAGCAGTTTAAAATGTGCCACTGGTATTTACGTTAACACAGATTAGCCTCACTGTTGCTGCCAAAGAGTTATCTGTGTCTGACACAGACGTCTCAGAGGTATCCTGGACTGATAATGGGACCTTCAACCTTTCAGAAGGATACACTCCACAGACAGACACTTCCGATGGTATGCTAATATTTCTGGATATCTTCATTTTTATTATTATGAGTACATGCAAAAATATTTAACTTGTGTCAGCTATTGAATGGGTAAGTAAAATGTGGTATATCTATACAGTGGAGTATTCCTTGGTTATAAAGATGAATGAAGGCCAGGGGTGGTGGCTCATGCCTACAATCCTAGCACTCTGGGAGGCCGAGGTGGGAGGATCACTTTGAGGTCAGGAGTTTGAGACCAGCCTGAGTAAGAGTGAGACCCCATCTATACAAAAAATAGAAAAAAAAAATTAGCCAGCCACTGTAGATCATGCCTGTAGTCCCAGATACTCAAGAGGCTGAGGCAGAAAGATTGCTTGAGTCAGGTTGCAATGCCACTGTACTCTAGCCAGGGGGACAAACAAGACTCTGTCTCCAAAAAAAATAAAAAAAGTGAATGAAGTACTGATACTTGCTATGATATGGATGAACCTTGAGAACAGTAGGCTAAGTGAAAGAAGCCAGACACAAAGGCCATATATTGTATGGTTGCACTTACATGAAATGTCCAGAACAGGGAAGTCCATATAGAGGGAAGATAGGTTAGTGGTTGCCAGGGACTGGAGGAAGGAGGGAATACGAGTAACTATTAATTGGTATGAGTTTCTTTTTGGAGTAATGAAAATGTTCTAGAATTAGGTAGTGGTAACGGTTGTACAGCTTTGTGAATATACTATAGAAGGGTGAGTTTTTTGGTATATGAATTATATCTCAAAAGCTGTTACATTTTAAAAAGTATGAGGGGGAAAAATCTAACTCATTGTCCAGATCTTTTATTTTGAAAACAAAAGAAATGGAAACATTTTTAAAAATTACCTTCTGAAATGTCTGGTGGCATTGCTTTTAACAATAACAAGAGGAGAGAAAGAAGCTAATTCTATACATTCAGGGCCAGTCCTCATTGAGAGGAACTAAAGTATGGAAGGCAAGTTCCCTGAGTACAAAACTGACTCCAAAGTTTCTCGTATGTGTCTTCAAAGCTAAAAAAGCTTCTTTGTTTTTAATAGCTAGGTTAAATACAATTTAATATTGGAGAGCACAGTGTTGTTCACTAATGCCATCCATAACCTCAGTTGAGAGACAACGCTTGTGCAATAACTTAACTTTTGTTAGTCTCACTGGATTATTTTAAGTGGTCTTAGCCATATACTAAATACATGAGCAGACTAGATGAATAAACTGTTTCATAGGTATTTTCCAAGAACATTCTTTCTTTTCTATACAAGGAGGGAGAGAGGCTGTGCAGTGTTTGGAGGTTGGGAGACCCAAATGGAGTCTTGCCTGTGTCACTAGCTGACCGTATGGCCTTGAATAGCTGACATTTTTGTGGGCCTCGATTTCCTCATCTTTAAAATACATTAGAACAAGAAGATCACAGAAGCTTATTCAAGCTCTACAAGTTCAAGCTCATTCAATTTCTACAGTTGAGGTCATTTTAAAGATCAGGATTATGAGTACTTTGTTCTTAAGCATCCTATCTCAGATTTACACAATAAAAGGGACAGTAATATACAACCCACATATAAGGCTTTTCACTAATTGAATTGAAGATTTCAAATCACTGTTATAAGGAGTTAACTGTTACACTGAAAGATTTTCTATGAAAAATAAAACCAATATAATCAGTTTACCTCCTAATCTGACATTTCAAATGTCCTGAATCTTAGAATGGTCAATTTCAGCTGTAGTTACAGAGAGCCAAATGTTTCCATAGCTGTTGGGTTGAATATGGAATACAAGGAACAGTAGCCTCTTTTCATTAATTTAAACAAACACAGGTTTCAGATACTCAGAAAGCTCTCCATGTATGAAAAATACTGAGGCTGGATAATATTCACTATCTGATATGCCAGAACCCATGAAAACTTCCAACTGAAGTATTTTTTATTTCATGATAATACATATGCTCATTCGCTTAAGATAATTCCCACCCTAGGAGCAGGATGGAATTTTTATAGTGAATGCTTAAACTTTAGTCAAAGCCTCAAGCTAATATTAGACAAGGTTGAATATTAAATCATTACTTACAGTGTTTTGTGCTTAAGAGTAAATCTAAAGATACAGGGCATCATGTATCTTTGGGAGGGGGATGTGTTTCTAGAGAGAGTGTTCCAGATTTGGGAGGGGTCCAAGATATGGTTAAATTGATTCAGGTTGACTCAGGAGGATAGATGAATGCCAAAGTTGCCCAGAGGGTTCAGATTAAAGTCAGGTATCTTTTAGACAGCTCTTTTACTTCAAATTTGTTATGGCGCTTAAGCATGAACTTCTGTTACACATTTCACAGATCTTGACCGACCTAGTGAGGAAGTTTTCTCTCGAGATCTTTCAGATTTTCCATCTCTAGAAAATGGCATGGGAACAAATGATGAAGACGAATTAAGCCTTGGCTTGCCCACTGAGCTCAAGAGAAAAAAGGAACAGCTGGACAGTGGTCATAGACCAAGCAAAGAGAGGCAATCAGCAGCTGGTCTCATCCTCCCTCTGAACAGTGACCAAACCTTTCACTTGATGAGCAACTTGGCTGGGAATGTCATCACAGCTGCAGTGACTGCTGCTATCAAAGACCAGTTAGAGGGTGTGCAGCAAGCAATTTCTCAGGCTGCACCCAGCCCAGAAGAAGACACAGATACTGAAGAAGGTGATGACTTTGAACTACTTGACCAGTCAGAGCTGGATCAAATTGAGAGTGAATTAGGACTTACACAAGACCAGGAAGCAGAAGCACAGCAAAATAAGAAGTCTTCAGGTTTCCTTTCAAATCTACTTGGAGGCCATTAATCTAGGAATCAGCAGCTTGCAACAGAGCACCAAAAAAACCACCAAAAAAATTTCAAACAAGTTAAAAAAAAAAAAAAAAAAAAAAAGAAAAACAGAAAAAAATTGAACTATAAGCTTTAATTGTTACTTTAGATTTTTTTGTTTTACTTTCCCTTCTGCAGTGAATTGATTGGATATATATCAGCAGATGCTGATAGACTGATATTTCTGATAGTTATTTTTATGTAACAAGCATGGAAATGAACTTTATATACATACACACACACACTGTGTTGTCAGAGATAAATATTGGGGGTTGTTTTTAAGCAAAAAGAAAAAAACCAAAACACCAAATTATTAAAATCTTCCTATAAGTATTCTTTCTTTTTTTCTTTACAATTAATTTTTCAAGCATGCAAAAACAGTTTATTGTAATTCATTGAAAAATATTAACAATTAATTGTGAATACATGCTGTATCAGCTCCCTTATTCCTAATACCTGGAAACAGTTTTTTAAAAATAAAAAAAAACTAGTACATTTTGATGTAAAAAGGCAGAAATTATCAAGGTACCTTTAATTAAAGGACTTGAGAAATACTATCGAAATTAATTTCCTAGGAAAAAATTTAAAAATATGCTTAAGTACTATGGATAGGCTGAAACATTTCCATGTTATTTTGCAGTTGTAGACTTAGGCTTACTTGTGAAGTGGCATGCTCCATTGACAGCCATCTCTAGTCTTGCAATGGGTGGTATTAACCCATAGAAAGCAAGTAGTTATATATTACATAGACAATGGCTACAATGTAAACAGATTCAGCTGTTTTGCTGTTCATTTGTCATATGTTTGTAATAGGGATGTTATGAGTGCAGATCTATTCTGCCTGCTCAGACTTAAACCTTTATCTTTTATATTGTGTCATGGAAAAAGTCTCCTAGAATTCTGAAACTAGTGCTTGATGTTCTGAGTGATGTGGTCATCAACAATAAAGAAATAACTCTGTTTTCTTAGTCTGTATAGATAGAGGAGAGGAACTTGCTTGGCTTGATATTTATTTGCCACTGAAGTCTAAATATGTAATCTGTTTATTCTTGGGAAGATAGAATATATTTTTTTCTTTTAAACTTTTTTAGATCACTTTTAAATAACCAAATTTGATTCATGGTTTTTAACAAAGGACTAAAAAGCAGAAACCAAGCTAGTTTTGTTTTTGTGATACAAACTTTAAGTGTTGAGGGACCATGTCAGCAACTACCAAAAATCTCTTAAATCTTCACGTATAGCTGGCATTTCTGCAGATGCACTCAGACATCTGAGACCCTCAGAAAGGAAGGATAATCTAAGAATATAGGAAATTTGTGTTCTCTTCCTTTCATTTTATCCCTTTTCTTATATTTGTAAAGACTGATTATAGGTAATCTGACATTTTAATGTAGCATCTCTTATTTATTTTTTCTTTCTGAGGTATTAAAATATCTAGACTGAATTTTGCCAAATGTTAAAGGGAGAAAAGTTACTGAAGACTTTGAACACTTGCTTTTTGTGACTATGCTGATGTGTCATTAGTGCCTCATGATTGTGTTTGATGTCCTTTATTGATAAAGTGAGCCTGTGCCTTTATTATCTTGGCCATTTTAATACAAATGGAAACCTGGTGTTAGAACATCTCTGAACTGTGTGGGTTTTGGAGGAATATTCCTGAATTCTATTCAATAAGAGTTTCTGGACATGAAAAAATACAGTCACATATTTATAAAACAGTTGTTAGCCGGATTATTTATGTGTATGTTTCTTCATTTTAAAAAATATCCTTTGTCACAAAGTTAAAAAGTTTAAAGATCATTTTAGTTTTTTCATTGAGGAGAAAACAGAACGTTAAATAATTCAAGTAATTAAAGAATGTGCTGTAATTCACTGGACAAGCTTACAAGAAGATAAACTCAAGGGCTGATAATGTTTGATGGTATAAACAATAAATCTAGAAAAAATGTTATAAACTCTAAATCAAAAAGGGTTTGAGAATGGGGGTAGTTTGGTAGGGTAGAAAAATGTGTTAGCAGCACTATGGAAGAGACATACCAGCTCTCAATGGACAGTAGCATTTTAACTATAAATGTACTTTAATAATATTTGTATAAGAAGATATGATTGCAAATTTATATAATAATGGTACCATTCTCAAAACTTACAATTCAAACTAACACAGGAATGTTAAGGGTGTGTGTGTGTGTGTGTGTGTGTGTGTGTTTTGGTAGGGCAGGCACTGTTTCTGGTGTAAGATGTAGTAGCAAACTTGTGATTAACTAGGGAACTACATACTCTTTACCAAGAGAATTTATATCAATAATAGTATTTCCCCAATATTGAAACAACTGATAGAGAATGGTTTGTAAGATCTAACTGGAATCCAGTCATTAAATGTGAACCATGGTTTTTTTTTTTTTTTAATTAAGAGCTGTAGAAAGGTTTTGCATATGTCCTATGAAATGCTGAGCAAAACCATACAATGGGAATAGCATTCACCAATCATGCATTTTGATCTGAAGCAATAAAGGAGTGCTCAGAGGTTGAGGCTTGTTTTGAAAGGTCAATTCAGGCTTGGATATTCTCACTCTGAAACACCTTTGCTTGTTTCTTACCCTAAAAATCTTCAAAATCAATTTGTTGAAAACTGCCTCCTCCCCAGTTTAACAGAATATTAGGAAAAGAAACTTTTATAAGGCTGTGCAATTGGCAAACATCCTCAACATATTTAGGCATCTCACTCTGATAGTTGAAATAAGTGCAACTTTCTTCCTTTTTAAAAAAATGGCAAATTCCAGCATACTACAGATTTTAGGCAAGAAGTGAATCCACATTTAAGAAAAAAAGTGATTTTTTAATGTTTCTATTATAATTCAGATTCATGTATTTCTTTACACTGTTGCAGCTGTGTTGTAAGACAGGAAATTATTCTGAAAACCCTTACTGAATTACCATTGTCACATGATTTGTGTCATGATGAACTTAGAAAGTCTCAGAACTATATTTTTGTGTATTATTCCTCCATTTCCACCACAGCATTTATGGTATGAAGGAATTCAGGAAATATGAGTTCTGGTTCTGATGTTAATATTATGGCCCTAACACACAATGTCAAAGTCATATAACTTCCCCAAGCCACAGCTTCGGTTTCCCCCAAAATTATTTATTTCCCCTTAAAATAAGGAAGTTAATTCTCATCCTTTCACACAGGGGTGTTTTGAGAATGAATGATAAAAATCTGAAGCACTTTTGGCGGGGGGGAGTCTGTATAAAACCAAGATACTGATTTTTTTCCTGTGTGTCAACTAAGCCATACTTTTAAACATAACAAAGGCAATCAACAAGCAACTGCTTACAAGAAAACTCTGTAAGGTTATTTTAATGGGCCTAGCACTGTATCAGTCTCATTGTCCAATAAACGCCTGTGGAATAAATGGATAGAAAGTGTTGCAAAATGTCTATTATTTCAGCTGGCTCTGTCAACCATGGGTAACGTTCTGTACTAGCCATTTTTAATGGTTATAACACTTAACTAGTTCTGAGAAAATCACCTAATAATTCCATACCTGTTTCCCTCATCTACAAAATAAAGATACAATAGATGTTGCAAGGATTAAATGTCTTAAGGCTGGGATTAGCAAACTATAGCCCATGGGCCAAATCCGGCTTGCCACCTGTTTTTGTATGCACTACAAGCTAAGAATGATTTTTTGTTGTTGTTTTTTTGGAGATTGTGTATGTTGCCCACTCAGGTTGGGCTCCAACTCAAAATCCTCCTACTTCAGCCTCCCAAGTGGCTGGGACTACAGGTGCACACCATTGTGCCTGGCTTTTTACATTTTTAAATAGTTGAAAACAATCAAAACTATTTTGTGATGTGAAAAATAAATGAAAATCAAATTTCAGCATCCATATATAAAGTTTTATTAGAACATAGCCATGCTTATTCATTTATGCAGTGTCTGTGGCTGCTTTTATCTAATAGGAAAGTTGAATAGTTGTGACAGATCTACAAAGCATAACATATTTACTAGCTGGCCCTTTTCAGGAAAAGTATGCTAATCCTTAGTGTAATACATAGAAAACACTCAGTTACAGTTAGGATCCTATTTAATCCTCATGACTCTATAGTTAAGTAGTATTAAGAACATTTTGCCAAAGAATAAGGTAAATAAATTGTCCAAGGTCAGCTAGCTAGTAAGGGGAAAAACCAGCCTGACCCCAAAGCCTATTCTCTTTCCAATATATCACATTATCTAGTATTTATTAGCTTTGTTTTTTGATGCATTAAGAATTATCATAATCTTAAATAGTTTAACAGAATTTTACTAAATATTAAATATTGGTTTTATTAAAATTTTCTTTTTTCAAAGAATCCAGAAACTAATTGATCTACATTGTTTTAAATGCTGTGATAAACAGGCTTTGCTGTAAATTCCTTCTTAAATTAAGAAGAGAAGACTTCATATATCGAGATAAGCCAAAAACGATTGATTCAAATCTTTCATAGCACTTAACATTTTTATGAACACAGAATTCATAGAAATTGTAAACCGTATGATAAATGTATTTTAGTTTTTATTTCTTCTATATTTGTTACCCCCCAAAAGTTAACCTCAACCAACCCAATCTCCTTTGTCGTTTTCCTTTAAAAAACAACAAAAAAACCCCAAGGTACCATTGCAATATTCGAAAAACAGTAAGCCTGTCATAAGAGACTACTGTGATCAGAATATCATTGACTTGAAGACAATATTATTAGCTTTTATTTTAAATTCTGTAATTATCAAAGATTAATATCCCAAAGTCTTCCAAGGCTGAAACAGGAACCACGTTATTGTGCGTACTGTCTCTTCTACAGTGTGCACCATAACTGGTGTAGTCTGAGAACTAAGTGACCTATCTTTAGGGATATGTGACAGTATCCAGAAGAAATTCTAATTTTTAATATTTTCAATTTTTTTGTTATGGGTGATCTTAGTTTGAGTTCTTCAGCAGAGTGATCAATTTGGTAATAAATATTTTTGAAAGTAGTATTGTCAGCAGAGATTAGACACATTAAGATAGTACTGGGGATGTGCTACAGAGAGATTTAACTCAACAGTCCCCTGGTTTGCATTTACCAAGTAACTACTGGCTATAGACCTGCTCCTTTCCTGTATTTCTCAGATCAGTTCCAGATTTGGTTACTGGATCAACTTAAGGTCCAGTTCTATTCCTGATGCCCAAATAAACTGAAACACTCTGACTCTCTACTGTTTACCAAATGAAGAATGAACAGCAAACACTAGAATTCAAGTCTCTTGCCATTGATACCTTAACACTTTCTAGGCCTATTTTTTCTTGTTTGCCTGTATCCTATGCATCACACAAACTAGACATAGTTGTCTTAAATATGTCCTTTATTTTACTCCTTCCACAGTATTTCTTCTACCTGTTCCACCTCCCTTTTTCCACTTGCAGAAAAAGTCCTCAATCCTCTCCTCCCATAGGACTCATCTGAAATGTCAACTCCTTAATGAAAACTTTCCTGATTTCTCTAATTGGATAAGATTTCTCTATTCTAAATGCTCATTGCCTCTTTCTTTATATTTCATTGTAGCAGATCCAGTCTTCATTCAATTAAGGTCATTAAATATGAAATGTCCAGTTTTGAATCAAAAGCATAGTTTATTATATCTCAAGAAGCAGTATAATTAAAGTATGCGCCTCAACTATTGACACAGTTTTGCCATCTTAACAGTAGCTTGTTTATGCCAGAAGCAGCAAAGCCTGCAGAGTGAGTGGCGATGAAATCACGAAAAGGCATTTTTCACAGCTTGTAGAGAACTGACTATTTTTCATTGCAAGAAGTGGCCCAAAGCCTGGAAGAAGTGGTAGTCAGTTGGTGCAAGGTTTGGTGAATACGGTGGATGACAGAGAATTTCCAAGCCCAGCTGCTACAGTTTGAACAGTGTTGTGTGACATGTGATTGTTTTCTTGCAACAGGATTGGCCTGTTTCTATTGACCAATCTCAGCTGCTTAATTGCAAGCATCCTAATCATTTCATCCAATTGGGTGCAGTAGACATCTGCTGTAATTAATTGACCAGAGTTTCATGAAGCTGTAGTGCATATTACAGTACTGGACCACCAAACACCATTAGCTTTTTTTGAGTAATATTCAGTTTTGGACTGTGTTTCTGCATTTCATCTTTATCCAATCATTGTGCCCAATGCTTGTGATTGTCAAAAAGAATCCATTTTTCATCACACGTAACAACACAGTATAGAAATGATTCACATTTATGTTGTGACAGCAAAGAAAGGCAAGCTTCGAGATGACTTCTCTTCTGATCCTTGTTTAATTTATGTGGAATCCATCTATCCAGCTTCTTTACCTTATTTCAAACGGTCCAATATTGTTGGAATAGTAACATCAAACCTTGCTGCTAATTCACAAGTCAGTTGACATGGATTTGCTTCCACTACAGCTTTCAGCTCATCATTATCCATCCACCTTGGTCTCAGGTTGCCCACGTGGCTCATTTTCAAGATTAAAATCACCAGAACAGAATTTCTCAAACCGTCAATGTACTGTGCGTTCATTTGCCACATCCTTTCCAAATACATCATTGGTATTTTGAGCTGTCTGCACTGCGTTCAATCCACGACAGAACCCATATTTGAAATAACAATAATTTTTGACTCATCCATGGTTTTACAAAAATTGCTCAAAGAAAATTTGAAAGATAATCACAGGCCAACACATGCATTTGCAAGACTAAGGATGTACCTTCACAATAAAAATAAAAGAAGGGTCAAAGTGAAATCTGAGAGCTATCAACTGTCAAACTTAGTACTTAAGGCAATTGGACATTTCATACTTGATAACCTAATTTATTATAGTTAATTGTGTATTTTTTTTTTTTACCATCCCGAACAAATCATAAAAAACTCTTTGAGGGTAGGAATGTCTTAACTTAGAACCAGTAGACTATTATAAAAAACAGATACCATGGGGGAGAGATTATGGGAGATATTGAAAACCAGGCAAAGGAATGTAAACTTTATCTTATGTGCAACAGGCAACCATTTTTTAACAGAACAAGTGACATAAGAAGAAAAATGCCACAAGAAAATTAAATTCACTGTAGAGTAGGCTAAGGGGAAAGAGTAAGGTCACCCTGGAGACTGCAGAAGAAGAGGAGTACATTGGAAAATTAACATAGTGGAGGAAACAATAACACTTTATAGAGGAAAAGTAAAGAACCTATGGAGAGCTCAAAGATGCTGAAATGGGAGGATCATGAAAATAAACTGGGGGAGACAGGGAGGAAATAATGACCTGAAGAACAGATGCAGGAAGAACCATATAAGAATGATAATAGGAAAGAGTAAAGTCATAAGTTCTTTTCTTTATATAGCCATCTTCTGCTTTACTTTTTAGAGAAGCTTGAAAATACACACTGCTTTGCTTATTCCAGTTGATGACTAATACCAGCCATATTTCTTAAAGTGGGTATTTGTCCAGAGGGCTCAGCTATTTTAAAAGATTTTGATAATCTCAAAGTAAGTTTTCTGGAATAAAAATCATCATCAGACTCAACTTTTGCATTGCAAAGATTCATTTAACAAATACTGAACAATCTATATATTGGCACTGGTCTAGCATTGGGCTATACGACAATGAAAGGAGTGCCTGCTCTCATGGAGCTTATATTCCAGATGCAGATAACTAACATGTAGTGTGACTAGTCATCTTAGTTTCTCCAGGATTAAAGGGTTTCCTGGGACGGAGGACTTCCAGTGCTAAAACTGGGAAGTCAGTGACAAAAAAATGTGAGTAGTAGCCAGTCTCCCAAGGTGATCACCAAAGACCACCCCACTTCTCCCTCTCCTAGTATTCATGCCCTATGTAGTCCCCTCCCACATTAAATAGGGCCAACCTGCATAAGCAATAGCATGTCGTGGAAATGACTGTGTGACTTCTAAGGCTAGGTCAAGACACTATGGTTCTACTCTGCTCTCTCCATGGGAAGCCAATTGCCATGTACAAGGATACTCAAGGCTGGGTGTGGTGGCTCACACCTGTAATCCTAGCACTCTGGGAGGCCGAGGCAGGCAGATAGTTTGAGCTCAGGAGTTCGAGACCAGCCTGAGCAAGAGTGAGACCCCGTCTCTACTAAAAAATAGAAATTAGCTGGAAAACTAAAAAAATATATATACATATACATACACATAAAAATTAGCCGGGCATGGTGGTGCATGCCTGTAGTCCCAGCTACTCGGGAGGCTGAGGCAGAAGGATTGCTTGAGCCCAGGAGTTTGAGGTTGCTGTGAGCTAGGCTGACGCCACGGCACTCCCTCTGGCCTGGGCAACAGAGCGAGACTCTGTCCCAAAAAAATAAAAAAAAAAAAAAGGATACGCAAGCAATCTTACAGAAAGGTCCACTTGGCGAGGAACCCAAACCTCTTGCTATCAGCCATATTAATGAGCCGTCTTTGAAGGCAACCCTCCAGCCACAGTCAAATAGTCAAACCTTCAGGTGACTTCAGCGCTGGCAGGCATGTTCACCAGCAACCTCATGAGATCTGTAGTCAGAACCACCCAGCTAAGCCACTCAAATGCCTGACTTACAGAAACTGAGATAAAGTATGATGTTAAATTTTGAAGCAATTAGATACACAGTAATAGATAACTAATACAGTGCTATAAAAAAAAGTTATGCCTGTTAAGGACTTTGAGGGTAGGCACTATTTTTGACAAAAGAGTTTGGATAAGCCTCTCTCACAATGGCATTTGGGCCGAGATATAAAAAGTAAGGGAAGCAAGCCAGCAAAATGACATGAGCAGAAGAATAAAGGACTTCTCCCATCCAAGTACTAACCAGGCCCCACCCTGCTTAGCTTCTGAGATCAGATAAGATAGGGTGTGTTCAGGATTGTGTGGCCTGTAGATGGGATTTCTAAGACTTAGTACCAACCAAAGATGCTTGCTTAGCCTTGTTAAAAGAATAAAGAAATGTCACTGCGCCTGAAGTAGGGTGAGTAGGCTGGGGAAGTAGGTGTGGCAGGAAATCAGAGGTAGGGATGGGGTGGTGGCAGATCCTGTAGGGTCTCACAGAATAAAAAGGTGTTTGAATTTTATTGAGTCAAGGGCAGCCACTGGAGCGTTTTGAGCAAAAAGAGCAGCACCACCTGTCTCCTATTTTTAAGAATGTCATTATGTTCTTTGGCGCTATCGTTAGCTTGGATTCTAAATATGCAACATTCAATTCTGTAACGAAGCTGACTCTGGTTCTGGCTAGGCTCTTGCAGACCAATCTATTCCCTCCCCAAGCCTTTAAAGTTCATGTTTTCTGTGGAACTCTGCTGTGCGATATGAATGAGGCTACACAGACAACTGGACATCTGAAATGGGGCTAGTCCCAATTGAGATGTGTTAATTGTAAAATGCACACCGGATTTCCAAGACTTAGTATCAACGAAAGAATACAAAATATCTCAATTCTTTCAGATTGATTACATATTGCAATGGTAGTTTAGATATACTGGGTTAAACAAAATACATCATTAAAACCAATGTCACCTATTTGTCTTTTTAAAAATGTGACCAGAATTAGATTAAAAATTACATATGTGGCTTGGATTATATTTTTACTGGACAGCGGCTCGACCGTACTATTTACACCCAGCAGGCACACTTCCCATTCAAGAGTTTCGCCTGTGCCCTTCGCTGGAAGGGCCGCCTCAGAAAGGCCCAGCCTCCAGCCTGGGCTCTCGGGTTTCCTAGTGAATCGTCCAAGACGGCCGGGCGAGGGCTCTGGTGGTCCCACTGGAGGGCGAAAGAGCAGCCCTCACTTCTTGACATCCATTCACAGGGCTCCAGGGCCGCGGCGCGCGATACTCAGAGAAAACCCGACCCTAGCGTCACTAACTGGACCATTCCTTGGGGGCCTCCCAGGGCCACGGGCATCCCCGGGCCCCGCACTCCTCCCTTCTCGCACAGCCGTCACCTTAACTGCGTCACACCGCACGACACAGCCACCAAGGAAGATAACTGGGAGGGTAAGACGCCATTCTAGCCACACCCACCTCAGGAGGACCAGGCGGATCCATTACCTGGTTAACGACGGGATTCCCTCGCCTTCCCAGACCGCGCCGCGACGGGGGCGTGGCCACACGTTGAGAGGCGGGATTTCCTGTCCAGCTGTTAAAAAACTTCCGGCATGTGCCGGAAGGGCCCTCAGTGAGAATCGGGAAGTTTGCGCTCAGTGTGGCTCTTCGTGGCAGCTGAGGCTAGTTAAGGTCTGAGGGTCTTCTGTGGACAAGGCGCTGATCATTAGGTTCTTCGCTTGGTCGCCTCTTATTTCTCGGCTGGCGATGGCGGCGTACACTTGCATAACTTGCCGGGTGGCGTTCCGCGACGCGGAGATGCAGCGGGCCCACTACAAGACGGACTGGCATCGCTACAACCTGCGGCGAAAAGTGGCCAACATGGCCCCGGTCACCGCCGAGGGCTTCCAGGAGCGAGTGCGGGCGCAGCGGGCCGTGGCGGAGCAGGAGAGCAAGGGCTCCGCCACCTACTGCACCGTTTGCAGTAAGAAGTTTGCCTCTTTCAACGCCTACGAAAACCACCTCAAGTCTCGGCGGCACGTTGAGCTGGAAAAGAAGGCCGTGCAGGCCGTGAATCGAAAAGTGGAGATGATGAATGAAAAGAACTTGGAGAAAGGACTGAACGTGGACAGTGTGGACAAGGATGCCATGAACGCGGCCATCCAGCAGGCCATCAAGGCTCAGCCGTCTATGTCTCCCAAGAAGACGCCCCCGGCGCCTACAGAGGAGTCCACGAGTTCTGTGGCCGTGGCTGCTGGTGGCCGTGTGACTCATGACAGAGACCCCACCGAGAAACCGCCCCGGCTTCAGTGGTTTGAACAGCAGGCGAAGAAGTTGGCGAAGCAGCAGGAGGAGGACAGTGAGGACGAGGAGGACCTGGATGAAGACGGTAATGGCTCTGTGGGGGGGGGGGGGGCGTTGGCGGAGCGGAGAGGAAATTGGCTCCACTTACGTTTCCAGGTTTGTACTCGAGGTGGGGATGTCAGTGTGTGTCAGTTTTTAGGTGAAAGTGATGAGTGTAGATAGGTAAGACGCTTTCCGAAGTGCCTTATCGGACCAGCATCCCCACAGGGAAATTTGTCTGTTGAGTTCACTGTTGTAGATTCAGGGCCTAAACCTTACTTGGAAAAAGAATAGGAGCTTAATAAATGTTCGTAGAATGAATTGATACCCTCTCTGTTTTGGATGGGGAGGTGGCTTTGTACTTAATTTAGTTGATTAAAACAGAATAAAGAGCTCAAAATCAGCTAGCAAACCTGAAATGTGGAGCTTGAGCTAGCAACCTAGCCTTCTTGACTTCATGAGCTATTTATTCCTTCCTTTCCTCATCCCGTATCCTATTAACGCTGGTATTGTATATGTTAATGTCTTTGCGCTGCTATAACAAAATACCTGAGACTGGGTAATTTATAAACTAAGTAAATGTATTTTCTCACAGTTCTGGAGGCTGGGAAGGCCAAAATCAAGGTGCTGGCTGATTCAGTGTCTGGCGAGGGGCCTGTTCCATACATGGGGTTTTCTTGTGGTATGCTCACATGGCAGAAAGAACAGAGGGCAAAAAAGGAGCTAGCCAGTTCTCTTGAACCGTTTTGTAAGCACACTAATCCATTCTTGAGGGTTTTGCTCTCATGATCTGATCCCCTCCGAAAGAAAGACCCTGCCCTTTAATTCTATTCCGTTGGTGATTAAGTTTCAACATAACTAATTTGGGAGGGACACATATGGTCAAATCACAGCAGTTCATACAGCAGCCCACCACCACATACATACACACCATAGTACTATGAAACAGTAGATACAGACATTGTTCCAGCAGTTTATAAAAATATTCAGCCAGATTTGAGACCACTTAACTACGTATTCAGTGCTGGGCTAGGTGCTATGAGGCATATGAAAGGAACGAAAGAATCCTATGTACTGGAAAAGATTAAGGAGTTTTTTAGCCATGCAAACTAGTTTGGTAAAATGAATAGCTATAATTGAGATCTTGAATGAGGATTTGTCCCCAGGGGGATGTAATTGGCATGCTGTGTCCCCAAGTATAGGACTGTACTACCTCATGTGAATCTTTGTGGTATCTTTGTGACTAACACTTATCTTAAACTTTGTCAAAATTTTGGTTTGAAGATTGGGAAGATATTGATTCTGATGAAGAATTGGAATGTGAGGAAGCAGTGGAGGAGCAGGAGGCAGAGGAGGAAAAGGCTGGAGAAAGCCCACCCCTTGGAGCCATCCCTGTGACAGACTGCTTATTTTGTTCCCATCATTCAAGCTCACTTGTGAAGAACGTGGCTCATATGACAAAAGTCCACAGCTTCTTTATTCCTGATATAGAATATCTTTCAGATCTTAAGGGACTGATTAAATACTTAGGTAAGTACAGTAATTTTCCTTTTAGTGAGGAAATGTCACATTATTCGGGGACTGGTCCCAAGGGAACATTAGTTTTGTTTCTCACCAGTCTTTGATTTAATTACTTGCTTATTTTTGTGAAAACCAAAAACTTGACGAATGTTTTTTGAATTGTGGAGATAAGTGGTGAGATTTAATCTGGTTGCAAGAAGCTTCTTTCATATTTTCTTCTCAAATTATTTTTCCAGGAGAGAAAGTTGGTGTTGGGAAGATTTGCTTGTGGTGCAATGAGAAAGGCAAATCCTTTTACTCCACAGAGGCTGTACAGGCACACATGAATGACAAAAGCCACTGTAAGCTTTTCACAGATGGCGATGCTGCTTTGGAATTTGCAGATTTCTATGATTTTAGGTAAGTGTGGTTTGTAAGGGGAAGTGAAGTAAGGTCATCATATTTGCATTGAAGTGATGTTAGGTGTGCCAGTGACAGATATGTGACTGGCACTGTACAATATGTTCTTTTTTTGTTTTGTTTTGTTTTTGAAACAGAGTCTCACTCTATTTCCTGGACTAGAATGCAGTGGTGTGAGTGACCATAACTCACTGCACCCTCAAACTCCCAGGCTCAAGCAATCCTCCTGTCTCAGCCTCCCCAGTAGCTGAGACTACAAGAACGTGCCACCGTGACCGGATAATTTTTTTCTTTTTTGGTAGAGATGGGGGTCTCGCTATTGACCAGGCTGGCAATATATTCTTTATAATCCTTATAACACCTCTATCTAAGGTAGTTATTTTCTCTTATTTTGTAAGTAGGAAACTCAGTTTGACAGAGTAACACATCTAGTAAAGAGAAGATCTCAGGCCTAAACTGATGTTTGTCTGATTTGTTTTGGGGGTATTTTGGTGATTAAATCCTCAGGAGTTCAGTTTTGCCAGTTACCCCATGAACAGAGGTACAGAAATTAGGTTTCACATTTTGGGTTCCCTGAGAATCCTTAAATCACAAGCTGTCTTCTGAGGGAGTTGAGATGATTGCTAAGCTAGGCCATACCCAAGCATTTGGTGATGAGATTATCCCATAGGTGGTTTATTCCTAACTAGAATCTTGAATAATTCATACATCATTTAACAAATGTGGCCTAGGTGCTCATGAACAACTAGTTCCTATTGTCAAAATTCCTATAAGTTACTGCAGGAGATAAGCAGCTGTGTATACTTACCACGCCAGGCATGCACAGTCCAAGTGATACAGGTGTTCAGCAAAGTCTTAGTCTTTCAAGTCTTCCTTTTGCATTTTTCTCCCCGATTTCTCATTTTGCAGTTGGAGACTTGCCATCAATAGGTGTCACTGGGGGGATTAGGGGTGGGTTAGAGGTGATGGCGTGGAAAAGACGAGATTGAGGGTCTGCTGGAAGTGAAAAGCATCTTCTTCCAGGCAGGAGATAATATTTATCTCTCTTAGGGTTCCTTTCAAACATCAATTTATGACCTTTTGATTCATGTTATAATCAGAGTAGTCAAAGCAAATAGCATAGGTGGAGCTAAGTGGCTGCAGCCAGCAGCTGGCCTAGGCTGCCGCAGCACTCAGTCTCTCATCCTGTGGTTATACGCAGGATCATACCCAGTCTCACAGATATCAGCACCTCCTACAGGCCCATGACTCCCAAATTTATGTCTTTAGTATAGCCTTCCCATAGGGCTGTCTAAGCTCCAGACTTAGATATCCAACTGTCTCCTTGTCATTTCCACTTAAGTGTCCAAAAAGAGTAATTAATTTAACATGTCCAAAATCAAACTCCTGCTGTGCATCCTAACCTGCTCCTCCCTAAGTATATGGCAGCCCTGTCCTTCTAGTTACTTAAGCCAAAAGCCAGCCATGTAGTCATCCTTTATTCTGTTTTCTTTCAGGCTTATATTAAATCCATCACCAAATCCTGCTTTATCTGCCTTTGCATTATCTTCAGAGTGTGACTGTTACGCTGTGACTACCTGGGTCCAGGTCACCATTATCTTTCACCTGACTTACCAATCCCTACATTCTATTCTCAAAACTGTAGCCAGAGAGATCCTTTTAAAATACTAAGTCACCTCAAACTACTCAATCTTCCAAAGACTTCCGATCTTACTCAGAGTAAAAGCCAAAGTATAATGGCCTGCAGGGCCCTACAGGATCAGATCAAGCTACTCAAATCTTACAAAGATTTCCTATCATACTCAAAGTACAATGGCGTAGAGGGCCCTACATGATCAGATCAAACTAGTCAACCTTGCAAAGACTTCCTATCTTATTCAAAGTAAAAGCCAAGTGTAGTGGCCTACTAGGCCCTGCATGATTTGGCCCAGCTATGGTTCCTGTGTTTTCTATTTCTTGCTCTCTGGATTCCTAGCTATTCCTCTAAGGCATCAAATGTGTTTCTCAGAACCCTTATTGCTGTTTTACATATTATGTATAATTTGTTTATTGTCTCTTTCCTTCTAGAGTCTAAGCTTCAAAATGGTAGGGCCTTTTGTTGTTATTATTACTGTTTACTGGTGTTGATCAAACTGTTAGTTTGAATTAAAATATGTAACTGATGTAAATGGTTCAAGAAGTGAATTTCTCTTAGTCCAAATGATGCTTTTTTGGACTCCATTTATTGAGTTTTATTCTATTGGTGCCTAGAAATGAGAAATTTTGTGAGTCTTTCTAAAAATGAATGATTTATTTTCTTTAAAAAAACAAAAGTTGGCTGGGTGCAGTAGTTTATGCCTATAGTCCCAGCTACTCAGGAGGCTGAGGTAGGAATATCACTTGAGGTCAGAGGTTCAAGGCCAGCCTGGGCAACATAGTGACGCTGTCTTTAAAAAAAAAAAAGTTGATAATGCTTAATAAATGGAAAATAAAAAACCTTCACATACAAAGCCAGCACCTTCCCAAGATAACTAGTGTTAACTTATTTTTTACTTGAAACTTTTTATTGAAGAATAAACTTACAGAAAAGTGCACATATGTTACAGTCAGCCCTTTGTAATCTATGGGTTCTGCATCTGTGGATTCAGTTAACTGTGGATCAAAAAATTGGCATTGGAAAAAAAATGCATCTGTAGTATAAATATACACAGTCTTTTTTTTTCTTGTCATTATTCCCTAAACAATACAGTATAACAACTATACATAGCATTTGCATTGTATTAGGTATTATAAATAATTTAGAGATGATTTAAAGTATGGGAGAATGTGCGTAGGTTATATGCAAATACTGTGCCATTTTATATCGAGGACTTGAGCATCTGCAGATTTTGGTATTCAAGGGAGGTCCTGGAAGCAATCCCTCATGGATGCCAAGGGATGACTGTACTTTTGATATCATAATTCAGTCCAGTGAAGTTTTAAATATAACTAGTATCCAGATGAAGAAACAGAACATTAATAACACCTGATGTTTACCTTGTGCGTCCTTTCAGGAACTACCCCTCCTGTTTCCAAGAGTAACTACTCTTCTGACTTACAGCTGCATGGATTGGTTTTACCTGTTTTTTGTACTTTTATATAAATGAAATCACAAAGAATGTACTCTTGGATCTGTCTTCTTTTGCTCTACTTTACGTTCGAGAGACTCATTCACACTATTTTGTATAGTTGTAGATAATTCATTCTCATTGTTGTAGAGTATTATGTTTAGCACCCACAAAATCTTGTCTACTGTTGATGTGCATTTGAGTTGTTTCCAGTTTGGAGCTATTACAAATAATGCTGCTACTTCATTCTAGTATGTGTCTGTTGGCAAATGTGTATACTTTATCTGTTGTGTGTATATGTAGGAGTTGGACCAGAAGATGTACATATGTTTGGTTTTAGAAAATACTGTCAAATTGTTTTCCAAAGTGGTTCTCTATACTCCCACTTGTAGTGAGGGAGAGTTTTTCACTTTAGCCACGTTAGTGGGTGTGTAGTGGTTTTAATTTGCATCTCCCTTATGATGACTACTGTCATCAGGAGCCTTTTTATGTATTAATTGTCCATTTGGATATCTTTTTGTGAAATGTCTGATCAAGTCTTTTGTTCATTTTCCTGTTGGATTGTCTGGCTTGCTGTTAATATTTTAGTGTACATTTTCTCAATTTTCCATGTGTATGTGTGAATATGAATTCGTGAATATTTCTAGGAGCATAGGGATTCTTCTAGACCTACACTGTCCATGGACAGGTGTACTTATGTGGCTTTTTAATTTACAGTTAAATTAAAAATTCAGTTCTTCAGTAGTCACACTACCTGCATTTCAGAGTTGAGTGCTTGAAAGCCTGTGTGACTAGAGCTACCATATTGGTCACACAGACATAGAACATTTCTGTCACAGAGTTCTATTGTACAGCACTGTTCGGAAACTTATTTTTGTAATGATTAAATTGAATAGAGCTTGTTCATCTCTACATTCTCTTCTTCCATTTGGCAACCTTCCTAAGGAGAAACAAATAGGAGAAAGAATTGTTATAAGTCATTTGCTCACTTTTACTACAGAAAAATGTTAACAAGTTATTTTCTTCCCCAAATTTTTCAGCTGGCAGTTCCTACAGCCGTTTCCCCCCTCCTTTAGGTAGCCTAGCAGGTTTGCCACATTTGCAGATACGTTTTTGTGGTTCAGTTTGGGGTATTCGTGTATTTATTAGTGCCATTTCACTGTTACAGGAGTAGCTACCCAGATCACAAGGAAGGGGAGGATGCCACTGAGTCTGAGGAGTTGCCCTCAGAAAAGAACTTGGAATATAATGATGAAACCATGGAGCTGATTCTGCCTTCTGGTAAGTGCATTTGTCAAAGATAAATAGCTAAATGTCATCAGGATTGAGGGGAAGACATATCCCCATCAATTACCTTCCACACCGAGGGAAATGAATCATAATACTTAAAATGTATGTTTGTGTTCTCATGTACATGATAAACTCTGAAGGTTGCCACTTAACTCCAAGTTGGCTGTTTTTAAATTGGAGCAGTGTTTTTGCTCACTTTTGTTATAACTCAGAATGTTTTGATCAGGCATTTCTTTTCTTTTCTTTTTTTTACAAAAGGTAGACCTTTTTTATTCTATTCATTATTTTTTTTAGTCCCATCTAAGTTCTTCTTGTTAATCTTAACCTAGCAATCAGTTCTTTGAACTGATTTCTGTTTCCTTGTGTTGCTTAGACTTCCAAATGGTAGTCTGGCGTGGGTGTATCTGACTCATGGTGGAAATTTATCCCAGGTATGAAAAGATAAAGAATAACCATGAATATGAGAAGCACCTGCTGTTATTTATTGTGTGGGAAGAAAGAATTGTTGCAATTAGCTGATAAGAATAGGGGAAGCTACAAAAGACATGTGTGAGATCTGAAAGAGAATGAAAAGGTAGAGATAATAAGATCCTAATGATACCTGGTATTTTCTGAGCGATTAGCACATTCAGGCAGATATTTTGTCTTTACGACAAACCTGTGAGTTAGATTTAACATCTTCATTTTACATATAAAGCTTAGAAAGGTTGAGTAACTTACTCCAGATCACATAACTAGTCAGTGAAGCCTTTTCCCCACTTGCCTACAGTTTCTCAGGAGATTTGCAGTAATGGCGCAGGCAAGAGTACCCTGCCAGTGGAGATGTCTGCAACGAAGCAAGCTCCTAGTAGGGGTTTCCGCATAGAATATCCCTGCTTGGGGACAGACGGCCATCATTAACTCAGAACAATAACCCTTTAAGGTCAAGAGCAGCTTTAGAGTATGACAGTAGAAGGGAAGGGCGGGCAGAACCTGTTTTGAAGACGCAGTTCTTCCTACAGTGATAAGAAAGTTACAACGTGGTATAATACTGTGGCCTATACAATACACAGTGGCCAAACCTAAATACAGTCACAGAAAACCTCTTGTAGTCCTTCTCTGGTGAAAGCACCAATGTAGAACATCAGAAATATGTTTAATGACTTGTTTTCCAGGACTGCTTGTTTAGCCTGTTGTCACATTAGCTTCCACTTCCTAACTGTAGATTGAAATAACAGCAGACCTTAAATAAGTTGAATGAGATAATCCTTGTAAAGCAGTGTCTGACATGTAGTAGGATCACTATAATATTCACTTCATTTGCATCTGTTTGGCACATTATATAACAAAAATGTGCATAATGAGCGTATCCTATTTAAGAAATACAGTATATTTGAGAGAAGTTTTCATCTGTACTTTAAGCTTTTGAAACTTGAAAAAATAAAGACTCCTCAGCTATGTAGAAAACACATTTTCTTCTGGTGATCGAGTGTTCTAACATTAGCCAAAGTCAGAACTAGGTGTCTTTTAGGATACTCTCTTCATCTCCGACATCAAGATGATTTGGCAGCTCCTAAATGTCTTTTGAATATTTTTTCGTTCCCTCTTTGTTCATTTGTCTGTATCACCATTACAGCTCCCCGCCTGGCCATCTGCAGTCTGGTTTCCACATGCCACCAGAACATTCTAAAGCACCAGTATATTTTCTTTACCCTTTGTAATTCCTTCAGTGGGGGCCATTGCCTTAAGGTGACTTTTAGTTTCTCCAGCTCTGGTCCCTCGGGTGTCTTGTGCTATTCCTTTACCCACCCACATACAGTTTTCCTCCTCTGGACCTTGGCATGTGTGCTGCCTCTGTGTTATTCCTGCTCCTCCGTAACACTCAACTGACTTGAGTTCACACTCCGAGAAGCCTTCCTGACTCCTCTCCTGTCCACGTGCTGGGTGATGACAGTCTCCTCTGCTCCCAGGACTTATCTGTTGTCACATTCACTTCCTTTGTGATCATTGGCTTGCTTGCCTGGCTTTCCCCATTACTTTTGAGAAGAAAGACTGCTTCTTTTTTTCTCTTTATCTTAGTACAGGGTCTCAGACATGTAAGAGCCAGATAAATGTTTGTTGGCTGAGAAGGTAGAGGTAACTTTTAAAAGGCAAGCACGACTGATTCCCTTGTGCCTGTGTAATAAAGGAAAAGGAGAGAACAGAGTTGCTCTCGGGGATTTAGAATCTTATTTGCCTACAGTACCTGTTTAAGTCCATGGAGAAGATTGCTTTGCCACTATATCACATAGTCAAAGAAGAAAGTGGCCTGAGATTAGCTCAAAGGTCCATTTTCTCTTCTTTTTAAAGCCTGGGTTGCCTTGCTTACAGCTGCAGGTCTAATTACTGACCTGCAGTAATAACTGAGTCATGTTATTTGAAAGGACTGGACAATAACCTCAGGACAGCTCTTTCACATACACTTGGAAGCAGTGAGGTAACAGGTTTGGTATGAGGGTACTGCAAAATATTGTACTTTTAGGTAGAATCAGGAAAGACCTAACCAACAGCCAGAAGCTGTCTTATTGCAAGAGCTCTTAATTAGGTTATGCACATATTTTTGATGTGGGCATGTGCATTTTTCAGGGGAAAGGCCATAGTTAGAAGACTGGGGAAGACTAAGAGCCACTGATAAAAATATCCAAACCCAAATTATTCACTGTTTTCTGGAATCATCACAGATGACCAAGACCTTAGAATAGAATGTGTTTGAATGGCAACTAAACAGATGTCTGAGGAATAAAAATCTACCAGTGTTATGAAAATTCTTCCATCTTTTAATGTCAGCCATACTTTTACCATCTCAGATTTTAAAAACCAGTTATATGTTAGTCAGTCATGTTTACCATGAGACATGACAGTCCATGGGTTTGCACCTGTGTCTCAATACTTGGTTAGGGGGGCATGTAATGACCCAAGAAAATGGGAGGTCTCTGAACAAACACTATATAAAAATATAGCAGCATCATATATAATCACTTATCTCTGAACAAATTTACCATTCGGAAACCTGTTTGATTATGTTCTTTTGTATCACTGGGTTAGCGTGGACATTAGCTTGTAACTAATTTGGAAAGGATTCTGATGTATGGAGCTTAGTGATATTTAATCAGCTACACTTGGAGTCTGCTTTAAACTGGTTTCAAAAGCAGAAGTTTTGATACTTGAAATCTAGTTACTTAGATTGGACTTTGGTACAATCCCCAAGTCGATGATCCCAAAGCCAATGACAAAAAGCATCCGGTAGAGGGCACTGTGAGCATGTATTGTGAAGACTGGCCTGTCTCAGCTCCTTGCCTTTCCTTCATTGCTCTTCAGCTCATACCGAGTAAGTTGGTGTGAGAGACCCATTCAGTTAGCTGCTGACAAGCCAGACAAAACTATTGGTAGATCCACAAGAGATTCATAATTAATCTTCTTAGGAAAGTTATCGTTTGAGACACTTTCTTTTCCAGTATGTAACATCATCAATTGTAAAGCTGTTTGTTAAGAAGGTGTGGACAGTTTTGTAAGCAGCCACTACTGAGGTGAAAGCTAGATGGACAGGGTGTATGCTTCACCATGACTCGGACATAACCAATCCCTTACCTACTGGGCAGTCACACTGTTGTAGAAAATATTTTTTCCTTGATGAGGGCCTTCGAGTTGAGCTGTCCCCTTAGCACATTATACTTGGTGGTAATGTCAGGTGGTCACTGTCATTGACACAGGGCAGGAATAGCTCTAAACACTGTTTTCTGTTCTCTCCTGTCAGCTGTCAGAAACCTTGGCATTGAGCCATGAAGCCCTTTCAAGGATGTTTTAAAAGGCCAACCTTCTGTAAGATGTATTTCCAAATGCTGCAGAAGATTATGAATATATTGATTTATTATGTACTAATGACCAGCATTACCATTTCATGGTTTGGGGATAATTCTTGCAAACCTGGAGCATCCAGACCTAATATTGTAAATCACAGTAAACAGTGCTGGAGTTTCCTGCTAGAGCTCCCATTTAAGCTGTGTCTTTATCCATCAGCTGCATCTCACTTATTTCTCATGGTCTAGGAGCTTTGTTAAGTCTTCTGCTGCCAGAACGGTCAGGTTCAGGGAAGCGTGTTTTTGTCCATACTGGTATCCAAAGACCATATCTTCGAATTGAATTTGTCATTTCTTGAGTTTGATAACAAAATAAGCAACCGAAAGTAACTACTTTTCCATAGCTATGTAGCAAATAAATTATTTTCCAGGTGTCTTGCCAGGTATGGGGACTTAAAATAACCTGACAGCATTTTCTCGCACAGATTAAAGGTTTAGATAGATCCTAAAAGCAAATACAGCCTTCCACAGTATTTGTAGTATCCTATTCATGTCTTTTTACACAAAAGGCTCTCAAAGAAATGGTTTTATGTATGTAAATGTAAAACTTTCCTGGAAACTCTACGCAGGGTTCTATGGCCATATTTCCTTTCAATTTTCAGTGGAAATGGCTGCTTTGTGCCTTGTGTGTATGCTGCTGCTAAATATCTACAGGTTTATGTCTGTCTGGGAAGGTATTTGATTGTTTATGTCCTCGTGAATATTTTTGTGAAAGCATAGCTTATATTTAGTAAGCTCTTAGGTGATGCTGATGCCATGGGCTTGGGGACCACCTTTCGAGAGCCACCACTCTGTTGGAGCCTGGAGTTATTCATCCCTGGGGCCTGCCCCCTCAGTTCCTCTGCTGTGAAGCTAAGACACAGGGATTGGGACATTTTTCCTAGAAAAGGCCAGAGAGGCAATAGTTTAGACTTCGTGCACGCTGTTCTTTCTCTGCAGCAGCTACTCACCTCTGCTGTTGTAGCACAGAAGCAGCTAGAGGTGAAACCTATGCAGATGGGCGTGGCTGTGTTCCAATAAAAGTAATGAAAATGAGCCTGTTGGCCAGATTCGGTCCTCTGGCTGTAGTTTGCCACCCCTTGATTAACATGTCAGATTTGCCTCAGCCTTATAGAGGAACCTTGAATTGTTCCTCCAGTAAATGTCTTTACTTATCTTGGGTTTTTATTAGCCCGGGTACAGAAGTTCCAAAGCTTTTCATGGCCAATACCTTTGTCCTGTATTTTTTTTTATTTGAAATGTGCAGGGTCTCTTTTTTTCCCCACTATGTTACAAGTTGATAATGGGCCTATGGGATAATGATATATACAATCACATATTGTAATGAAGTCAGAATACGTTGGAAATTAAAATTAGAAATTCATTTCTGAAAGCATGATTGACTCAGTTTTACGAGATCCTTCTAAATAAGCAAAAGCTGTAGAAAGAATTGAGCTTAGTTATCTTTTTATATTCTAGTTTACCAGGTGATTTCCATCATTTAGGAAGCAATAGAGCAGGATTTCTCAACTTTGCCATAATTGACATTTTGGGCCAGATAATTCTTTGTAGTAGAGGGCTGTCCTATGCATTTTAAGATGTTTAGTAGCATCTCTGGCCTCCACCCACTAGATGCCAGCAGTACCCCTCTAGTTGCAATCACCAAAATGTCTCTAATCAGTGCCAAAAATATTCTTTGTGGGGTAAAATCCACCCACATTGGAGAATCACTGCAATAGAGAATTTAAGGAAAGGAAGGGTGGATTGATTTCTATTTTAGACCCTGACTGTAGCTTGTAGACCTAAATGTCAGGACTGTCCTCTGTGTTTAATCTTCTTTCTATTAAAAAAAAAAAGAGGCTAAAAATCCGTTATCTCCTAGGGCCATATTATCTGTATTAATAGGGGTTGCTATGTGAATTTCTGGGGAGGCATATCGTAAGTACAAGACGCTGAGTTTCTCACTTAACAGTGACTTGCCATTTTGCTCTTTTTAAAAATCTGTCTATTCTTTGGTTTTCTTTTTCTTTCTGGCTTTCTTTCACCTTTTCATTTTCATTTTATATGCTGTTTCATCTTTCTTTAGTAGGTAGAGCACTGTTTCGTCTGGCATATCCATTTCCCTCTAGATATACTTAAAGATCTGATTTGAAAAGCCCTGGCTTTATAGCTCTGCCTTGAAAAAACTATCCAACTCAGTGGTTTAAATATTGCTCTTTTGAAAAACAGGTGCCAGAGTGGGTCATCGTTCCTTGATGAGATACTACAAACAGCGATTCGGCTTGTCAAGAGCTGTGGCAGTTGCTAAAAACCGGAAGGCTGTGGGCCGCGTGCTTCAGCAGTACAGAGCCCTGGGATGGACAGGCAGCACGGGTACGCTGATGTTTACAGCTACGGACTTGTACTTGCATAAAGACTTACATTTCTAGAAGGGGTTTGGGGGAAGTCATTTCCATTTACGTTGTCTTCGTGGATCCTCTCTAGGGGAAACTTAGCCTCTTGGCACCAGGGGCTTTCATTACCACTTGATATAATGCATTTATGGCAATAAGCCCAAAGCTCCATGAGTTAAAATTTTCATATTTCTGGCACAGTAACTTTATATATACTATTAACTTTTTCAGAAGATAATAGTTATAAAAAGAATTTTTATTTAATAATCATCAAAGGTGGAAATTATCCTGGAGGCTACATAGAGGAGTTAAATAGAATCCTAGTGGTTAATAGCTTGAGCTATGGAATCAAACATGACTTATATGACGTACTTGTAGGTTCTTATACGATGGGCATGAGTAATTTAATTAATCCAAGCATCCGTTTCCTCATTTATAAAATGGAGATATAATGATAGGACCTACCTCTTAGACATGAGTGGGTTGAATATCATGCATGTGTGATAGGTGCATGCATGTGGTAAAGGTTAGCTATCAGTCCCCTTTTTTCGAATTTTTCCATATACCAGCAGTCCCCAACGTTTTTGGCACCAGGGACTGGTTTCATGAAAGACAGTTTTTCCACAGAACTGGCATGGGGGAGGTTGGGAGAGGAGGCGGAGCTCAGGAGGTGACGATGCCAGCGATGGAGAGGGGAGCAGCGGTAAATACAGATGAAGCTTCGCAAGCAATGCCTCCCCCACTTCCTAAGTTTCAAGGAAGACAATTTTTCCAAGGGGGCAGGGTTGGGGGTGGCGGTCCGGTCCGCGGCCCAGGGGTTGGGGACCGCAGCCATAGACAACTTAGAGTCAGAAGAGTAAAGTAAAGTAGGCCACTGAAATTGTCAAGCTTTGAAACCTCGTCTATGTGATATTATGATGCTGGTTATCCTTAGATCTTCAGGGAACACATCCATCCAACCAGAGGACTGTGGAGAGCGTTAAGAGGGAGCTGCCTTCTGATGGCCTGGGAAGCTCTGTGTGACTAAAATCCATTTTAAATGCCACTGCTGATGTGTGGTTTTCTTCACTCTGGCTACTTTTTGGCCACTTGAATCTGGCAGAGACTGTATCTTACTCTTGTCAGGAATTATTGTCTGACTCGATTTATAGTTTCTGCCTTTCTCTGTCCTCTTAGATCAATTTGGCTTCACCTTTTGGGCTTACAGACTTCCAGATGATAAAAACTAAAGATTTGCTCCTCAGAAAAATGTATATATACAAAAGTTCTGGTATACAATTCTGATAGGCACAGAGATCCCTGAGGCCCATTTCTTAGAGACCCCACGTTAGCAACTCTTTAAAATATAAGAACCCAGTTACTTCATGCTAACTTTTAGATTCTCTGCCAAGATTGGGTTTTCTCTGATCTCAAATAACAGACTTTTCCCTCATTTCTTAACCCCCTTGCAACCACAGGAGCGGCTCTTATGCGAGAACGAGACATGCAGTATGTCCAAAGGATGAAATCAAAGTGGATGCTGAAGACAGGAATGAAGAATAACGCCACCAAGCAGATGCACTTTAGGGTCCAAGTGAGATTCTGAGAGTCTGTGGCATTGAGTGATCAACCTCCTGCTCAAGTTTCCTCCTTGCCTGAGGAAGGCAAGTGCCAGTGAAGGCCAGATTGTATGATGGGCCCTTTTGCTGCTACTCCATTCGTTCTGACCTAATAATAAAAGTCAGAATCATGCTGGTCCTCAAATGTCATTTTGAACAGTGTTTAAAGGTTATGTTTTCACAAAGTGAGTGGTCTGTCTACTGGACCTGGGACCTGCACTGCTGCTTGGCAGTTGCTTCATTGCCTCGGCTTTTGAATGATTTATGGCTGTCAGAATAATGAGGGAAACTCAGGAATGACTTATCTGCTTCAAGCTTAGTTTAATTTTCAGAACATCTCACCATGCCACAGCAGGGACCTATGTGAGGGGCTTTGGGGCTTATATAGGAGCAAAGTTGAATGTCACTTGTTGACTGTGTCGTGGCTCAGGAGGTGGTGAATGTGTCTAAGCACTTTCATTAAATCCAGACAAAGTTAAAGAGCATGTCAATGGCTTGTGGTGAAGGCTTTATTTCTAGATGTGAACATGTGCAGAGGGACAGTGCTGTGCCCTCAGACTCCCGTGCTGCCTTTACTTGAGCAGTTAGCTGAGGAGGAAAGTAAAAGTGAGATGCTAAGATATCATTTTAGAAAGAAAGATTACTGGAGAGTTAAATGTCTGAAGAGGTTCTCAGTTTGTGTGGCTTAGGGGAAGGTACTAATATATTGGAAATGAAGCTAAACATGAAGTTCAAATCGACTGACTTACCTTTGTGACTTTGGAAAACTGACTTGGTTTTTTAAAATTTGTGAAATGGAGGTGTTTATTTCACAGGTGGTTGTGGGGGTTAAATACATCTGCTAAAGGACCGATCACTCATTCCCTAGCACAAAGTTAGTGCTTAAAGTTCTTCTTTACAGAGCAAATAGATGCTATAGCAAGTAAGGCCAATGTTCTAGTCAGCACAGTGTTCTCAGTAGTGGGTTCAAGATGCCAGGAGGACATGGTTGTCCTTACTAGCCCTTGTTTGCTTGAGGTACATCTTTTTCTTCAAACTGTGAGTACAGAATTGAATTGATTATAGTCTCTCGGTACTTAGGTTCACCATTACCCAACAGTGGAGGACTCTCTGGTTTTAATTTTGCTCTTTCATCCTATTTCTAACATTCTCCCCACCCAAGTACCCAACCTCTTGTATTTGACACATCTTTAATCTATATTCTGAGAAAATGGTATAGTACTTTGCATGTGGTATGTTTTTAATTTATACTTAACTGAATGTACATGATATTATGCCATAGCTCTTGGTTTTATTTTTCATTCCAACATTTCTACACACAACGTCTAGCAGTGTCTAATCATTGCTTCTGACTGCTACCTGGTATTCCACAGTGTGTGTCTACCACACTGTTCTTACCTCTTTCCCTAGAGCTGATGCCTTGGTTGTCTCCAGCACCACGTTAGCACGCCAGCCCAGCACTATTAGTGTGTACCTCATTTATATACATTTATTTCCACGCAGGCAATGAGCACAGTATGTGTACTGACCTGTAAAATACTGATACTACCTATGTTTATTTGATTAGCTACTTCTTCCAGGCTTCAGGAGATACCTTCTTAGTTTTGATTTTGGGTGTGTGGAACAATCCATTGTCTCACTTCTATACACATTGTAATTTATAGAATTCCATTCATTTGCCTTCCTGGAGTAGAATTCTATTTGCAGGAGGAGGGCAAAGAAACAGATTTAAAGCTCACCTTCTTATAGTTAAGTGAATAAGACAAGAAACATGACAAATGGATTTCTTCTTTAGCGTGAACCTCTTTGCTGTGTAGGAGAGTATGGAAATGTCTTTGATAGCTTATTTGCTTATCATTCCTTTGGTGTGTGTTTATTTTTCTTTCTCTAGGTACATGCTGTTCCCCACTCTTTGTCTTCTATATTAGGATTCCTTGGGCTTCCTAGTCCATTCCTACATAGTTACCTATTGTCAGTTCTCCCTGTCTTGGTCTTTTCGCAGCTGCATGTTCCTTTCCTGGTATCCTCGCCTGTAACTTTGGAGAAGTGAACACGTGCATGTGGGCAGAAGCTGCCCAACAAAGCTACAAGCTTAAAGCCTAGAGGATGCTTATACCCTTAAATTTCCCTGTTTACAACATGGTGTTGACATAGTGCTTTTCTTCCTCCATTATTCTCCACATTTCTTTTTGATTGGAAGAACTAGTCCGATCTGTATCAGTATTTCCTCCCACCCCCAACACCTGTTGTCTTTAAGACAATTGTCTAAACTTACAGGGGACATCAGAGTAATCACTTTCAGGGTTCTTTGTCAGGACCGAGTGGGCGCTGTCTGCTGCAGCTGGCTGCCAGCAGCTTGTGTGGAGTCTTTCCTCCTGGGAGCCAGATGGCCCTGGCAAGTTGGTTTGTCTAGCTGAAGACATCAAGGCTGGGATCGAAAGCGAGGGAACACAATCTTGTCCCTCTCCGTGAGTGTTGCAGAAGCCCCTGGAGGCTTTGCTGCCTGTCTGCAGACTAGGCACTTTGCCTATGTTTTCTTTCTGCTTTGCACAGGATGAATTTGTGTTTTACTCAGTAAAAAGTGCCATTTTACACTTCTCCACTGTGAGGTGTAGGTAGTATTCCTGTTGTACAGATGAAGAATAGACTCAGGGAATTTCAATAACTTTTTAAAGGAGACACCGAGGGAAGCTAGAGATGATTTCTTGTCCAGAATTCTTAATGTTGCCACACACTTGTGCACTGTCCTCGGCATCATCCCGTCCTGAGGAGTACATTCAGAGGGAGAGAGTGAAGCTGTAAAAACTTACTCAAGTCCATTAAATTTGCAGCAGCTGTGAAAAAAAAAGCCTCAATTTAGAAATACATTCAATCTAATGTTTACTTAATACATAAAAGAAAATATCACCTTTTCTTTCCTAGAATGCAAATGATTTTGGGTATTTGTGGATTCTTAATTGTTAAGCTGTTTTCTTCCACCTTGATTATCATTTCTAAGCTCTATTAAGATCTGATTGGACATACTGATTTGGACTTCAGAATAATTCATATGCAGGAGTCCAGGTTAGGGCTGTGTTGCCAATTTTCAATGTGCAGACATTTTTGCAAGAAAATTGCTGGCAGTCCTAGAGAAGTTTGTAAGTGCTTTGAGGAATACATGTCATTTAATTCAGATTCACTTGCAGTTGGCATCTTAATTATTTGTGACACTGAAATTGATGGAGATTAAGAAGATTTGATTAGCTTGTTAATGCTGCAAACATTTGAATGTTAGAATAATAATTTACTTATCATTTGTGGGGCAGATGGTTGTTTCCCTAATCACTTCTCTCCTTCCTCCCACGTGGCTTCCCAGCCAGAAACTGAATTTCCCAACCTCCCTTCCAGCAAAATGTGGTCACGTGACTAAATTTGGGCCAGTGGTTGTGCACAGAGGCAAAGGCTGCAATTCTCTCCGACTCTGAAACAAGCTGATTTTCTAGACTCCGCCTCTGTTTCTTGAGCTGGAAGTGAGGTGTGCCAGCGTTACCTGTGCATATAAGACAACACCTTAGGGGATGGCAGAGCAATAGCATGTTCCTCGGTGCTGAAATGACATCATGGGGTAGAGCTCCCCTGCCAGCCTGAGCTGACTGGACTGTTAGGTGAAATAGATCGAAGCCATGGTGGTGTGGGATTTCAGTGACAGTAGCCTAGCTTACAATCTGCTGATAATAGCGAAACCCCACAACAATGCTAATGTGACATAATGCAAATTTGTTTGAGATGGAATTGG
Organism: Indri indri; assembly: GCA_004363605.1. Lineage (NCBI taxonomy): Eukaryota > Metazoa > Chordata > Mammalia > Primates > Indriidae > Indri > Indri indri. The sequence goes on from RJWJ010000067.1 coordinate 170,041, forward strand.
CAGTTGCTGTTTATTATCTTCCCCTTCGTCCCTGTTCTCAAACTGAGGCAGGCTAAATTCTTATGCAAGGTTGGATTTGGGGACAGTTAGGAAGTCCCTCAGGATCATTGGGGACTTTCTCAGGTCAGTAGTTTCAATATTGTCTCTTTTTTTTATTCTTTTGGAGACAATACAGGCTGAAAAGTAGTATTTTTCACTGGCCTCACATGGTGGCTTTACAACATGCCAGCTAATCCTTTGACACTCCTGGATGCTGGGCGGGCCTTAATTACTTGCTCATTACCAATAAAATGCAGCCGGAGTGATGCTGCTGACATCCCAGCATAGTCAACAAAATGCAACTCAGCTCCCACCTTGCTTCCCTGTACTCTTGACCATTGTAAGAATTCTGACTGCCCCGAGGAGAGGAGGTCCAGCTATGCAGGATCCCAGGCCATGTGGAGGTGGGGAGATCACATGTGGTTGGTTTGATGTCCCAGCTGAAGTCTCAGTCAACAGCCAGCACCAACTGAGAGCACCAGCTTGCATGTCCAGTCCAGTGGAGCCTTTGAATAACTGCAGCCCCCACCAACATCTGACTGCAGCCATATGACAGACCCAGGCAAGAACTGTCCAGGTGAGTGAGTCCTTCCATAATTCTTGACCCACAGAATCTGTGAGCATAATAAAATAGTTTGACACCACCAAGTTTACACAGCAATAGTAACAGAAACTCCTCTCCATTACACCATCACATGTTTTGCATGGTTGGACTTTTTGGATTCCACTTACCACCTCGTGGTGTTTTCCTGTCAATATTTAATTTAATTTAATTTAATTTTTATTATTTTATTTTATTTTTAAAATATAAATTCCAGGGCTAGTTGATTTGGCAGGTGAGCTGTTACACACTCCTTAGCAGATTCCGACTTCCACGGCCACAGTCCGTGCTGTCAATATTTTAAAGGAAAGGGCTTTACATACATTATATTACCTTATTTAATCTTCACAACACCCTTAAGAAGTAGATACAATTATGATTTCCATTTTACAGCTAAGGACTCTTGGGCATAACAGCGCAAGGTCATGCTGCTTTTAATGACGATGCTCTCTGTTGTCTATGCTAGAAAATGAGAACCTTCTGCCGTCACAGAATTTTAGACTTTGGTGACACATTTGAACTGATCTAGACCAGTTGCCTCCCATTGTGATGACATACAAAAATCTTGGTGCTCCGGATGGTATAATGTAACCCATCCATGGTCTGCGTTAGTAATTGACAGAGCAAGGAAAAAACTTTCTTCAAGTGTGTGTCCTAGTTAGTCAACATGCTGCTCTGCCAACTCAAATTGTTTTCAAGTACTTCAAAGAATAATTTTGTATAAACTATTATTTCTGGAGTGATATGGTTTGGAAGATGTTTGGCCTCTCCAAATCTCGTGTTGAAATTTGTCCCCCAGTGTTGGAGGTGGGTCCTGGTTGGGGGTGTTTGGGTCATGGGGGCAGATCCTTCATGAGTGGCTTGGTGCCCTTCCGCGATAATGAGTGAGTTCTCACTTCGTTAGTTCACGCGAGAGTTGATTGTTTAAAGGAGCCTGGCACCACCTCCTCCCTTTCCCTTGCTCCCGTTCTCGTCACGTGACGCACCTGCTCCCGCTTCACCTTCCCTCCTGCCTCGATTGGAAGCCTTCACCAGAAGCAGACGCTGGCATGAATTTTCTTGTACAGAACTGTGAGTCAAATAGACCTCTTTTCTTTATAAGTTACCCAACCTCAGGCATTTCTTTGTAGCAACACAAAATGAACTGAGACACTGAGTAAGCATTAATGCATTTCTTTAGAGGAAAAGAATGCATCTATATTTAGCACATACATAAACCTATATTAAAAGCATTAAAATTATATTAACACCAAATCTGTGCTTCTTAAGGAATCTACAACTTTTATTTCTTTGAATAAGGCCTTTAAATCCTGAATTGAAGGCATCATGTTTTGTTATTAATCACCGCATTTGGTATTCCAATCTCATATACCACTTGGGGTAATGTGTCTCAGACAGGTTGCCCTGTCCTAGTTTACCCATTTTCTAAACACAGCATCTGCAAATGTGGAAAATAAGACTTTTTATAAAAGTGATAGATTTTTACCTTTTCTGAGATTTTTATAATGCTTAGCACCACAGAATGAGAATATTCCATTGACAGTAAATAGAGTAAATGGAAACTTTTAACATTTATGCTTGAAACATGACTCTGGTTCCAAGATGTCTTTCCCATTTCCAATTCAAGTAAAGGAAATCTATTAATATTTGGATAATTTAGTAGTTTATTGTTTTTATTCATCTTGAAACTTGAGGGGATTTTTTCCTGGAAATAAACAAGTATACAGAGTATGTAAAAATTCAATAACAATAACCACTAAAACAAAGATTGTATTAAATAACAGATGTTGTATGTGATTTACATGTGTTAACTTTAAAAGTTACAACAACTCTATGAGGTAGGTAATATATCATTTCCATTTTCTAGGTGAGGAAACTGAGGCACAAAGAAGCCTCCATAATTAGTAAGTGGCAAAATTGGGGTATGAATCCAGTTAGTCAGGATTCAGAGTTTACATTCTTACTACACTTGCAGTTCTTACAGTTTTTTGGTCTCAGATCCCTGTCACACTTTTAAAAAGTACTGAGGATTCTGAAGAGCTTCTGTTTTTGTTGGTCACATCTATTGCCATATACACTATTAGAAATTAAGATTGAGAAAACTTTGAAATTTAACTCCTTTAAAAGTAATAAAATTGTTTTATGGTAACATCAGTATATTTTTATGAAAAATAATTATGTTTTCTTTAAAAAACTGTAGTGAAATGAGTGGTTTTATTTAACATTTATTGCAAATCTCTTTAGTGGCTGGCTTAACAGAAGACAACTGGGTTCTCCTATCTGCTTCTGAATTCAATCTGTTGTATTAATATAATATTAATACATGTCATGTTGACTCTCGGAACTCTACTGTTCTCTCATGGGAGAACAGGGTGAAAAGGGAAAATAACAGCTAATGATTATTGCAAAAGTAGCTCTGGCTTTGCAAACCCTCTGAAAGGGTTTTGGGACACCCAGAGATCCCTGGATCACACTTTGAGAACTACTGCACTTTGATTTACTGCCTCTCAATACACAGGGAAAATGGCTTGGCTGAATACTAAATGCTCCTTAGGAAACATTGTTTCTTCAAGTAAATCCCAACGTGCTGTAGTAGACGGAGCAGAGGCTGAGAAGTCAGAGATTGAGATGGAAGCCTGGTTCTGCACTTGGAAGTTCTTGACCTTCACTAAGTTACTTCATTTCTTTCTGTCTCAGATTCCTCATCTTTAAAATAAAGCTCATCACCAATCCCTTGCAGGATGATTGTAGGCTCCCAAAGAACACATGAGAAGGTGCCTACCAGGTGCTAATGCATAGAGGATGTCTGACCAAGGGTGGCTTTTATTTCAGGTTGACTAGTGATGGCCAGGGGAGGAAGGAGAGAAGCCACAACCAGCCCAGGAAAGGAAAAGAGAGCCAACAAGGACAGATACACAAATTCTTATCAATAAACCTTTCAAAACAGATGTGTTTACAGAGTCATACATTTAGGGTTTTAGAAGTTTACTCTGGTGCATATACTGTATATAATGTGACCTCTGGAGGACCACTTGATAAACACATTCATATTTCTAGAAAGGAACAGATTCCACTCACACCAAGGCCTAGTAATAGTCTCCTATTTGTTCAGGCCAGGTTTTGATGCCAAAGGATATACAAAAAAAAAAAAATCGTTCAGTGTTCAGAACTCTGGGATGTGGGATTCATAGGTGAGGGGTGGACCTTATCGAATGCTACTGTGCCAGCACCAAGCGAGGGATTGTGCCCACACTATTTCATTTCAGCCTCTCAACTCCATGAGCAAGAAGCAGACATCTGAGGATTCAGAGATGTCTTTGCCTAATTTTTGCCTTTCAGTCAGCTTTACAGATCCCAGGATTGGAGCAGTGGCGTCTGACTTTCTGCCTATGGCTGTTGCCTGCAATTTAAAGTACAAACATTTATTTTATTTTGGTGGGGGAGGAATTAGATACGTGGATTATACTCGTGTGTGTATTTCAAAATGAACCCAACAGCATCAACAAATGTCTTAATGAATGCATAGAGTTTATATTTAGCTTATTGAAAAGCCACCTAGCCACCTAACCAGGAGCCTAATTTCCTAAAGAATAAATAGAAGGTAAAATGATGTATTTTGGATACCAATAATATCCATTACCCAGTACATTCATAGGAATATAAATTGAACACATGGCAACATTTCAAAAATCTGTAATCAAGAGCCCAAACTGGCTGGGCGCGGTGGCTCACGCCTGTAATCCTAGCACTCTGGGAGGCCGAGGTGGGTGGATTGTTTGAGCTCAGGAGTTCGAGACCAGCCTGAGCAAGAGCGAGACCCCATCTCTACTAAAAATAGAAAGAAATGATCTGGATAACTAAAAATATATAGAAAAAATTAGCCGGGCATGGTGGCGCATGCCTGTAGTCCCAGTGACTCTGGAGGCTGAGGCAGTAGGATTGCTTGAGCCCAGGAGTCTGAGGTTGCTGTGAGCTAGGCTGACGCCACGGCACTCACTCTAGCCAGGGCAACAGAGTGAGACTCTGTCTCGATAAAAAAAAAAAAAAGCCCAAACTGATTGTCTCATGTTTATAATCTCCAACTTAGAGAATTTCACAGAGAAATAAACCCTAAAGTTGTTTGAAGATAAAAGTCCTGGCTGTGAATTAATGTTGAACAATACGAAAGGATTACAGGTACTTCGAAGTAAACTTCTGAAGAATTCATCACAATTTCTAATTACACAAGAATTAATATTATGACACTGCTTGAGGATCTTGAGAAACCGTTTCAACTATTGGCTTTTGTGGGATTTTATAATTTGCAGCTTCAAAGATAAATTAAAATGATTTTTTTCTAACTGTACCTATACTATTATTCTGACTTTAGGTGGAACTAAATTACATTGATTTGGACATCTATGCATGCCACACACATTAATAGGCACTTTGCTTTGTTGATTCCAACTTAAATACATAAAGATTTTATAATTGTAGTAGACCTCTGCCACTGTCACACATTCAGCATCATGGTACTTAACTGTCCTCTCCCGAACCATGCCAAAAAGCAGGAAATGTTGTTTGTTAAAAGGCAGGGAAGTAGACAGCCCAACTTTTTATTATACCTGTATCCAGTTAAGTAGATACAGCTGCTCTAGTGAGTTGGGAGGACTTGATTTTTCTCCATTTATCTTTTTTCTTTCCTTCCTTCCTCCCTCCCTCCTTTCTATCCTTTTCCAGCACTTCTCCCAAGATTCCTAGTAACTAGGATGTGACAGTAAAACTGGGCTCATGGGTGCCTATCTGATCTGCTTACAGTGGCTCCATGAACCCGACCGCTCCATATGTGGCTGTAGTGGACGGGGTGGTGTGCCGCCCCCAGGTCCCCTCCAGGACTCGAACACTCCTGCCCCCAGCTGCCAGGAGTGCTGGCCTTTGATGTCTCACGGAAGACTCCCTCTGTGGGGAATCCTTTCCTTAGCAGAACAGAGCTGCCTGCCCAGGGCCACACCCACTCTGTGGCTGGCAGTGAGGGGACAGTATGTATCCTGTGGCTGGCCCGCTGCCTTGACTGGACAGCTCCGACAGCAGTCCATGGATTGTCTACGGCCTTTAGTGCAAGCGAATCATAGTTCGACTTCTCCCTCTGTGGAATCCTTTCGCTCTTACTTTCTTACAGGTATTGATCTCCAAAGCACTCCCCAGTAAAAGTATTGCGTGTAAATCTCCACTTCAGAGCTTATTTCTCAGGGAGGCATACCTAAAACGGTATGTGCCAGGAACCGTCTGAGGAAGGAGACTCTAAAATGGGATTTGGAGCTGGGTCACCAGCTGGCTGGTCCTCAGGGAGGATGGCCCCTGGCAGGCTGTAGCTGTGTAATTGCTGGAACTTTCACTTCCACAGTGTGACTGCTGGAAGGGAATGCATAGGTAGGTTCAATATCTGAAGTATTTGAGAGGTTCAGGGGAAGTGGTAATTGTAAGTACAGTGGCATTGGATGGCTGTGCTGAGTGCTATAAAATGAATTAGAGAAAGGCAATGGAAGGTTGCAGCGATTAATCACCAATTTAAGGCTAAGTGTGAAAGCTAGAGGACCTACGGCAGTTTATAAAGAGAAGCTCATCTCCTGTAGCCAGAGCAGAGAAGGGCCAGAATTGAGCCTAGGACTTAATTAAAAGGGCAGCAAAGCTCCAGAGGTTAAATTTTCAGCCCCTGCAAGTGTACTGTGCCAAAGTCAGGGCCCTGCTTGGGAAGGTATGAGATGCTGAGACTTGGGATGGGAACATATCTGTCCATGCACCCAAAATCCCAAATCCCCAGATTCCTCTGAACCCTCCTCCCTGTTAAAAGCTAGCGCTGACCCCTTGCTTGAAGACAGTGCAGAAGCCTCTGCCTTGCAAGGCAGCACGTTTCCAACTTAGGATCAATCCTAGCTCCATTCCTGGACACTAGACCAGGAACTAGGATGGCGACAGCAACTGGAGCCCACTGGCCAAATCCAGCCTGCAGTCTGTTTTTGTACATAAAGTTTTACTGCAATACGACTACGCCCATTCAATTGCATACGAATTCTCTATGGCTGCCCTCATGCTACAAGGGGAGAATTGAGTAGTTGCAACAAAGTCCACATAGCCCACAGAACCTAAAATATTTCCCGTCTGCCTCTTTACATGCAACGTTTTCTGACCCCTGAAATAGAGTACAGTTATAATAAAACCTGGTGGGGGAAGTGCTGGTCCTGATAAGGAAGGAAAGGGAACCTACACCAAAGAAGATGCAAGATTGAGCAAGCAAGTACCAGCAGGAGTGGGAGTGAATCCTGAAGGTTCAAGAGTCTGGATTAAGGAGGATGAACTGTATAGTTGGGTAATGGAGAGTTTATCTACGTGGGAGCACTCTCCTGAGAACAGGACTTGGCACTCTGCTTGGTTGATTCTTAGAGTCTCTTAGTTGACTCTTTTCTTTTGCAGAAAAGCAATGACCAGTGGGAGGAGATATGTGAGAAATGCCTTAGCAGACAGTGAAGAAAGAGATCAAAAGGCCCAGGGAAGCAGGCGTGCTAGGGTGGATATACAGTCAGCCCTCCGCGCCCTCGGGTTTCACACCCACGGATGCAACCAACTGCAGACCAAAAATACTGTATTCAAAAAAAAAAAAAAAATTGCATCTGTACCGAACATGTACAGACTTTTTTGGTCATTATTCCCTAGACAATGTAGTGTAACAACTATTTACAAGGCATTTACATTGTGTTTGATATTATAAATGATCTAGAGATGAGCGAAAGTGTATGGGAGGTTGTGCATAGGTTACATGCAAATACTAGGCTGTTTTATTTCAGGGACTTGAGTATCTGCAGATTTTGGTACCCAAGGGAGGTCCTGGAACCAATTCTCTGAAGATACTGAGGAACAACTGTACGGTAGTCTCCCCTTACCCGCTGTTTTGCTTTCCACAGTTTAAGTTACCCGCAGACCAAAAATATTAAATAGAAAATTCCAGAAATAAATAATTCATAAGTTTTAAATTGTGCATTATTCTGAGTAGTGTGATGAAGTCTCACACCATAGTGCTCTGTCCTGCCCATGATGTGAATCATCCCTTTTTCCAGTGAATCCATGCCATCTACACTACCTGTCTGTTAGTCCCTTAGCCATCTCAGTGATCAGATCGATTGTCGAGGTATCACAGTGCTTGTGTTCAAGTCACCCTCATTTTACTCAGTAATGGCCCCAACATGCAAGAGGAGCAAGGCTGGCAATTTGGATATGCCAAAGAGAAGCTGTAAAAGTGCTTCCTATAAGTGAAAAGGTGAGAGTTCTTGAGTTAAGGAAAGAAAAAAAGTTGTATGCTGAGGTTGCTAAGATCTATTGTAAGAACAAATGTTTTATGTGTGAAATTGTGAAGGAAGACTAAGACATTTGTGCAGTTTTACTGTTGTACCCTCAGACTGCAAAAGTTATGGCCACAGTGCCTGTATAGGGGAAAGACATAGTATATTTGGGTTCGGTACCATTCAAGGTTTCAGGCATCCACTGGGGTAGGTGCTGTTGGAATGTATTTGTCACAGATAACAGGGGGCTGCTCTATTCTGGAAGACTGGAAAATCCACCAGTTCACTGTGTGTCACAGCAGCACCCAGAAGACACCATTACCAAAGCTGTAAGGAATGAGCAGATGAGAGGAGCACTGGCGTCTTTGAGAAACACAGTGGTGGCCGTCCTCTGTAGGGCAGGGCTGATGCTATACACAACGCTGTTGTAGAACTGGGCTCCCCAAAAGCAACGGGGATAATAAGATCCCAGATTGATAGGGGCCAGGTGGCAAAACTGAGGTGGCAGAAGCAAGGAGGATGCAACTATTACAGTGAATGGCAAGGTTGGAGTGGCTGCCCTAAACATGCTCAACACTGCAAGGGTAGTGGTCCTCATTGTGTCCCCATTTAATCCACCATTCTTCCCCCTTCATTCACCAGGGGTCCTGATGATTGAGAGTGGATCAATCATCACCATAAAGTCAGTGAATTATTTAATGTATCTATTGCCACTACCAAAAGTCCAACCTGCCAGCAACAGAAACCAACACTGAACTCCCCAAACACTGTCTCCAGAGACCAACCAGCTGCTTCCTAGCAACTTGATTACATTGGAGCCCTTTCAGTCTGGAAGTGGTAGTAATTTATTTTGATTGGAATTGACATGTATTCCAGAACTGGCTTTACCTTTTCTGCCCACAGGGACTCAGGCAGCACAACCATCCATGGTCTTACAGATTATTTGATAAACTGACAGGAGATCCTGTGTAATGTGACCCTGTACCAATGGTCCCATTTTATAGCAAAGGAAGAGCGACAATGGACATATGACCATAGGATCCACTGGTCTCATCACATACACGCCTCCCAGAAGCAATGTGTCAACTAGAGCCTTTTGAAAGCGCAGTTAAGGTACCAGCTTGGAGATGATACCTCGTGAGGATGGGCTGGCATGAAATCAATGCCCATAATATAGTGCCCTGTTCCCACTAGGTGGAACTGATGGGCTCACAAAACCAGGATTGAAAGTAGGCCTGGCTCCACTTACCATGACTCCCAATGAGCTGCCCGAGGAATTGGCACTTCCTCGTCCTTGCACATTTAGTCTCTCACATCCTGGTCCTCTAGGGGAGAATGCTCCTATCCGCGGACACAGCAAGAATTCCATTCAGCTTTAAGCTACAGCTGCTGCCCACTTGTAGCCCTAGCCACCCAGGCGATTCACTGAGTTGTCTTTTGCTACTCCTTTGCCAGATCTCGATGAAGAATGAACAAGTGCAGTAGCCATGGCTTGAACTTGGCCCTTTGCCACCACAGCTGTGCCCTCATAGTGACCCAGGGCTCAGGGTTCTCAGGGATGGGAATCACCCCACCAGGTAAGCCACCCAGAGTAGCAGCAGTGCTGTTAGGCGCAATAGCAGAAGAGGGAGATCATGAGAAAGAGATCGCCCAGAAGCATATGGAGCTATTCTAAGTGGGATGAACTTTCTATGTGAAGGAATTAGATCTGTTAGGCTCCAGGGATGGGCCATGATGGATGGGGAGGTATACTCCCCAGATCTTCCCTTCTGGATCAAAGCATTCATTTCCCAAGCAGTCAGAAGAGTCGGCATCTGACCCCTGCAAAGGGACTCCTCAGTGTGGCCCACTTGGGAATGGCTCTTGGCCAAAGGGAGCTCCCTCGTCCAATGCTCATTTCCATTGGCATCCATTGACAGGCTTATGTGGGGATGCAAAGGCCTGGCCCTTTTGCCTCCATTGGGAAAACTGAAGGGCCTTTCTGTTCTGGTCTTCCTGCAGTATTTGCTCAGGTCTCTTGCAACTGCATCACAGTTCTGTGTCTCCCTGTGCCCAATCCCACTTCCCTCACCCCTCACAGGTGATGTTTCTGAGAAGATTCTCCAATAATGTTCCTGCACGCGACCTTCCATCTCCGAGCCTGGCTCCCAGGAACCTGACCTAAGAGCGTACGCTGGTTTAAGTATCTTATAAATGCCTTTGTTTTCCTAATTGTTGTAGTTCTGTGTTTAAAAAAAAACTGGTAATCAAGGGTAAATGATATTTCCCTCAGAAGCTGAAAATTAAAATACTCAGTCGTTGCCTTCAGTGGAAAACATTGTGCCGGACACAAAGGGCTTTGTTTCTATGGGTAGGCATCTCCACATAGCATCCTTCCTTTAGTGAGCTTTTGGCATTTCAATTATTTATTTTTTAATCAAATTCTAATCCATTGTTTATGCAGATGTTTCTGAAGCATTTTTTAAATGTAGTGTGTTTTTAAAATTAGATCCCCATCTGTCATTATATGGAATGTGTGTGGGCATATGGTGAGTGGACTTATTTTTACCCCCTGAATGCTATTAGTTTGCACAACAGTATCCCTGGAAAAGAAGTGTCATTATAAGTGATCTTTGCTTGTCTTTACTTGCAATTAATTTTCCTTCATTTTGTAATCCACAGCATCAGATTTTTGAAAAACCAAAATACCACCTTAACCTCTTTAAAGAGGATCACAGGAAATTGATCTGCAGAATTTATATCTTCTTTCCTTCTCCAAATTATTTCTTTGCCATGGGAGAAACATGCTCATTGAACATATCAGAGACCGTTTAATTCACTAAATTTCTTTCTTAGATTAATAGTTTTGATGCTGCTTCTATTTAAATTGGTGGTAGTGTTAGATGCCGAAAGAATGTGGAAGGTGATTAATCTTTTCATTGTCAATTTCAAAACGAATCAGATATTAACATTTCAGTGATTCCATTTCTAACATGGATAAGAGATCAGCACATGGCGTAGGTTTTTCTGACAGATTTTTTTTCAGTTATTTATTCCATGTCTTTCCAGTCCATGGCATGTATGGAATTTCATTTCTACATGTTCCGATGTCTGCATAAACATCATTTTTTAGTGTTAATTTTTTTTTATTATGGAATGTTCCAAACATACACAGAGGTAGAGAGAATAGTATCATGAATCTTCAGGTACCCATCTTGCAGCTTCAATGATTATCAACATTTTGCAACTCTTGTTTCATCTACACACCTCCACCTTCTCCCCCCTCCCACACACATATACACAGACACACACACACACACACACACACACACACACACACAGACACACACACGTTTTTCCTGGAATATGTGAGGCAAATGCCACATATCGTATTTTCCTCATAAATACTTTGAATGCATTTAAGCAGTAAGACTTTAAAAAAAAATAACTACCTAGGTATTATCATACCCCAAAATAATAGCATCAAAAATATTCTAATAATCCATATTCAAATTTCTCAGATTGTCTCAAAGTTGCTTTTACTTTTTTTTTTTTTTTGAGACAGAGTCTTGCTCTGATGCCCAGGCTAGAGTGCCATGGCATCACCCTAGCTCACTGCAACCTCAAATTCCTGGGTTCAAGTGATCCTCCTGCTTCAGCCTCCCAGTAGCTGGGACTATAGACACACACCACCATGCCTGGCTAATTTTTTCTATTTTTATTGGACACAGGGTCTCACTGTTGTTCAGGCTGGTCTCAGACTCCTGAGCTTCAGCAATCCTCCCATCTCAGCCTCCCAGAGTGCTAGGATTACAGGCATGAGCCACTATACCCGGCCAAAGTTGTTTTTATAGTTGGCCTACTCAAATAATAAGAACCAATAAAACCCATAAATGGCATGGCTGTCATGCCTATTAACTATTTTAGTCCACACTGTCCTTCCTCCCCTCTCTTCAATTGTTTTCATGCCATTGAATTTGTTGGAGAAATCAGATTATTTTTCTTTTATGTCCTATATTCTAGATTCACATGATTGTTTCTCTGTAATGTTTCAACTCATTCCTATGTTTTCTGAATTTCTTATAAACTGGTAGTTAGAACTGAGCCTTGATTTGATTAAGGCTCAGAAGTTTTTTAGTTCATATTATTTCTTACGCTGTGTGCTTCCTGTGGAATCATACCATGAGCTCATGATGTCTGTTTTCTCTACTTTCAGTAATGCCAATAATCAGTCCGAGTGATGTTAGAGTGTTCCATCCTCTGCAAGCCTCCTAGGAACATTTCACCTATGGTTTTAGCATTCACTGACAACTATTGCCTAGATCCAGTGTTTTATTAGGGATTGAAACAGCAATTTTCTTATTCTGCCCTTTCCTCTGCATTACTTAGCCATAATTCTTCTATAAAGAAGAATTTATACTCATCAATTACCTGGCTGCTCTGAAATACAGTTTGTACAAGAAAGGCAGGACAAATTCTTGATTCTTTCTACATGTTTATAATTTTCAGAGTAATGAGCTAGCGTGGTCGTAAGTACGTTTTTTGAAAAATGTCATTATGAACTGATCGATTTTTATATTTAATATTTTGAGTGTGATTATTATTCTTTTTCATAGTGACACTGTGCCATTTTGGCTAGTGGGACCTTTTTCAAGTTGGCTTCCTTTTGACATGACCTATTTAATCTTTGATAGTTTCTTGCTTTTTTGTATCTCAAGTTGTCTCATCCCAAGCTCATCTTGTGCATTTCAGATTCCATATAGATTCCCAAAAGGTGATTTACTGGGTCAAAAGGAGTAACTATTTATAAGGTAGTTTCATGTAGCAGAAAGAATATGGACTTTGGAGGTAGGTAGATCAGGGTTAGAACCCAGCTCTGTTATTATTATTATTAATAATAATAATGCTTATTATTAATAGCTCTGGGTTCTTGGAAAAGGCTTAACCTCACAAACTGATGGTAATAGGAACTGCTATTAGGAAGAGGAAGTTATGATAACATAGAAAATTATTTTGCTCTAGTGTAAGTGGTAAAAGCAGGATTCACAATGATATAAAATGCATAGAGAAATGATTATGATCAAATATGCCGAAATGTTAAGGGTGGCTTATTTTGATGGTGGGGTTACAGGTTTCTCTTCTCTTCTCATACTGCTTTTCTTCTCATACTGTACATTTTCACATCACATAGAATAGAAAGAAACAAGATAACTTAATTAAAAGAAAAATAAGCCTGTACTGTAAATCCTATAGTGTTGATTAAAATTCATTTGAGGTATGATTCATCACATACTCCTTTTGTATCTCTCATGGTCAATTTAATCTACTTGTCCTTTAGCAGAATTTAATGCAAATTATATAATAAAGAAAAGTATTGATGTAACTATACTCTGCCATCTGCTTCCTTTCTCTATGCCATGTTGTATTGATTTCAAAAGACCAGGTCAAAACTGAGTGTTTCCTGCTTTCAAGGCTGGCCTCTGAAGGCCTTGTACTATTCTGCCTCCTTGCTCCCTGGGGAGAGCTTCTAAGTTCTTGGTTGACAGCTGAAGGCAGGGTAAAATAAAATCTCCATTTGACATGCTTATAAATCAGTTTTCCTATGGGACAGAATTGTTGGTGTTGGGTGCTCATTGAAAATAGTCTTATTGATTAGAAAACTAAACAAACTGGTTCTTTATTCACCCAAGGATTCAGATTCACTTTTCAAAGATTCATCTGTCTTGTAATCTTTAAAAAATATGGCAAATAATAATAAAAAAAAACTTTTGTGGAAGATGTCTACAGAAGTTTCTTATCTAGGATTCAGTCCAATTTTCAGAAATGGTATTTTAGTCTTGGAGTTGAGGGTCACAATTTCCTCTTTTGAAATGGACAATAATATTCAACACATATTTGGAGTATAAGGGAGGGTGATAATCACAGATTTTTTTTCCTTATATTTTTTTCTGTTCGAATATATCTTATTTTAAAAGATAATTCTAGATTTTAATTTTGAAACAGTTGTAGGCTATGTCCTACATTGTGGGAACTTGACCGCTGTGGCCTGCTCGAGGAATTCTGAACAATCAGTTGCCTGTGATAGTCTTCAGGTGGCTGTGTAAGAAGCAGCCTGTAAAATAAAGCATCCTGGGAACTAAAAACAACTGGTAAGGGTTGCTTTCTTTTTTTTTTCTTCATGTTCTTCCCAATTGATGAGCTCATTTGGATACCGATGTACAGGTGAGCCAAACTCAAGCATTCAGCATCAGGACCATTGTCACGAAAAGTGCAGCTTCGTTCAACGTGTCTTTATCGAGCACTTGTTCCTGGTGCAGGTTCTCCGTGGACTGTTAGACGGACGTGGATGATGGAGACGTGGTGCTGGCTCACAAAGACCTTACAGCCTCGCTAGCGGACTGGACACAGGCACACTGGTAGATGCGAGAATAGCAGAAGCAACACCAAGTGCGATGAGTGGTGGTGTGTGATAGTGGGGAGCCAGTCCCGTGAATGGTGGATTAGTCAGGGTTTGCTGGAGAAACAATCAATAGGATCTTGATCTCTCTCTCTCTCTCTCTGTCTCTCTCTGTCTCTCTCTCTCTCTCTCTCTCTCTCTTTCTTTCTCTCTTGATTTTAAGGAATTGGCTTTTGCAACTGTGGGGCTGGCAAGTCTAAAATCTGCAGGACAGAGACCAGTGGGCTGGAGGTCCAGGGAATGGTTTATGTTGCAGTCTCTAGTCCCAGGGCAGTGTGGGGGAGGGGAGGAATTTCTTCTCCCTCAGATCTCAGCCTCTTTTTCTTAAGGCTTTCAACTGATTGGATGAGGCCACCCACACTGGGGAGGGTATATCTGCCTTACTGAAAGTCTACTGATTCAAATGTTAATCTCATCTAAACACTGCCTTCGCAGAAACATCTAGGCTGGTGTTTGACCACACATCTGGGCACTATAGCCAAGGACACATAGAATTAATTATCACAGGTGGGGAGACACTTCATGGTGGGAGGCTAGTTAGGGGACAGACCAGTATTCAGAAAAACCTGAAAATGTAGGTCCTCCCAAAGTGCCTGAATGGACTGCCCATCAGAAATTAGGAAGCCACCCAGTGGAGAGACCTTTTCCCCAGCAACAAGTGCGTGAATATTTGCCAAGTGTCGAGCAGAAGGACAGAGCTCCTGCCAGAGGCTTCAGGGAATGTGACTGATCTTGTCCTGGCCCCGCCATCTTCCTTAGAAATGCCAGTTCCTTTCTCTGCACATTTACCTTATTATTTTTTCATTGTTTTCTGCAGATCCATGATTTGCCATTGGTTCTTTTCTCTCTCTCTCTCCCTTTTTAAAAACATGAGCTTTGTCTCTATTTAGACATCAATAATTTGAAACTCGTAATTATATATTATTTCTTAGATATGCAATTCATTCCTGTGGCACAAATTCAAAAGATTCAAAAGGGTATACGGTAAAAGTAGTATCCCCTCACTTCTGACTTCAGGCCTCCTTAAGTTCCTCCCCAGAGGCAGCAACTATTCTCTGACTGACGATTCTGTTTCAGAGATATTCTACGGTATGGAAGCAACTGAGTATAAATATCTTGTAAAAAACATACCAGTGATAACACTTTGCTGTTTTTCACTTAAGAAGACCTGTTTTAGATTGTTTCACTTGAATTTAGTTAAAGCTACCTTTTTATGGCTACATAATATTCCATTGTACAAATATACCATAATTTATCTAGTCAGTCCCTACGTAGACTGTTTTCAGGCTTATGCTTGTAAGATAATACGTACATAAATACTCTTGTGCACACACCTTCCTCTCATTCTTTAGGATAAATTCCTAGAAGCAGAATTGCTAGGTCAAAGGGTATGTGCATTTGAAATTTTGACATATCAGCGACTGTGCTCCGTAGAGGCTGCGTGAGTTAACACACCTACCACTAGCTATTTTTATCTCCAACTTACAGATGTGCAAAGACAGCATCCGGTGGCGTTATTTTCAAGGACGGTGATGGATTTTGGCAGATCCATTCTCTCTGTTTCCCTCACACCCCTGGTGGCCAGTCACCAGTATTGGAAGTCCGCTGCCTGGGTGCAGTCTGAGGGAAGGGAATAAAGTGAGGGCAAGTTGCCCATGGAGACACTGACCCCAGAAATTCACCTTATTACTATTTGGCTCTGGTTCAAGTACAAAAATAGAGATCTCCTCTTTGTAACTTGCCCAAGTTCACACAGCTCATAGGTGTCGGGAGTAGAACTTGAACTGTGCTCCAGAGTCCTTGTGACCCTGGGGGCCATAGATTTGTAACCACACTAGAGGAGCCAACCATGTGCACTGTTTAGGACCGTACCCAGTCCGTGGTAAGCACTCAGCAAAGTCAGCTGTTGTCAGTCCTGTTCACTAGAAGGTGGGTGTGGCGTGAGTGGGTGGCAGGGGCTGGAGGGCATCAGCAGTCTGGATGTTGCTGGGGCTGACGACTGAGGCGTCGGAGATGGATTGGATGACCACCCCAGTCTTTCCAGCCGTGTTACTGAGACAGCTCCAGCTTGGTAGCTGCACTCGAGTCATGGGGGCAGACGAAGACGAGCATTTTTCTTCAGTGAGCAGGAGCTAATGAGAGCTGTATTTCTTTGAATCTGCCCACTGGATGAGAGCAAACAATAATGACCACTGGGCTGGAAAGGCCAGATACGGTTTACCAAATGAGAGGGGCATCTTCCCCCATCAGTTCTAAAACTGCTCTCAGAGAACCGGGGCATGCTTTCCGACAGCGAAAGCCCGTCAGCGGCTGCGGTGTTAAATACAGAGCGAAGGCCCCATAAACAGGCATTCGCGTGTGAAGCAATTAAATGTGGCTCTGCCCCCGCAGCAACGTTCCAGCAGCCGCCTCTGTTGGAGCTTTCAAGGCTCAGCAACTTGTAGGATGACACAGGAATAACAATGCACTGTTTTCTTTGCGGACACAAAGAAGACCGCAGCTGGGGAGCTCATCTCTCCTAATTGAAACAAGATTCAGACAGCATCATCACCTGGCTCCCGAGGGAAGGGCAGAGCTAAGCTCTCTCCCCCTGGTGGCACCTCGGGCCAGCTCCCTCTGCCAAAACAGGCTCTCCAATCTGCCCATGACACACCTGGTGGGAAACCCAGGCTGCAGGAGGGCAATAGTGCTCAGGCGGCTTCTCCTTCTCGTTTTTTTTAATAGTACCTGCAACCTACATTTTACATCTCCCATTCCACTAAATGCCCAGCTTCCCTACTCTAGCTTGGGAGCCCAAAGAGTATTTCTAAGTCGCTGGGGCTCGGTGAGGTCAGTGGTTATTCCGAGTAGGTTTTTGAGATGGAGCAGTTAGCTGGGTTCATAACAGCTTATGCCCCCATTTAATGCCCATAGTTTGAGGTATTGAGGATATTGGCATTAGCCCAGAAAAGGACAGGACTGGGTGACATCTGGGCATGACGGCAGAATATTGTGAGCTTTCTTTCAATACTAACACCTATGTCTCCAGGGCACTCCCGGGTAGCTGCTGGGCCAGTCTAAGCCATCTTGTGTGTGTTTCTGGGTGTGGGCAACTTCTTGCCAGAAGCAAGCCTGCTGGCCCTGTCTGCTGCACAGTCCTGGTCTGGGGCCACTGCAGAACCTGCCCCGAGGCCTCTGCGAGATCCTGCTCCCTCCACACCCTGAGGGCTGTTTACCTCCTAGGTGCTAAAGCGGCCAAACAGCCTCCTGGGTTTCTGGGAAGAGTGAGTTAGAACACCCAGGCTCCAGGAGCATCTGCCTGCGAAAGTGACACAGTATTGATGAGTGGTTAACACTTAACCATCTCTTAGAATGTTGGCTCCACCTCTTACTGTGTGTCTTTGGGGGGACTGCTTACCCTCTCTATGGCTCAGCTTCCATATCTGTAAAATATTGGTAATAGCAGTACCTACTTCATAGGATTGTAGTGAAAATTAAGTGATATGATGCATACGTAGTGATTAGAAAGGTGCGTTCTGTATAAGAACCCTTCCCCCCACGCCCACCCCCACCCTGCTCCAGTCCTTGAGCATCACTACCTCATGCTTCGACCTAAGACCTCTTCCTGGGGCTCAAATCTAGTCTGGGAGGGTGGGGTGGGGCAGGCAGGTAGGGGAGGACAGCTGCCAGGTTGTCCCAGGCCCTCCCTCCTCTCTTCCCCTTGAACACACACACCACTTTCCTCTCTTCATGCTGGAACAGAACACTTACAAGCTCCCAAGCATATTGGTGTATGGACCTGGGTGCCACAGGGTCACAGTTCTGCAGATTTGCATGTGTGAACCCAGCTGGGCCTTGCTAGGTCCCTGTGAAGTGCCCTTGGCTCCCACAGGGCGTCCTCTGAGGCCTACTGCACATCCACTGACAGCCCTTTGGGGCCTCTCACCCCTCTAAAGCCATCTTGTCACTCCTGAGCACGTTGCCATGATCATCAAAATGACTCTCAAGCTTGGGTAAAGACATTTTGGCATTTACACATATTCTCAGCCGTACAATCAGTTTTTTGCAGGGCACCTGGATCCAGTATTTGTCAGCTATGCCACGAAAGGCTGTTCCCTTCCAGAAGAACTACGTACTAGCTCACCCCTCAGTGTTGGGTGGTATTATCCTCGCAGCAGCAGAACTCTTGAATCCCCAGTTTAGGAGAGCGCTGTGGGCGCTTTTGTTCTCTCTGTGCTCTGGGGCGGGGCCAGATCCCCCGGGTTTTATCTCTGGGCATTTTCTAGCTTTGCCCTGGTAGACAGGCAGGCGAGGTCCATGGCTCATTTGCCATTATTTTTGGCAGGTGAATGTGAATAATAATGATTTACTTTTTAAAGAAGCAATTGTGGTTCTTATTCCCTTTCTTTTTATCTTCAAATGAGATATTCTTCTTTTATCTTTCCCTTTGAGTTACAGCTTTCCCCCCAGTCTTTTGTATTCTGAGTTTCTCTCTCTTTTTACGTTAAAATATTTATTGGCCATTCACTTGATAGTATGCATTTGTACTTTTAGTATCCGTTGAATCAAACTGTTCACCAAATAAAAATGGCCAATAATGTAAACATATACATTTATTTAAAAATATTTTATTTAAAAAAGAGAAATTCATTGATGGGCTAAATTTATTAACTGAGCACAAACACTGCTTTAAAGAGGTGAGTCCCACAGTTTGGAAAAACCCACTGGTCGCTCGCTCGCTGTCTCTCTCTCTCTCTCTCTCTCTCTCTCTCTCTCACACACACACACACACACACACACACACACACACACACACACAGAGTCATTGATGGTAATCAGTAATCTGTGATTGTTCTTTTTTCCCAGCTGAACCAGGGTTCTAGTGTAGAGACAAAAATATGGGCCATGGTGATCCAAATTTCTGGACTGGCCGCACTCACTCACAACACGCCCCCGGGAAATCCACCTGGGCGTGCTTAGCCCCAGTTGCCTCATCTTTAAAATGAAGAAATTTGACTTCTGATTCTGTAAAGTCACTTCTGCCCTTTACATTCCTCAACTCCCTGGATTCTGCAGACCAGGGCTCCGATTTATAGTGGTGATTAATCCGGGAGCAACAAAGGCAAGTGCTTATTTGCATGCAAATAGAATGCTAATCAGGAGGACAAGCTCAGCTGAAGCAAGACAGGCTATCAGGACACCATCCTCCTGAAGGTGCCCAGGCAGGGTGAACAAGCACAGGCAGGAGGAATTAAATTTAACAAGAGTAGTGCAGTCTATCAGTTATCACGGCCCCAGGAACATGAAATGGCATCTGGCTCCGGCGTGATTAGCAGGGGAGCCCTTATCGCTCCAGTCCTGGAATTTGGAGCCATTATCTGCTAGAGTAGCGGGAATAAAAATAGTGTTTGGGCCTGATGGACAGCGGTTAACTGCCATGCGATGCCTTTACCGCTCGTGGAAAAGGAGGCTTAGCAGAGCGGAAGTGAGGAGGCCACGGTGGATAGATTCTGGACCACTAGCAGATACCCAGGGTCCTGTCGGGAAAGTTCTGTTGATTTCTCTGCAACTAAGTTTTAGTCTTCATTTTGTAAATGTTTATTATCTGAATCTTGTTATAAGAACACCCTAAGGTGGCAACAGCTCTCCTGAAAATTGTGAGTACAATTAACCCCTGAACAACACAGGTTTGAACTGCACAGGTCCATTTATATGTGGATTTTCTTCCACCTCTGCCACCCTGAGACAACAAGACTGATCCCTCCTCTTCCTCCTCAGCCTCCTCAGCCTACTTAATGTGAAGATGCTGAGATGAAGAGTTTTATGACGATCTATTCCACTTAATATACAGTAAATATGTTTTCTCTTCCTTATGGTTTTCTTAATAACATTTTCTTTTTCCCAGCTATTTTACTGTAAGAATAGAGTCTATAATACATACAACATACAAAATATGTGTTAATTGACTGTTTATGCTATCGGTAAAGGCTTCTGCGCAACAGTAGGCTATTAGCAGTTAAGTTTTTTTGAGTCAAAAGTTATGTGTGGATTTTCAACTGTGCAGAGGGTCAGTGCCCCTAAATCCTATGTTGTTAAAGGGTCAACTGTACTGTGAAAATTGTCAGAATCAAAATGGAGTCACTTGTGTCAAACTCTGGCAAATGGAGCCAGGGACAGTCATTAGGGATGGTTCACACACATGATTTTCCAGATAACTGGAACTAACACAGACATATTTTCAGACCTCAGCTTATATTATACATGAGTCATATTAATACAAGGACAGCTAACGGCACAAGAACAGCTAGCTACTTATATAAGAACACTTGCCTGTTTCAAAAATTGTCTTAAAGCCTAGTCCAAAACTATAAGGGCCTAACCAGAACTGCAGAATTACAAGTCCTACCTAGCAACTGCTGACACTTGCCAATCAGAATTTACCAGCTCTTGTAAGATGCTGCCAGGGCCAATAAACTTTCTTTTAAAACTACTTGTGTCACCTCTTAATCTTCTTTCTCCCCAATAAAACCCTAAACTTCCTTTGTTCCTGAACATGCCAGAGAACACCCCAGTCTGTGCGTATGCCCAGAATTGTAGTCCTATTTGTTTATTCTTAAATAAAACTTTTTGCTTGAAGATTCATCTATATATATTTTTATTTCAAGTTGATGGTACAATCCATATAAAGAATCAATTTTCAGGCAACCAGTCAGTATTCAGCATTTATCATATGCTTGATACTGGGAATGTAATAATTGCTAGACATATTAAGTACTTACTAGGTAGCAACATTGTTGCGGGTGTTTTAAATAAATCATTTTAGTTAATTCTTATAATCTATAAAATGGATACCATCATTATCCCCATTTGGGAGATTAGAAAATGGAGGTAAAGTGATAATTTGGCCAAGGTCACAGCTGAACCTGTGATCTTAACCATAATGATATGTGCCCTTTGATAATAATCATGGCCTTATTTAGAAATAAATCCAATCTTTTGTGTAATATATATTTCACTTATTTGTGATAATATAATCTTAATACATATTTTTGTCAATAAAATAAATAATACACATTCCCATATCTTTAAAAACTCTTCCTAGACAATCAAGACCGCATATCAGTATATTGAAAGGAATTACTATAATCTATTTAACCTGTGGTTTGACATTTAGTTTCTATTACAAATAATTTTAAAATGAACATCATTGCCTATAATTTATAAAAAAGTGTATATGTGTATTTAAAATTTTATCCGAAAGAATTATAGTGCAAGTTTCAAGTATATCTAAAAGTGCGGAGAATGATCTAATGAGCCCAATGTTCCCATCACAGCTTCGATAATTATCAACACGCAGCCAATCTTGTTTCATCTGCTCCCTCCCCTGCTACAATTATTTTGAGGCAAATCCCAGATGTTATCTCATCTATGGATATTTTATTATGTGTTTCTAAAGAGAAATACTCCTTTAAAAATGCCTGCAATATGGTTGTTACATCTAAAAAATTTATCAGTAGTTCTTTAACATTGTCAAATACTCTGTCAGTTCACATTTCTTTGATTGTTTTATGTATAGTCATGTGCCACATAATGGTGTTTCTACCGATGATGGACCACACATACAACAGTGGTCCCATAGGATTATAATATATTTTTACTGTAACTTCTCTGTGTTTAGATATGTTTGGATACACAAATACTTACCACTGTGCGACAGTTGCCTACGGTATTCAATACAGCAACCTGCTGTGCAGGTTTGTGGCCTGGGAGCAGTAGGCTATACCATACAGCCTAGGTGTGTAGTAGACTGTACCATCTAGGTTTATGTAAGTACACTCTGTGATGTTCACACAATGACAAAATTGCCTAAAGACACATTTCTCAGAACATGTCCCTGTCGTTAAGTGACACATGACGGTATTTGAATCAGTATCCAAATGAGTTCCATACATTGTGATTGGTTAATAGGTTTTCAGATCTTCTTATGTCTAGGGTCTCTCTCTCTCTCTTTCTCTTTTTCTCTGTTGTCTTCTGTTGAAGCAACTGGATCATTTTTCCTATAGAGTCCTATAGTTGCTAATTGCATCCCCGAAGTACTTAGTGTGTTCTTTTCCCCCCTCATATTTCTTACGGATTGGCAATTAGATCTAGAAACTTGGTCAGACACATATCCTCCAGGTTCAAGTCTTCTTAGTTCTCCTCACAAGTTGGAGGATTCACTTTGAACAAACCTAAGTTAGGTATTTACGTCAACCAATCAAACATGATAGCCAAAACCATGGAATTCCGATTGGTTTATCCAAGTCATAGGGACTGCCAACAGAGAGGGGCTGGGTCACCAACAAAGATTGGAGCTTTTAAATAGAGATCGTTGAACCTAGTATGAATGGGTGCTGAAAGGGCAAAACCAGCGAAGGCTCCCTGTGCTTACCTTGGTGCCCACACTGCAGGTCTCCTTCCTGAGGGATCATCCGGCCGCGGAGGAGGCTGACTGTTTCTGGTGAAGAGGCTGTGGGTCAGGTGCTCACCGCACATTTGAGCTGCAAGGGACTTTAAAGAGTCTCTTGTCCAAATCTTCTGTTAGCTGAGGAAACTGGAGTCCCACGGAGGTTGAGGGATGCAGGCGAGATCACATTCCTAGTCAATGGTGGGGCTGGGATGTGGGTCTTTTGGTTTCTTAGCGTGGGTCCTTTGCTCTGACTGCTGCCGTTCTCATCCCGATAATGTCACCCTACTAGGGCTGAGCAAGAATGTGGGAAGACTAGACCAGGAACTTAAAATGTTCTCATTGCATATTTCCTATTAATCATTTACTCCACGAAGGAACCCTTTTCCTGCAAGGAAATGGTAAATAACGTCAAAAAAACAAACAAGCAAAGCCAGTATGTTTGTGTATGTATGTGAAAATGGCTTTTAATCAATATTCACCAGTTTTCTATATCTACATACTAAAACTTTAAATACAATTTACTTTCATATTCCCTTCTTTATTTCACCCCAAGAAGAATAAAATCATTTTTATTTCAGTTCCATTTTTCTTCAAGAGGACACACATATCCTCCAAATTTTCTCCTTACAAAAGAGTACACCTCCATGCTAACATAGCCACTGATGAAAAATCAGGCAGTTTTCACTCTGGCTGGCTTACTGGTGCAATGAGCAGCATTTATGTAGAATTCCACGTATCTTTCCATTTTGTTTTTAATCCTCTCCCCTTTTGTTCTTTGTTCATTTTTATTTGCTGTCTCTCAGAATTTCCCAAGGATATGTGCACAAAGCAGACGAATCTCAGCAGCACTGCAGTTACCTCTGGGTGGGGGGAGTTGGGGTAGGTAAGAAAAGGGAAAAGTGTCTGGTGAGGGAGACACTTTGAGGATGATTTTTCACACAGATGTCTCACAGAACATTCTGTGAATGTTATTCAGAGAAGTATCTGATTCAATGGGGTAGGTGCTGATTGAAGGCCCTGTCCCCAAGTTAAAACAGATTTGTTTAGGGAAGTAAAAAAATAAATAAAAAGCAGACCCTGCCATCTGGGAGCTGGCCTGGTGCTCAGAGCTTGGCCCTGTTGTTCTCCTGCTACATAAACAACCACACAGAGCAACCAGCATCAAGCAAGGTCACTCTGAGACCACGATGAAGTGAGACAACACAAGGCCGCTGTGCAACCCATGAAATACCAAGCGTACCCCTCTGTCAGCCAAATTGAGTGACTGCAGTTTCTTTATCAGTTTCAGTTTTTATCCTTGCTCTAGTCCGCCCTCCCCATAGATAAGAGTAATACACCCAGTCCTAGAATTTCCCCCACATTCTGGCAGCATCCAATCTAGAACAAACTCCTGCTTCCTTAGACCTTCTCCCTGCCGATGGCCTAACCAAAGCCCAAACCTATAATGGGTTCCTTCTAACACCCTCTTCATGGTTCCTCCTAGAGAGGCTTCTTCCTTGCTGCAGCGAATAACAAACCCTGCTTCAGTGATGGTGTGTTTCTCATGATCTTTGGCTGGAGGGCAAATTTATAAAACATGTTCCTTTCTTTTCATATCATGTCATGATATGAAAACAAACATGTCGCTTCTCTTTTCATTAAATCATCAAGTAGTGACAATGAAAGGCAGATCTGAGACCATCCATTCCATTCTCTTGTGTTTGGTTTTACTTTGCTTTATTATCAACAGCAGAGCTCGTGATTTAGACAAACTCATAGGTTGTATCCTGGCATGTAAAACAGAGGAAAGGGGACTGCTCCAACGCGACGGCTCCCAAGTGCCGTCAGGTTGAATCCCTAGTGCCTCTTCCCATGGTGGCTTTAAGGCACTTCCACTCACCAGAGGGACCCATGTACAAAACCACTTTTCTAGTCTAAATCCCTCATCCAAGACCCAGCTGTTGTGGGCTCCTCAAAGTCACACTGTTTTGGGGGGACATATCTTAGATGATTCTGGTTTCCTGACTCCTAGGCCAGAGCTGGAATTCTTTGTGTCCCTTTCTATCCACCAGAGTTCAGAGCTGGCTCACTTGCTCCAGGGGCCTGTTCTGGGCTGTTTGTGCAGAAGTCGTGGTCTGACTCTCTCCCCGAAGACGCGACTGCATCAAGACTCTGGCCCCATCCGGTGTCCAATACAGAAAGAGTGGAGACTCTTTCTCTTTTCTACTTTCTTGTCCAACAGCCACAGTGATGATGACGACGGTGGTGCCATGATCATCATATGAAAATTCTCTTTAATGCACACCTTCCAGGAAGAGCTCTACCCACTGTGCAATCGGCATGAGGAATAGGGATGGGACCCCCAGTTTAACAAATTCTCGACTCTTTGAGTTAAGAGCACCAACGAGGAGAGGAAAATGGACTTGGGAGATGAGTGAAAAGAAGACCGAGAGTCACAGCTTCACAGAATTGCTGGACTGCCACCTCGCGCAGCGGTTGGGTGGGGTGTGAGTCTGCAGCACCAACTCTTAGCCAGTGGAAGAAATAATGTGTCTCCTCGCCTGGCGCACGGGGATGTTGTACAGGTAGGTGGAGACTGGAAAGTGATTTAAACTCCCTGAAAGAAAAGGGCTGTAGAAATCCTT
Organism: Indri indri; assembly: GCA_004363605.1. Taxonomy (NCBI): domain Eukaryota; kingdom Metazoa; phylum Chordata; class Mammalia; order Primates; family Indriidae; genus Indri; species Indri indri. The sequence continues at coordinate 195,482 of RJWJ010000067.1, forward strand.
ATTTTTGGTGATGTTTGTCCTGAGGCCCCTCACGTCCAGGAGGGATGTCTATCGTGGCTGATGGAAGTGCAATGTAAAGTGAGAGATTTTCCTGTGGGCCCCAATTCAAATAGGTCAAGGAGTCAGCCCCAACAAGGCAGACGGGACTCAGAGACAAAAGGAACCACGCTGAACTTGTTCTACACTCCAGACAAGGACCCGGGTAGAGACTGATGATCTGGCCCAACCTCTTTGCCTGAATGCGGGCTGGTTGCACGACTACAGGTCATACATCTTTCCAGGTCAGCCCATGGCAAAGATCAGGTGACTTTTTTAAAAATGACATTCTGACCTGTTCATAAACCACAGTGCAAAGTAATGACCCAGAAACACCAGGAAAGGGATCTGTGAATGGATTTTCTCACCAGGTCAATTAGAAAACAAACACCAATAAAATTCTTTGTAAAAATTTCATTGTTAACCCCGTTTTTGTCCTTAAGCTGCTGCTCCATAATTAACAAGTAACTGCCCGTGAACACTTACTATCAGGGAGCAGCAACCAGGGATGGGTCTAGGTGAGGTGAGTAAGGCACTTGTGTTGGGAACAAAATTTAAGGAGGTTTCAACAAACTCAGTAATCAAGATAAATCATATTTAGATACAATATTAAAAAAGTAAAATTAGTAAACTCTGTCCCTCTTGTTATTGCCAATAAAGCATTAGCATCTAACTGATGCCTGTAAGAGCTTTCCACACTCGACACCTTTCATCCTGTTCTATTTCTGTGCATCTTAGCTTGGGCTGCCATAGCAAAGTCTTACAGACTGGGTGACTTACACAATAGACCTTTACTTCTCACAGTTCTGGAGGCTGGAAGTCAAGATCAGGATGCTGGCATGACTGGGTTCTGGTGAGAGCTCTCTTTTTGGCTTACAGACAACGACCTTCTTGTTGTATCCTCACTGGGTGGAGATAGCGAGCTCTGGGGTCTCTTCCCCACATCAGACACATCGGAATCGTTGGATGGAGAACTTTGCAAAAACTCTGTGCAGACACCCTGAGCCCCACCCGGCTCCTACCCCTGGCTGAGATTCTGATTTAGTAGTTTGAGAAATTCTAACTTAATCGGTCCTTGAAATTTATATTTTTAGAAAGATTTCCAGGTGATTCTGATGACCAGACAGGTTTGGGAACTTCAGAAAGAAGCAGCGTCAGTGTCGACAGAAGGGCGTGGAGCAGGTGGTGGATGTATTGGGGTTGACAGGCAGTCAGGCCTCCGGGATCAGGAGTCAAGGATGTGAACTCCATTCCCTGGCAATGCAATTTCTCTAGAAATTACAGACTCACTCTACAGTGGGCTGACATCAGCAATCCTGGGAAGTTATTACATGCACCTGTTGTACAAGGTATGTGCTGGTGTCCCTGCTTTACGTGTGATGAAACTAAGGTGTGGAGAGGGTCATAGATTTGCCCAAGATCACAAGTCCAATAAATGGTGGAAATGGGAAGTGGACTCAGGTTTTTATTCAGCCGGTGACTGTGGGAGAGTGACCTGAAATGTCCATGGGGAACTGACCATGTGCACCCGGAAGAAACAGAAAGTGGAGAGGAGGCAGACAAGAAAGAAAGGAAGAACACACTGGGCTTAATCAGAATGAGAGCACAACAGTATCACAGTCTGTTTGGGCTGTGATAGCAAAACACAGACTGGGTAATCTATAAGCAACAGAAATTTATTCTCTCATGGTTCTGTTGTGGAGGCTGAAAAGTCCAAAGTCAAGGTGCTGGCATCTGGTGTCTGGTGAGGGCCTCCTTGACCTTTACGTGGCAGAAGGTGGAAGGGCAAAAAGAGCCTAAGCTGGTTCCCTGCAGCCTTTTTCTAAGGCACTAACCCCATCCTGAAGGCAGAGCCCTCATGACTTAATCACTCCCCAAAGGCCCGCCTCTTCACACAACCACAATGGATATTAAGTTTCAACAAGAATTTTGGAGGGGACACATTCAAACCATAGCATGGTGGAAGGAGAGAAAGTTACTCAAAATGAGAGAAAACTCTTGTTTCCTTCCTTCAACTGCATTTATTCATCACTTATTTATTATTATTTCCACAAATATACCTTATTTCCTTAACTCATCCTTCCTCTGAGTTCCAGCTTCCCAACTGTGGGAGTTCCCCACCCCCGACTTCCCCAAAGCCCTAAATTGTTCCTTATCTCAAACGCTTTATCACTGCCTTCTTATTGCTTGACTGGACGTCGTGGAATATGGTGGCTCTTCAGCCATCGTGGTGTGCGGACTTCTTTCCAACTCGATTCCTTTGGGCACACAGAGAGGAAAGTGAACTCTTGGCTGTGGAAGGAGTAATGAATCACTTTGTGGGGTATTGGCTTCTTTTATTTTATAAATAATGCCTCTTCAGCAGCCAAATATAGAAATGACCCATTTGTCTGAAACTAGGCAAAAGAAATCTATAACTAATTAGTTTTTCTGATACTTTTTGGATCTCCTGATACTTTGTGCTGAGAACTATAGAAACATTTAGGGCTCTAAAACTATAAAATTCAACATTATCAATATATTTTACAACAGCCAATGCACCATCCGAAGCATCTAACCATGAATAATGGGGAATCCAGGAAAATTGGACTCACGGTGCTTTCAAAAACAGGAGGAAAATGCCGTTTGCTATGGACAGTCCATGGGGCACTTTACAATCTTCTGTTGTTCAATTTGAAGAGTAGAAAAAATAAACTTTGTGCCTAGTCTTTTTTTTAGGGTTTACTTACCAACAGCAAGAACTCTGTTCTTTAGTTTTCTGCAATAGACATTTTGTGCAGCAATATATTAGACCTTAAATTAAAACAACAATTAAAATATTATGCTAAGCATTCCCTTATTTATAACACACTAATTTATTATAAAGCAGTTTACTTTCTTCTATGGTTAGGTTTAATAAGTTTCTTCCAGAAGAATCATAAAAAGCATGCCCAGAGAAAGAGACTGTGTTGTTTTTTCAATAAGCAATGTAGCTGTCACCAGATGTTATGAAGATTGATTACTAATGCATTTTTAATGCAGATAATTTATTAGATAATAAGTTTTTTTCCCCCTCTAAATTTCCAGTAGGAGGAAATCACAGAGTTTTTCCATTGTAAATTAAAGATTTTCTACAAATGTTTTTTCACTAAGCCTCAAAATGGATGATGAAATTCAATTATGTAACAAACACACTCAGGATGAAGCTGATGCTTCCCTCTTATGCTCTATGTCTGCTTGAATGTCAACGAACCTCTCGGGAGCAAGAACCAAACAAGAGCCATAACCCAACCGAGGTGCCTAGTAGAGTGCTGTCAGTATACAGTAAGTGATCCACGAATGTTTGTTGGATGAATAAATGTCTTGAGCTGTATCGTTTGTTTGTTTGTTTTGGTGGAAACACCAACTGAGAGATTCCTGCTGCTGGGTACGCCTGCCCTGGCTTGTTTATCGGTGATGGATTGCTATATAGGATTCACACTTCCTCACGCCTTTCTCTCTTGTCTTCCAGGGGCCAGGAAGAGAGGCAGAATGCAGAGGGTAAGAGTGAGTTAGCCCATCTGCATCCCTGTTTTCTTCGCTGAAGGGAGGTGCAACTCTCTTGTCTCAGCAACACCAAGGGATCAGGCTGCAGTTAAGCTTCATTGAGATAGCCAGTGGAAATTTTCTTATTCAAGGTGGTTAAGAGCTCTAAGATGACCAAACTGAAGCTGCCACAGCAATTCTTCTTAAACTTTTGTATCTAATGGAAAAGAAGTATTAGTTGTCTCTGAGACAGACTAGGACACATAGCCCTAAAGGGATTACGGAAAGAAGGACTTTTCCTTGAAGTCTCTCGTTCTATCTTAAAAATGCATGCAAGTTTGCATTGCAAGTCATAATATACCTCTGTTATAATATGATGATAAAACAAAAGGAACAAAGCAGAAATTTCTGACCTATCTTTGTTTAATATCAAGTTGAGTGTAATTTCTACAAAGGTAGACTGAGGAAGATGTTGGAAACACTCTTCTAGACATTGGCCTAGGCAAAGAATTTATGAAGAAGACCCCAAAGGCAATCACAGCAACAACCAAAATAAATAAATGGGACCTGATCAAATTAAAAAACTTCTGCACAGCCAAAGAAATTGTCACAAGAGCCAACAGACAACCTACAGAATGGGAGAAAATTTTTGCATGCTACAAATCTGATAAAAGGCTGATAACTAGAATCTACTTAGAACTCAGGAAAATCAGCAAGAAAAAATCAAACAACCCTATCAAAAAGTGGGCAAAGGACATGAACAGAAAATTTTCAAAAGAAGACAGAATAATGGCCCAAAAACATATGAAAAAATGCTCAACATCTCTAATCATCAGGGAAATGCAAATCAAAACCACAATGAGATATCACTTATCTCCAGTGAGACTGACCTTTATCAAAAAGTCCCAAAACAATAAATGCTGGCGTGGATGCGGAGAGGTAGGAACACTCATACACTGCTGGTGGGACTGCAAACTAGTGCAACCTCTGTGA
>RJWJ010000067.1:200114-482586 GCA_004363605.1 Indri indri
GCTCTATGAAAAAGACACCTGCACCCGAATGTTTATAGCAGCGCAATTCACAATTGCAAAGGTGTGGAAACAGCCCAAGTGTCCATCAATACATGAGTGGATTAGTAAAATGTGGTATATGTATACCATGGAGTACTATTCAGCTTTAAGAAACAGTGGTGATATAGCACCTCTTGTATACTCCTGGATAGGGTTGGAATGCATTCTACTAAGCGAAGTATCCCAAGAATGGAAAAACAAGCACCACATGTACTCACCATCAAATTGGTAGTAACTGAACAACACATAAGTGTACATATAAGAATAACATCTATTGGATGTCGGGTAGGGAGGGAGGGGGAGGGGGGAGGGGCGAGGGGGAGGAGGGGACGGATATATGCACACACAAAGGGTGCAAAGCGCACCCTCCGAGAGATGGACACGCTTGGGACTGGGACTTGGGGGGAAGGGGGGGCAAGGGCAACATACGTAACCTAAGCATCTGTACCCTATAATAACAAACAATAAAAAAAAAATAAATTAAAAAAAAAAGAGCTGATGTTGGTACAGATTCGCAGCCTTGACTTGATATACTCCTTGGACTTGAGTTTACACTATGTTGGAATCATAGACTCGCATGAAAATGATACAGGATCTTGCCATGTTGTTCAAGCTGGTCTCGAACTCTTGGACTCAAGCGACCCTTCTGCCTCGACAACAAAAGTGCTGGGATTACATGGAGTGAGCCGCCATGTCTGGCCAGTTTATATCTCTTAGTAGACAATGCTCTCCAAATCTCTTCCCTTTTCGTTACAAATTAGTCTGAAATAACGAGTCTCCAAGTTGGTAATATTTGCCTTAAAAAAATTAACCCCATTGAACATAGTAAGATACAGAAGAGGCAGACAGGTGGTTTTGGTGAAAGAGGCAGTAGCTGCTAGCCTTCTGAGGCACAGTGGTGCTCCAAAATTTTGACTGCTCTGATTAGTCTTCACCTCTCATACCCTCTTACTTTTCTTTCTAGTTGATACACCATTAGTGATGACTCACTCTTTTTTGGACTGTGTAGTAAGAAATAAAAAGGCCTAATTTTTTTCAGGCGACACATCTGTAAGCTCCTGCACACACCCTAAGAAAGCAGATATACCACACCTGTTTCCAGGTGGACCAGTACAAGCCCTGGGGGCCAAGCACATTTGCATAACTTATTCCCCCTCCAGGACTGCTCTCCAAACAGTAATGATCTCACCCAGTTCCCTGGGAATGCAAGAGAACCAAATGACCGCATCACTCTTGGCACATTAAAATTGTTTACTTAGCTTTACAAAAGTGTATTTTCAACATGAAAAATTGCAATTCTTTGCATTCATTTCAATATGGAATGTGACAACATCTTTTGGGGGCAAAAATTTCAGTTTTTCCTTTCAAATCATTATTTCTGGGCATATGTGACATGCTTAAGGAGATCAGGAGAAAGATTTAGGGTGGTTCTCAAGGACAACGGCCCTTGCTGTCTTGTTATATCCAAGGTTAGAGGTGGGGTGAAAGAAAACATCTTTTGAAGGAAGATACAAAAATGACTGTATCTGTGGCTAAGATTTATGAACTGGGTGTGTGTAGTAGATTAGCAGGTCCAGTTAATTAAAGGACTAAAGGTAAGAGAGATGATGGGGGATTAACAATTCTGGCCGTCAGTCTCTGTAAACATAACAAAGATTTCAAACAGTCACAATTTCAGCCAATGGAACTAATCGATTGCATCGGCTCTAGACTACAAGGTTCTTGTTTACACATCTTTATATCCCCTGATCTCCTCACCCAGTGCCCTGTACTAAGGACATGATCAATAACAGTGGTTGACATACCACCAGCAGCTTTAATTTGTACAAATTAACGAAGGGAAATGTGAGGTCTATTGTCACGGTTCCTTTCTGTGCTGTACATACTCAAAGTGAAAGAGGCTAGTATAATAGCAACATCCTAGAAATGTTTTGTTTAAACAAATACAAAACTTTTCCCACTGCCCAGGCTGTTCTATTACATGCATTCAACCAAAGTGAAGATTGATTTAATTAGCAAAATGTGAATAAGAAAAACACAGCCGGTTAACAGGGTGGATGCAATAATCTAGGAGAGAAGAGTGGAAGATGAAAATAGAGTCATGAACATGTCCTTTGGAGTGGTGGTGGGTGGGCGGGTAACATTTCTACCATTAGGACCCGATTGAGAAGCCAATAGTATTTGGAAGTAAAGGAGACAGAGGAGTCTAAAATGATACTGTTAGGTAGATAGTTAGGATCTCTGGCTCTTCTCCGGACAAGGGTTCCCTGTTTTGGTGCTATTTAGAGCAAATGCTTCACCTGGGAAGAAGGGTAGGGGCGGCCACTCCATTTTGCTGTTGCCCCACCCTTAATCCTATCCCAAGCAACTGCTATACCTGGGGAAGGAGGGAATGCTTTATCAATCTAGGAATTCCCCAGCCCAGGCATAGTAAGATTTAGAAAGTGACCTAGAGTAACCTAAGGGTAATTAATATGCCATTAGCTTGAGTCTGCATTGAGGTTCATCCCCCATCCCTGGGTGGGCTTTCTTACAGGGAGCTCATATATGCAGGACACCTGTTGATCATTTGATAACATCCTACACCTCCCAATAGCCCTCCTCAAGACTGGGCTAATTAAAGGAAACAATCTGGCCAGGTGCGGTGGTTCATGCCTGTAATGCTAGCACTCTGGGAGGCTGAGGCGGGCGGATCATTTGAGTTCAGGTGTTTGAGACCAGCCTGAGCAAGAGCGAGCCCTCATCTCTACTAAAAGAATGCAAAGAAATTAGCTGGACAACTGAAAATACACATATAAAAAATTAGCCAGGCATGGTGGCACATGCCTGTAGTCCCAGCTACTTGGGAGGCTGAGGCAGGAGGATCGCTTGAGCCCAGGAGTTTGAGGTTGCTATGAGCTAGGCTGTCGCCACGGCACTCTAGCCGGGGAACAGAATGAGACTCTGTCTCAAAAAAAAAAAAAAAGGAAACAATCCGAGAAGTCAGTAATGAGAAAGTGAGTGAGTTGGTCTGTCTCTCTCCACTCTTGGAGGCAGACTCAGTTTACTCTACAATAAAGAGCTGCTCTTATGAAACTGCTCCCTGCCTGAGGTTACTGTCGTGTTGGCACTGCTGGTGATGTTTCCAAGAAAGGAGTCAGAGGACTGGGATAATAGTCTGGACTTGACACTTTGGTGTGTCTGGTTGTTCTTCAGCCAAGAGCACACCAGGAACCAAGCAAGGGCTGACTCCCACCCTGACAACTTTGGTGCCGAAACCTGGGATTCTGACAATACCAAGGTTTTAAGGCAATGACCAGATAGCCTTAAAAACCGCTTTGTTCTTTTGTAAGAGGAGATGATAATTTATGTTTTAGGTATAACGAGTTTGAGATTTAGTTGGGGTTCTTAGGTGGGCCCTGGCAGTTAGAAAATGTAACCTTATTGTTTGACAAGAATACTTGGGAAAGGATAAAAGATAGTTAGACTCAATAAAGCATATACTATACAGGTTGTTCCAGGGCCTACTCACAACTGCATATTTGCCTTAGAATTGCTTATGTATACAATGGTGGAACACAGGGTGACTCTCAAAGGAGTGCAGTTAACTGTAACAAAAATTCTACACTGAAATCAGGAACAAGTCAAGGATGGCCGGCCGTACCACCTCTTACCTACCACATTGTCCTGGAGCTTCTAGCCAATGGACGTAAGATTTGGGGGAAAAATTATGTGTGAGAAATAAAAAGGAAGGAAAAAACCTGTTATTATTTGTAGATGGCAACTTCAAAAACACAAAAGACAAATTATTAGAATAAGATAGAATATTAAAACAAAAAATTACATTTTTATATACCAGTAATATGAAGTTAGAAAAGCAACATTTATAATAATAAAAGCATAACATACCAAGGACTAAAACTAATATAAGAATTGCAAGACATTTATAAACCAATTTTTAAAACTTCATTCAAAGACTTTAAAGCAGACATAAATGAAGAGATATGCCATATTCATGGTTGCTGCTTCTTAGCAAATTGATCTAAAATTTAATGCAATTCTCATCAAAATCTCAATAGCATTTGTGATAGACCTGACAAGTTGGTTATAGAATTTTCATGAAAATGCAAAGGGCCATGAGTAACTAAGGCATTTATGAAGAACAGATTTGAGGGACTTGCTCTACCAGATGTCAAGACTTAGCAAGAAGTCTAGTTATTTCAAAAGGTAGTTTTGGACAGTGTTAGATAATGAAGCAGAATTAAGAACCCAGGAACAGACTTGTGGAAACATTGCATATCAGAATTTAAAGGAGGAATAATACAAATGGCGCTGAGACAACTGATTAGCTGTATGAAAAAAGAAAGAAAAATAGGAAAGTATTTCACATCATATAAAAATCAATTTCATTTGGATTTAAGATGAGAGTCTAGAAATAAAAATCAGAACTTCTAGAAAACAACATTGAAGAATATCTTTATGAACTTCAGATAGGAGTGATTTTTTTTTAAAGTCAGACCTCAAACAAAAGATTGGTAAATAGGCTATATTAATTATTTGAATTTCTGTTCTCAAAAAAGGCAGTTAAAAAGTAAGCTGTAATTAGGGAGAAGATATTTTAAACACACATACTCTGATAAATAATTCATAGCTGAAATATATCCAACACTAAGAAATAAAAAAAACACTAAAGAGAAAAATACTTCAAAAAAATGTATTTTCTGTCTAAATATTTAGACAATAATTGGACAGACAGCAATGTCTGTCCAAATATTTCTATTTGCCCTGTAGAAAAATGGGCAAAGAAAAAAATGAGCAGGTAATTCACAAAAGAAGAAACAAAAATGACCACTAGGTTTACGAAAAGTTGCTCATTCTCTCTACTAATCAAGGAAATGTAAATGTAAATTCAGTGAGACGTCATTTTTTACACCTACCAAACTGTCAAAAATTAGACTAATAATATCAGCGATTGTGAGAATGTGGTCAATATCATCAACTATGTATGAATGGAAGCGTATACTGGTACTATCAAACTGGAAAACAATGTGGCATAATCTAGTAAATTTGATAACATCTAGCTATACATACTCTGGGGCAGCACTTGCTTATATGCACAAGGGGACATAAATAAATATGTCTGAAGTTCAAAGCAAAAACTACACAAATGACCACCAACAAAATTCTGGCTAAAGTATTATGGTATATTCATACATTGCAATATACCAAGGTATGTGAAAACAAATGAACTATAGTTATATACATCAAAATAGATTAATTTCACAGTCAAAATTGTGAAAAAAGATGAAGTTTAAATGTATATTGAAATACACATGCATATTTTAAAATAATTCCATATATATTGAAAAATGTATAAAACTAAAAAATGTAAGGCTCAGGGATGTATAGTTATAGTTGATTCTCATTATTTGCCATAGTTACATTCTATAAATCAATGGAAACACTGAATTAACACATATTGCACCATTATTCCTAGGGAAAATAAAGGATTAAGTTGCCGTGAGCCTCTGGTCACAGCATTTTTGTCAACTGGTCTATGTATAACTTTGTTTTATGTGTGTTTGTCTTTAAAACACCATATTTAATATATATACAGGCATACCCAGTTTTATAATGCTTCACTTTATTGAACTTCATAGATACTGTGTTTTTTTTACAAATCGAAGGGTTGTGGTAACCCTGCATGGAGCAAGTCTAATGGTGCCACTTTTCCAACAGCATGTGTTCACTTCATGTCTCTGTGTCACATTTTGGTAGTTCTCACAATGTTTCAGACTTTTTCATTATTATTGTATCTTTTATGGAGATTTGCAATCGGTGATCATTGATGCTACTATTGTAATTGTTTTGGGGCACCATGAACTATGCCCATGTGAGAAGGCAAACTTAACTGATACATGTGTGTTCTCAATGCTCCACCAACTGGCCATTCCCCTTTCTCTCTCCTTGGGCCCCCTTATTTCCTGAGACAGAACAATATTGAAATTAAGCCAACTAATAACCCCACAATCGCCTCTGAGTGTTCAAAAGAAAGGAAGGGTGGCCTGTCTCTCACTTTAAATCAAAAGCCAGAAATGATTAAGCTCAGTGAGAAAGGCATGTTGAAAGCCAAGGCAGGCCAAAAGCTGGGCCTCTTGTGCCAAACAGTCAAACTGTAAATGCAAAGGAAAAGTTCCTGAAGGAAATTAAAATTGCTACTCCAGCAAACACATGGATAATAAGGAAGCAAAACAGTTTATTGTTGATATGGAGAAAGTTTTAGTGGTCTGGATAGAAGATCGAACTAGCCAAAACATTTCCTTAAGTCAAAGCCTAATCCGAAGCAAGGCTGGCATGGATAGTCACTCCTCTGATGGATCTGGGCAACATGAGTTGGAAACCTGGAAAGGATTCACCATTCTAGATGTCATTAAGAACATTTGTGATTCACGGGAGGAGGTCACAACATCAACAGTCGCAGGAGTTTGGAAGAAGTTGATTCCAACCGTCATGGTTGGCTTTGAGGGGTTCAAGGCTTCAGTGGAGGAAGTCACTGCAGATGTGGTAGAAATAGCAAGAGAACTGGAATTAGCAGTTGAGTCTGAAGATGTGACTGAATATCTTTAATCTCATGATAAAACTTTAACTTATGAGTTGCTTCTTACGGATAAGCAAAGAAAGTGGTTTCTTGAGATGGAATCTACTCCTGGTGAAGATGCTGTGAACATTGTTGAAATGACAATGAAGAATTTAGAATATTACATGAACTTAGTTGGTAAAGTAATGGCAGAGTTTGAGAGGATTGACTCTAATTTTGAAAAAAGTTTTACAGTGGGCAAAATGCTATCAAGGAACATCACATGCCGCAGAGATTTCCTTCAGGAAAGGGAGAGTCAAAAGATGCAGCAAACTTCATAGTTGTCTTATTCTGAGAAATTGCCACAGCGAAACCCAACTTCAGCAACCACCACCCTGATCAGTCAGCAGCCATCCACATCAAGGCAAGACCCTCCACCAGCAAAAAGATGACGACTTGCTGAAGGCTCAGATGATCGTTAGCATTTTTTAGCAATAAAGTATTTTTTAAAATAAAATATGTATATTTTTTAGACATAATGCTATTACACACTTAATAGCCTATGGCATAGTGTAAAGATAACTTTCATGTGCACTGGGAAACAAAATAATTTGGGTGACTCACTCTGGTATAATATTTGCTTCATTGTGGTGGTCTGGAACTGAACCTGCAATGTCTCTTAGGCATGCAGCATATTGTTCATTCGTTAACGTTGCACACGCTGCAAAGCACTCTAACTCATGCCTGAATGAAGCTTATCCAATACATGCATTTTTGCACTAAAGCACATCACAGCCTTCTTGGATTTATGCACACTAGATAGCACTTCAGCGTTACATTTGGGAGCCCTTTTAAACAATGAAATCACCCACAAAAAGCCCAAAGTTGCAAAAAATGTGGCAGTAAAGACCACAAAAAGGACACTTGCCTACAGTATGAGAGCTGAAATAAGAAGGCAGAGCGTAGCCTTGCTCAGTCTCAGCTGGGGACAAGGACATCGCATGGGGTGGCTCAAAATTTTCGCCACTTTGTGTGTGTCTGCAAATGATGAAGAAAGAGCCATGAGTATAGATTTGGGGATTACAAATAAATTTTAGAGAGTAGACGAATTCACAAATACTGAATCCCCAAATAATGAAGATCAACTTTCTGCGGTAAAACCATAAATAAAGGCAAGGAAATGATAAACACAAAATTCACGATATTAGTTATTGCAGTATGGGGCGGTAGACTGGGAGGCAATTTGGGAAATGCACGTGGAGGACCTCAAAGACTTGGAAATGTCCTATTTGTTTAACTGGATCTCAGCTGTTTGCTATAGTATTAGTCTCTTTAAATAATAAATATAGTAAATAAATATAAATTCTTTATAGTATTTTATATAGATTCTTGATGAACTATATTTTGTAAACATAAAATATTTTAAAATTCTACACTGAGATGTCCATTTAAACATTAATGTATTTACTCACAATATATTGTCAGCATGTGTTATGTGAGAAGCACCAGGCTTCGTGTATGGAGAATCGTCATTGTCCTCTTGAAAGTTAGTGACAGAATTCTTGCCACTGGGATTCTGGGCCCTGGCTGGTACAATGGGATTTTTCTTAGGATATAATAGTGTCCAATGTATGAGTGCTGTGTAGTTGCTGGAACTGAACTTTGGCACAAACCAGAGCTTCCCTACTCATTGTGGTCACCCATAGTGCCTGGCGTTGTCTGGAAAACAGTAGGTGCTTAATGATGCCTGTTGAAGGGAACAGGGAGGAAGGCAAGGAGACAGCGGCACATCCACTGGTAATGCCGGGGCATCGGTGAGATGTCCTGCTAGGCCTAACTTTCCCCGGAACACCAGTGCCTTCTTTGTTGCTCTTTTTTTCTTGCCCTCTCCTTATTTCTCCAGCCTTGTGACGTCAGTGGGAGCATCTTCCGTCTCTGTCCCTCCTAGCTTCCCGGGGTTCACTACAGCAGTGGAAAGGACAGCTCCCTTCCAGGCATCCAACAGTCTCTTAGCCTTTTCTCCATTTCCCCTCTCTGTCCTCAGGCAATGTCTCCTTTTCAAAGTCCTATGATCTCCATATCCCAGCCCAGCCGGCACAGACCCTCTTTTCTTTCGTAGAGTGATATAGCCAAAGAACAAATTTAGAAGTGAGCCAGAGAGTGCAAATGTGTGACAAATACAGGTACGGGCTTTATTTTAACGGTTCTCTGAGCCCGAACATGAGTTTGAACCTCTAGGTTCATGTTTGAACTCATGCAATTCAAATATTCAAAACGTTTTGGATGTTGCTGAATTAGGAAAGGGATGTTTGTTCCTTATGTGGAGGTGACCCAGCGACTAAATTGATATTACATTATAGGTTAGGTCACGTGTCCTTGTATCATTAGTCTGGTGGTGATGCAATTCTGATGTGAAAATGGCATTAGAAATACTGAAGGTTTTCCAACTATTTGGAAAATATGTTTATGTTCTACCAGGCTCTTGGACTTTAGGTTCCCATCCTCTCATTTTTTATTTGTATCTCTAGCCAAAGGAGGTGTGAGTCAAACAAGAAATTTAGAGGGCATGATTTTATCCTTAAAAATCTGCTCCTCGACTCAAAAAAGCAGCCGTTGTAAATAGCTTCCATTCATTTGACCTCAAAAATATGCTACTTCTGTGCCCTAAGCACTTGGCTTATTTGAGAATACGTCCTCAGCACCTAAAAATCCTTTCCTTTACCTCCTTCCTGGAATTGACGGCCACCTTCCTTTGCTTTCTGCTCTGTTCAAAAGCTACATTTGGCAGAACACATTTGTTTGCATGAAGCCCAGTTGCTCTTCTGGTGGCACATGCCACCTGCTGCCTTCAAGTAAAGAAGTTTCCAGAAATATTAAGACAGATGCTTAACTGTGGGTAGATTGGCACTAAAAATGTTTAAAATGGTCAAGCCACTTCTTCTACATTTCTAAATATAGGGCATTTTGAGGAGGGGCATCCTTCTAAGGATAAAGCGTTCAGTACTGTTTATTTGGGATCACAGCATCCCCCCCTAAGCGACAAGGGGGTGGTATACGTCAGAGATCTGTAAACAAGAACCCACTGCTGCTCCGGAATATTCATTTTCTTCCTGACCACTTTCAGTTAATAGAGTGAAAGTTAAAAGCATCCAACTCATGCAAAAGCTTTTATGAAAATGAATGTATCAAACAAATGGATCTTTAAAACAATCCGAGAGTTGATGCATGCTAATAATATTAGCTTCAATTATATTTAGCCTTTTTCAAATAAAGCCTTTGCAAATAGATAAGAGAGAGCTGCTTCCATTTCCGCTTCTCCCACTGCCATCCTCCCTCTCCGCGAAGGATGACTCACGGATTAGTCTGAGGCCCAGGCAGCGAGCAAATGGATTGACAAAAGCACAAGAGGAAGGTGGTGCCTCCCTTTTTCCTTCTTTTAAGTGCTGACACAAAGGTCTCCCAAGAGATGCTGAAATTGGTCAGGATGTTGAATTCTATCTGGCAGATTTTATTCTTTTATACTTATTGTCTTCCTCTCCTAGTTGTCATTCTCTGCGATTAAGTAGAAATAAATGTTAGCATCAGTAAGAGGCTGAGATAATTCCTCAGTGCATACTAATTCACCCTGGTCTGTCTGCAACGTGTTTTCAAATCCCAAGCCCAGCTTATTTTGTTTCTGGATCTTTAGAAAACACTATTTATAACATGAGTTGTCACCTCTGTTGGAGACACTTTCTAGAAGTGATAATGAACCTTGCCATGTTTATACAAGAAGGTATGTCTCAGTAAATCACAGTCTTCCCTTTGCATACCGTTAGTGTTATCAAGCCAGGCTGGATACCTGCAGATTGGGTGGGAAAAGGAAAAAACCAGTTTACAGATGTCGATAACTAGCTGCAGAGACTTCACGGTGTTTTTCCTAGAATGAATCACTTGTCAGAGGAAATTATGTTGATAACTTTCATGCAGTTACATTGATAACAAATTAACACTCCAAGTCACTGCATGCATTAATTGTAGCGAATGCAAGCCAACTTTCCTGCTGTTTGTTAATATCCATCTGGGTAATAACAATTTCCATCATTGAGCAGGAACAATAGGGAGGCATCTCTCACCGGCTGTAAATTGACACCTTTATTTCCCTATTTTCATTTTCCATTCCCGTCCTGAGACTGCTGGTTGCAGTGTCTCATAGCAGTTTATGACATTACTCCTGATTATAATACAATGATTCTTCATTGATTACAGGTGGTTTACATGGATTGCTGGAGATGGATCAGGGAGCATGCAGATAGAAATTGTAACTGCTAATGAATAGTAGGCCTACAACTGCCTGTCTTGGAAAGCAACCACAGTATATAGGAGCAATTTAAATCCTGCACAGGGCTAACTCACTCATATTCTAAAATGAATTAGTCAATTCAGTAAAGAAACTGGTTTGATGAATTTTAAAGTTCAAATCAGCTAATCAATCGAGTCTGTAAATTATCGAATTGTTTTTTTCTAAATTTCAAAATATTAATTTAGAGGGTGCAAGTGTTTTTGTTACATGGATACCTTGTATAATGCTTAAGTAGGGCTTTTGGTGTGCCTGTCACCAGAATAGTGTTCACTGTACCCAACAGGTATCAAACTTGTTCTTTAGGTAACCATAAGCCCAAGAATTTTTTTCAGTGATGTCTTTATCATTTTGGTTTTATGTACAAATAAAAATGAGAGTTACTTTGACAACTATATTGCACTTTCTTTTTCTTTCTTTCTTTTTTCGAGACAGGGTTTTTCACTGTCGCCCAGGCTGGGGTGCAGTGGCGCGATCACAGATCACTGCAACCTCCAACTCTTGGGTTCAAGCAATCCTCCTGCCTTAGCCGCCCAAGTAGCTGGGCCTACAGGCATGCACCACCACACCCAGCCTACTCTGATAACTGCAAACTCAATTAACAGCTTAGCAAAGAAGTCCTGTTCTTTCAGTTATTCTATTATTTGCAATCGGCACTCAGCTAGTAATTGTATGTATACAAAGCCAAACAGTACTATCCAGAATATTCCCAGCTAACAGGTCAAACTCAGCTCCCCCCTCGCCCCTTTACTGTTGATGCAGGATAAAGGCGAGACTAGTTAAATATACCTTTAAGACTCAACATATTTGAAATACCTCATAATGGGAAATGTTGTTTGGGACAATTTAACATCACATTAACTAACTTGCATGGGAGAAAAGGTTTCTGTTTTTATTTTTGTCTTTTAATCTTACGGAGCTTGGGCTTCTGTGGGAAAAAGTCATCAAAGTTTGGCACGTATCTACTGAATTAACGTATCAAGTTAAACCAAACTATCCATTAAGATCATATATCAAGTAACTCACAAACTAGGAGTTGGTCCAATTTCTGGAAGATGATTTGTTATAAATTCATGGGGCAGTCCTCTTAGGGGAGGTGAGTAGCAGGGACAATGGGACAGAGAAAACCCAAGAATTCAATTACCTGATGCAATAAATATGGAATTTATGATCATTGGTCTAGAGGCTGGGCTGAAGTTTGGCTTCATATATTAATCACAAAATATTTGACTAATATAAGGAATAACATGAAAACTGTTTCTGTTCCTGAAATTAAAAAATCCAAACAGCTCATTACATATAAACACATCATATGTCTTAATTATATGTGATTCTTAAATAGTTGTTAAAGCAAAATCAGCTAGAATTTCACCAGCCTATATTTTGTTGATCTATTGATATTTCGAGTGGCTGCATATCCCTGAAACACGGGAACTGGACTTATGAAGTCTGAAATCCAAACTTGCCTTTCTCCCCATTAATGTGTGTTACTAAACTTCACCATGATAATCTTTCTCTGTTCCAGGATTAGAGCAGAGCTCAGCATATCTGTTTCAGGTTGACTTCCATGGAGTTCTGGATTCCGTTGCACGTTGTCTTTCTGCAAGACCAGAGGAAGAGTTACTAGTGAATTTCCGTACAAGGTCACTTTACCAAGTGACCCCTTCACCATCATTACAGGGATTTTCCAGGTTTTCTAGGATCATCTTAAAGGCTACTTGCCTCTCAGTTGTTTTTACACATTGATGCTAAAAACACTCCACCAAACGTGCTCATTTATCATCATATCATAACCTGCATTAAATTTCTCCAGTCACCGTCAGGTGCTCAACACATCCATCTTCTCGTCTTTGTTCCCTGTCCAACCCAGGCAAATTTACGAGCTGCTCTCCTTGCTTCCTTTCTACACCGTACTTTTATTCCAGCTGTCTCTACCTCCCACTGAAATGGTAAGTCTCTTCTGACAGCACTTAAAAATTTATATCCAATCCCTGCCATTCCAAGTAAAGGTAGAGTTAGGTTAAGACCTCTGAAGAGGAAAAGGGCAGGTCAAAAGTGATAATCTCATTTAATATAGTGAATCACTGCCTGACACCCAAAATAGCATAAATTCCCCGGCTCTTACCTAATATAATGGACTGGATGAGGTTAAATGAATTATTTTCACTCGTCAAACTGCAATTTAGCTATGTGCTAATGAAAAACTATACATACTTGCCACTCATAATAGGAGATAATGCTTTTTCCCTAGTTTGGAAGTAAGGCGAGCAGTTACCAGTTAATACTTAAAACCAAACCCAAAATTATGGTTAGAATTGCATTCTGTTCTTACTGAGCAAATGTTAATTTAAAAAAAATAATAAAAATACCAAGTAAGTGCATCGATAGAGCAGCAGCTATGTTCCAGGCTTTGATCATAGTGCTAGGGCATATAGTAAGTGGTCAGTAAATGTTAGCCACTATTATCACTTTGAATTTATTAATGTATTTTAGTTTCATGCTATGGTTTGGATGTTTGTCCCCTCCAAACCTCATGTTGAAATTTGGTCCCCAGTGTTGGAGGTGGGGCCTAATGGGAGGTGGTTGGGTCACGAGGGCGGATCCCTCATGAATAGATGAATGGAGGGTGAGTCCTATTCTGTTAGTTCCTGCAGGAGCTGGTTGTTAATAAGAGCCTGGCACCTACTTCTCTCTCTCTCTTGCTTCCTCTCTCACCATGTGATCTCTGCACATGCTGGCTCCCCTTTGCCTTCCCCGACGAGGCCCTTGCCAGGTGCAGATGCCCAGTCTTGAACTTTTCAGCCATCAGAATCATGAGCCAAATAAACCTTTTGTCTTTATAAATTATCCACCTGTGGGTATCCCTTTATAGCAACACAAAACACACTAAGACAACCTTACAACTACCCTATGATGTGAATTGAATATCACCCCATTTAACAGACATATTGGTTTCCTGGGGCTGCCATAGCAAAACACAGACTGGGTGCCTGAAACAATAGAAGTTGATTTTCTCATGGCTCTGGAGGCTGCACATCCAAGATAAAGGTGTCAGGAGGACTGGTTTCTTCTGAGGCTTCTCTTCTTGGCTTGCAGGGCCCTCACATGGTCATCTGGCTGCATGTATCTGTGTCCTAATCTCTTCTTCATACAAGGACAATAGTCCTATTCCACCCTAAAGACCTCATTTAATCTTAATTACCTTTGTCAACACCCTACTTCCAAATCAAGTCACATTCTGGGATACGGGAGGTTAGAACTTCAATGTACAAATTTGCAGGGGGACACAATTCAGTCCACAACAGCAGCTGAGAAAGCAGGCACACAGAGAGCTGAACTGTGATTCCAGGCAGTCCAGCTCTGGGGCCGTGCTCTGGACCACTACCTAGCAGTGCACTTTGAATAAAATGTAAGACCAGTACTTGAGGCATTTCTCACTGGTTATCTCACTGTACTTTCATTTCTGTGTAATTGATATTGATTAAAATCATCAGGAAATTAGATGTCTGAGTTCATTTTTTTCTAATTCAGTAAGCATCAAGCATAATATTTTTGATTTCATACTTTGTTTAAAAATATCCTAGGTTGCATGTCTTCTTTCATCCTTTACTACATAGACTTTGTAACGATGACTGAAATATTATTTTATGATTGAGAACTTTGTTTTATGACCTGTGAACAAGGTGAGTAATACTTCGAAGTGTACGGCGAAGGTGTCACTGAAGGTGTGAGAGCCTAGATAAACCATTTGACAACCAATCAGCCATTCTCACAGAATGAATATGTACACATCTGCACATATGCAGTTAATCGAGGCTGTGGTTAATGCTAATTTGAGGATTTCAGTCCTATCTAAAAATACAGAAATTTTGTTGGGATTTAATTCTACAAATTATTGCATATTTCTTTTTGATGACATTTTCTTTTGCCAACAAAAAAGTACCCATACGCCTAGGAAAAGACTAATTATTCTGTAGCCATGGTAACAAGCAACCACCAAAATGAAGTTTAAACCTGCTTATTTAAAAAAAAAAAAGACAATTTTACAGCATCAGAACCAGTTTTAAACCTATTTAATCAATCAACAACTCCCCTCAATGAATATGCTTCTGAAAGCCAACTAATCAGCACCAGCCTCTTGCTTTGGAAAGTCAGCCCATAGGAAACAGACTCACTCCAGCAAACAGGCTTCTAAAAGACTGATCCACAATGGTCTCACCTGAGTAAATGTACTTCTACAGTTTACATCACTCCACTCCTGCCTCTAAACATCTGCCAATCTCCGAACCCCACACTTTCCAAATACCCTACATAAGATCAGGTACCTACTCTTCCTGAGAGATTGTTTCCATCCGGCATAACTCTTTGTCACTTAAGGAAGTAAGAAATTCAGTTTTATGGGTTTTTCGTTGTTGTTTGTTTAAGACACTGAGCAATGGTCTCATCCTTTGACACTTTATTGCTTCTTAATAGCGCTCAAATATTGACTTGTCTAATGACCCTTTTTGGTAGACCATGTGGAACAAAAGACAACTTGGCCTTCGTAACTCCTTTTTTCCAACCGTCTTCTTTATTGATTGAATCTCAAGCGTAAGACATCAGTAAATGACTTGTCTTCCTTGTGGCATAACATAAGATTAGCTCCAACTTCCGATTTCTGCAAAGGGGCAGTTTAGATGTTCAGAGAGAACTTTCCCAGTACAGAGCACCTAAAAATGCTATATTAAAAAAAAAAATCAACCTCTCCCATCTTTTAAACTGCAAGTAGAGCTTTGAGAAAGTAAAGCAATTTCTTAGGATCCTTTTAGAAACTTCGTGAAAATACAAATCTAAAAGAGCAAGGTAGCAGTGCTGAAGCCAGTGTTTGCCCAGGGGTATTTAGTAAAACCTGGTACCTGTTTTTTGGATGTTAATGGGACAAATGCACAGGGACAGGAGACAAAGCCTGCCCCAATAGGGAAAGGGGTGTCAGGTCAGAGTTCCCCTATAAATCTAGCACCTCTAAAGTGGACACATAGAAAAAAGAAACTTGCTCTGCTGATAAAGTCGTTGGAGACACACACCAGATTATCTCATTCTTGGCTTTCAGTGGGTTGGAGAAAAAAAATTTTCCATTTATTTCTAACCACAGGCTTGCAATCACAGGGTTTGGGATGAAAATTCCTCTGCTTATTTGGTTGTACAAGATTTAATTTGCCACAGTCCTGTGTTGATAGCGCAGCCAGGAGGCTGGAAGAAGCAAATGTAAATACTTTCTAGATGAACATACTTTCAACTATGGCCTCAAAAAATTCCCATAGATAAAAGTTCAAAGAAAGTGGATTCATAATTTAAAAAAATTAAGCAAAAACTAGCCACCACAAACAAAAGTCAGCAGCAAAAAACAAAGTACAGAAGTAACCTTGCAAACCCAATAGACACTAAAATAAGAAACAGAATGTAAAGTGAGCATATTTGATATGTTTTAATAAAAGAAATTATTGAAAATACAAAGAAGAAAATACAATGACGTGTACTAGGTGGATTTGATAAAGAACCAAATAGAACTTTCTGATATGAAAAATATTATAACTGGAAGGCAGAGATGCCACTCTCAGTGGAGGCGTTAAGGGCATCTGGCTACATGAAAGAACGCCAGGTCTCCCTGTGTACGTTTATAGGTCTGACTTCCCTGCAGGTGAAATAGGCAAATCAGGGAAGTCAATATAAAAAAAAAAAAATCCCAATGATTGATTTACTAAAGTAAATCTGGGATGCGGGTCTTTTGACTCGCAGTCAGATTAGAGTCCTGCCTTGGACAGGTGAAAAGAAGATAGGAGAAGGTCAGAGACAGAGAGAGAGAGATTCTGTTTCCTGAGGCTTCTCCTGAGCTCCGAAGCACCCCTACATTATAACAAGGACTATGGGGTTAGGACCTAGGAACTGTGGAAAACAACCAATATATGTATCATAGCACCACAGGGGTAATTTGTTAAGCAACAACAGATAATTAATATAGGGACCATATATTATACTTTTTGGGTTTTCCCATATATCTTCTCATTATGTATCTTTGTACATAGGAAGTAATCACTAAATATGGTTTTTAATATAAAAACATGCATGTAGTGAGCCAATTACCTGTGAAATAGCTGGGGTAAAGCTTCGTTTTCTTTGAATTGTGGCCAAAGAAGAAAGGTGCACTGCAGTCAGCAACAGATGTAGGATTCAGATGGTCTGTGGATGCTTATGAGTTTTCTCCCAGAGACGCTTCCCTCTCATTTAAGTGAAGTTAATGAATTTGGGGGGAGGTAATGTAGTTCTCATAGCTACTATTACCCTGTCTCAGTATATTATGTCATCCTACTTCTCGAGACTATACACCTTCTTAATGTAAAGAAAGCCACTAAGTTTTAATAAATCCAAGCATTTACTTTATAAGCTGGTCACCACTTGAAATCAGAAAGAAATATTCTGCCTGATCTGGAATACTAGTTCACACAATGGGAGACAATGCAGTGCTGGGATAGTGTCCCCTCACTTGTTAGTTCATTCATTCATTCATCCATCATGCATGCCATGCATATTTATTAGTGAAGGTATTGGTCTTCGTGCTATGGAAAAACACAAAGTGGAAACAGAGTAACGAAGTGGAAAGAGCGTGGTCTCTGGAATCGTCTCTTATAGTATTTGAAACAACCCAATAAACAACTTCCGCTTCCCTACCATGCTTTTGAACCTCCTGAGAGGTAAGAAAAAAAGGTAGGACAAAGCATAGGAGCCAGTATATCACCACTTTCACTGACGGGATGATTTTGGAGAATGTGGATTATATCCATGAGCAAGTTGACTTCCTAATTCTGAACTTGAGAATTAGGCAGACTCTTATAACAATCACTACCTGGGGCTGGGATAGAAGAAAACCCATGCTCTCTGGGCACTTCCAGGAGAAAGGGAGTAGGAGACACAACAGAACAGTTCCTTACTCGAAAACCACCAACAGATATATTGGAGCATTGCCCCGAGGCACAGTGAATGCCAGGGTGGTGGTGGGCAGAGTGTGTGCTGAGGGTATTCCGTCTCAGGAGGGGAAACTCCAGGAGTGGAGAAGGAGCGTTTGGCCCTGGAGCCCAGCAGAGGTGTGGTCGTTCTCCACCCGAAGACCAGCTGGCTCTCGAGAGACCCACTCACGTTTCTGATGCTGCTCCTATACCAACTAACGTCTTTTGGGTGCCCCCCTGATATCTCCAGGAAAGTATAGATTTTGCTCAAGGAAGTTTCTGGTATGAGTCAGAAAGGTGGATTAGGGAAATCAAAGCCAAGGCCACTCTGAAATCAGAAACTTCAAAGCTAAGGCTGAAAATGAAATCCTTCTTCCATTTCCATTTTAAATTATCATTAGCCACACTGTCCAAATTCAGTTCTTTCTGGTGTCTCTAATTCAGAGATAAAATTAAATGACAAATAACAGCAGAGTACAGCAATATAGTGCAACAACATAGATATTTCAAATTTAACTCCAAACCCTCTCCCATTATAAATTTTCTAGCAAGAGATTAGAGTTGATAATGTTTAAATCCCCTCACAGATTAAAGTTTACACATACACAGGAATTAACATCTGGAAGTAAATTCTGTTTTTTGAATGTGTTAAAAATTCAAAGATAGTAGTCCCCTCATCCCTTGATTTCTTATTCTGGCTGTTTTAGCCAGAGGGTTCTCATTGTCTGTTTCAGCAGTTTTCAAACTTTTTAATCTCAGGATTTCTTCAAGCTCTGAATAATTGTTGAGAACACCAAAGCACTTATTAATATTTATTATATTATAAATTAAAACTGAGACATTTAAAAATACTTAGTCATTTAAACATAACAAAATAAACCCATTACTATTTAACATAGATAACATTTATGAAATTGGGTAAGGAGAGAGGCTGGTCAAATTGCACAAAGTCTCAAACAGGAGTAAGTTTTGGTGATCAATTATTGCACAGGGTGGTGACTATAGTTAATGTACCGTATATTTCAAAATTGCTGAAAGAGGAGATTTAAATTGTTCTCACTACAAAAAAATGGTAAGTAGATGAGGTGACAGATATGTTAATTAGCTAGATTTAATCATTCTACTATGCGTATATATATATAATCTCTACACATCACATTGTACCTCATAAATATATAGTTGTTATTTGTGAATTAAAAATAAATTACAGTGAAAAAGAATGGCTTTTCTTTACTTGTTTGCAAATCTTTTTCATGTTTGGTTTAATAGAAGACAGCTGTATGCTGCTTTTGCATTCAATCTGTTGCAATACGTTATTTCAGTTGAGGAATCTGAAAAAAATCTAGCCTCACCCAGAGATGCTGTTGGAAAAAGGAGGTATGTTTTATACTCGTTTCAAATAATTGTGGATTTTCTTCTTTGATATTATGCTGATACTTGGCAAGCGGTAGTTTCTTAAAAGGTTAGTTGCAATGTTTAATCTGACACTATACCAATCAACTTTTCATATTTTACTACATTAAAATCCACTGAAGTATCTTGTGTTTTGAAAAGATATCTTAACCATGCATGACTTTGTTAACATCATACATTGGTCACTTGGAAAATATTGATTCACTGAGTTAGGAAGATCTCACAAATGTTGACACATTTCATTATATCAAAAAATCATATTTGTTAATATCACCACCCATTTCATCAGAAAAGTCTTTAAGTATTGGGAAGCCATCAAGCTCATGGTGGTGGACATGTGTTTTTTAAAATTCTAATTTTCAGGATGCTGGAACTTTGCGATGGAGTCTGCCAGCCTCCTTATTTGTCGGCAAATTAATAAACTCGTCTTTCCTTCTTGTCAAATCACTTGTCCTCGTTCTGTTCTTCTGATGCTGACTTGGGGACAAGTGCAGGACTTTCGGTAACAGAATTTGGCATCCTTGGGGGGGCCATCGGCACCCTAGTGGAATGGCACCCCATAAAGAGGCGGGGAGCAACCCTGGGTCAAAGCCATAGGTCTTCATGGGTAGGATCAACTTCTTTTCGAGGTGAGAGAGCAAGAGATGGCCCCAGTAGCTGCCCAAGCCTGTTTTGGCTCTGGGGAACTCCCATCTCTGTCTCCCTGAAGTAGATGCAGGTTGCAGTCTCCCCACAACCTGAACTGAGTTGAGGAGAAGGAAATGGATTTGGAAACATCTGGACGCCAGCCCTTTTGTTGGGTAAGTTCCCCGGCCCACGTGCCAAGACCCTAATTCTACCCATATAGGGGTTTTTCAGACCTTCCTGTTGGTTTTGTTTATTTTCAGGCACATTTTGGGGGTGGAAGTCATGAAGTTGAATGGAACTAGGGAACCTAGTTTGAATTTGGAGCTCATTTGTGGTTCCCAGGGAATGGGGAAACTAGGCCACCATTTGGGGTGGGTTTCCCAAGGAATGGGAGGATTAGGCCACCCATTTGGGGAGGGTTTTGAACCTTCCGGTTGGGGTGGTGTATATGCCCTTTGGATTCCCATCTGTTTGATAGGCCCTGGCATTTTTGTATCCCCTGTGTCATTACTTGTGAGTTTTTTTGAAACATAAGGAAGTTCTGTCTTAAAGTCCCTTGGGAAAATGTTTGGCTGAATGGTTGACTTGTAGCTACAAACCTATGTGTAAAGACAATGGTGTTGTTGTAATCCAATGTACGTGCTGGAGTGTGAGGGGAAGCGGCTGTTAAATAAAAATTCCCATTTGACTGATAAGTTGTGGCATTTTAGATCGTATTGGGAATTCCCTCTATTGTTTGTGTTTGATTGTGATTTTTTGTCTTTATGTCTAAAGATTATTGTGATTTCATTTGTCTGGTGTGTGAGGAAAAGTGGTGGTTAGTACTGCTTGTACGGAATGTGAGGAAAAGTGGCAGTTAATGGACTGTGGTTTATTCTGAGCCGTTGGTTCTTTTAAAATTCAGAGCTCAAATGGTCAACCTGCCTCTACAGAGTTAAAATGTTGAGTCTCAAGCTCTCTGCTTGAGATAAACTCATTGTTTATGGTATACAAAATGATCCATGTTTGTATGATTTTTGATAAATTAGGTCCTCCTGCCCCTGCCAGAACCCCCACAGCCAGCCAGGGCAAGGTGCTGGGTGGGGCCACAGCCAGGGGGTGGACCAGGTAGGAGAGAGGACCGGCGCATGTGGCCCACCCCCGAGTGGCACACAGTAAGGGGAAAGGAACACCTGCCACCACCGCCATCTTGGCACCATGACAAGGGCTGGGGAGGGCACTGCCTGAACTAATTCTTCAATCCCATGTCCATTAGGCTATGACTCAGGGTTGGGAATGGTCTCTCTCTACCCATCAGGGAACAGAATTTGGCCAGAGGGTGCCCGTAGCAGGGGCAGGGCAATTTCCATTGTGGCAGTACCCCATAGGAGCCTTGATTGTGCAAGGGCAGGTGACAGGGTGTTATTAGACTTACACCCCATTTTCTACCTTGGATTATGTCACCAGACACCCCATCCTCAACAGGAACCAAAAGCACACTCCACAGAGCCCTGGGAATTTTGAAAGAATGATAATGGACCCTCCTTTGTGGCAGAGGTAACCCAACAAGTAAGCAAAGCCCTAGAATTGATGCAGGAAACTCATATAAAGTAGGATATGGTATTGCCGCTTGCTCTCTTCTGGATAAGGGCAGCCCTTTAGAAGCAGACTTAAATTAAGCCCCCAAAAATAGTTTATGAAAGACCCTTCCTAGCACCCCAAGGTAAGTGTGGTAATATAGCCATGAGTAAAGAGAATAGAGTAAAGCAATATGTCCAATAAGTGGGTCAGATGCTAACCACTATGTATGAGTTTGCCTCTTTCAGGTCTCTGCCCCACTCGGAAACAAATACGTGAAAGAGACCCTCTGAAGTGCCTCTAACAGCTCATACCTCGTTGAAATTGTCAGAAATGAAAACCTTGAGTCCATCACTTCAGGAAGAAGAGGACCCAAGCCCCCAGTGGAGAGCCCAACATTTAGGCAATCTAAAGTACCTATTAAAGGAAAAGGGAAAAATACAAATGTTGATATTTTTGCTAATTTGTTTTGTCTATAGGATGGAAGACAACTTCATAGTGAGGATTTCTCCGGGATATCACCTCTTTTGTTAATCTGTCTTGCTGCTGGGTTTATCATCCTAAACCTTTTTCAGTGCTGTATACGATTTCTGAATTTGCAGAAGCCAGTCTCTCGGATCACCCACAGGGTGCAACTAACAGCTCTGCACTCAGAGGTCCCATGTTTCTTTCTAACCCAGCCCTGTATCGGACATTGTGTGCAAGGCAGCACTCCATTTGGCCTTGTCAGTCCTCACTGTTGTAGTTATTGCTTATGACCTTTTCCCACCTGATCATCTGTTATTGGAAATATACTGCCAAAGCTTTTCAATGGCATATGTAAGTCTAAACCTTCCACCTAAAACATCATCCCAATTCAGCAGGAACTATGTTGCCCCTCCTCCCATACATAATGGGAGGGTAATATTGACAGTGGGAATATGTAACAGAAGAAATGGCTTGAAAAAAATGGCAGAAATGCTTTATGTCTCTCTAAAGCATCCCCCATTCCTTTTGGAGAACTAGGACCTGCATCCCTGCATCAGGCCGGCAGTTGAGAGGGGCGGGGGAGTGTCCTCAGTTCTTTGTGCCACAGAAGATGGGATTAGTTGGGCGGAGGTCACAAGATTGTCTTAGCCAAAGATGAAACTATAGGATTATTCAGAACCTTTAAACGTGCTTTACTTCTGCTCAGAAGCAGGAGGCTGGTACTTTGAGATGGGAGTCTAATGGCCTCCTCATTTGCCAGCATATTAATAAACTCCCCTTTCCTTTTCCTCAAAAAAAAAAAAAAAATTCTAGTTTTCACTTGAATCCTTGACTTTTATTATTGGCAGCAATTATTGTCAGTGCTTTTGCTAGAACCGACAGGCTCTCTTTGTTCGTTTTTGAGTATACAGTTGTCAAATACCCAAATTTGAACAATTACAAACTTGGTTCCTTTAAGTAGAAAGATGCTCATTTTTAAATAAAAGAAGAAAAAGACTAATTCAGCTCTTATTCCAAATAATTGCACAGTGCTTGCCCTCAAAACAACCTTTGAACTTTGCTAAATTGCAAAAGTAATCTATGCAAATTTCCCATTTTGTCATACAGAATATTAAAATGACATGTACTCAATGGATAAGATTTAATAAAATTAACGATTTTTACCGTTTCACCAAGGACATTCTTCAGGGAAATTGGCTTTAAAATTTTTTTTGTTAGTGCATGGTGGTGAGGAATTCACTATCTGCTAATACAGGTGGGTGCTGGAGGGGTGAGAAGGGAATGTCTTTCCCTGGACCATCTCAAGGTTTATGGCTGAGGTCTCCATAACAAAAGACAGATTAACAAGAGAAAAGCATACAAATTGATTTAATAAGTTTTACTTTATGTGACATGAGAGCCTTCATAAGGAAATGAAGACCCAAAGAAACAGGGACACCTGTGTATTTTTATGCTAAGTTTGATGAAGTGGTGTGTAGTCGTGGAGAAGTATGATTGAACAAAAGGGGTGTGATCTAATGGTGATAAACGGGGGGGGGGGGGGAACTTAGCAAGGCCTGTTCAACTTCTCTATGTCTTTGTGTCTTCAGAGAAAAAGGATGTTCCTTTCCTCTAGGTATAGGGTGGGCATCTTTCACACGAGGGTCTTATACCTGCTGTAGAAGGTCAGAGAACTCTAGGTTTTATGGCTTGATTTATGGAGGAAGGGTGGGAAAGGTGAGAGAGAACTTCCGCTGTTGTTTCTGCTGTCTCCTCAAATGCCAAGTGACTATATTTTGGGGCAGTGTGTCCTGAACCCCATCAGTGCCATGCCTTGATTTGTGCTAAGGGCCAGCAGTTTACCCACCCTTGCTCTTGCACCACCAGTGCAAATATCAACAACAACAACTACAAAAATACCATCTTACTATTATTATGAAAATAGGTTTGACCTGGCAGATCCCCTAAAAGGGTCTGGGGACCCCTTAATTGTCTACGGGCCATACTTTGAGGACTGTGGTCTGGGGAGATGATTAGCTGGTTTCTATCTGGAATCATCACTTTAGCCGTGCCTGCTTAGGAAAGTCTGCACCTGTGTAGGTCAAGGGCACACTGGTGCACCTCTACCCAGAGGCCACCCTCACCTGCTAATGGTCCACACCTTGCTGAGGCCTGCAGGGTCAGTGTCGGCTCCAGGTGACACCATCTATGGAGGACACTTGTACAAACCATATTTGGCTGGAGCCCTTGTGCTTTTTGGTGGCCATGTGGTCCCCTGGGTCTTTGCTAATCCTTGCACTGCCTTGCTCTTTTGATGAAGCCTGTGTACACTATCGGCTTTTGGCACTGTGTGAGCAACCCTGCCTCTCTGTAAGCAGTCAACAGTCTGTGGACAAAGCAGGCATAAGCTGTAGTCACTTACCAAGGTCAAAATACTGTGTAGCCTAAGGCTCAAAGCTTCTGCCCAAGCTGCAGAGGTTAAAATCTAACTACACAATCGTATTAACCATTGTGTACAAGCCTCTGGAACTTCCAAGGTTGAAACACCTGCTGATACACTAAAATCCCAGGCTCAAAGCCACTTCTCTGGCTCAGTCACTCCATGCATATTTTAGTCCCCTGGAGTTTTACTTCTGGTTTCTTTCCTAAGATTACTGATGTACTGTGCCAGATATTGGTGGGTTTGAGGTTTTTTCTCCCAAACTACAGTCCCCCATGCCTTTGGCCATGGGAATTGGGGCTACTCCCAAAAGACATGCGGTGATTAGAGGAAGAGGAGAACTTTGTGCTCCATGCACGAGAGGAGTAGAAGGGAAAGGAAGAGAAGGGAAGAGGAAAGTGCTGTCTGGGTTCTCCTTCCAGACTAAACCATCGCGGAGACCTGGGGAGGAGGGAGCAAGGGGTGGGGAGAAGCTTGGAGTGTTAGGGACCATGGACGGGTTTCCCTTCTCCTGAAGGAAAACACCAGGGGAGGAGCAGAAGTGTTTAATATTACCTTACAAACAACATCGTAGCTCAGCTTCTTACCCACTGTGGATTAATTTAATCTCTGTACGTTACAGTTTTCTCATCTTTAAAATGGGAGTATTAATAGCAGTATCTACATGGAAGGGCCGCTATGTGGAGTAGAGATGATACAAGTCAGTCAAGCTGCTAGCACAGTGGCACACAGCAGGCCCTAAATAAATGCAGTCCGTGACTGGGATGCAGTCACAGCCCAGAGGGGACAGAAACATGCAGGAACAGGTATATTATATGACCAAGTGTGTGTTCTGAGTGCTACAGTGAAAGAAGCCATGTACTCCAAACACCCGAAGGAAAATTTAATTCTGACATGGACTAGGGTGGGAGACATTGTGGAGGGTTTCATCAGAGGGCTGACCCTGGAGGTGACTTTTAAGATTTTATGAGGGAATCTCCCTTCATCTGATGAGCAGGTTGTTTTGGTCATTCACTGTCTGAGAGGCCCTTGGCCAGCAGAGACGTAAAATATAAATAACAGGATCTTGAATCTGTAGACCTAGTGTTGGGGAAACCTCTCACTCTCTCTTTCACACACACACACACACACACACACACACACACACACACACACTCACTCACTCAAGTGCGTGCACAGCATAGATGCGAGAATAATCCAAAGTGCTGTGTCTATGCTTTGTGTTCATACATGCGGGGGCTTGGGCAGAGGATGCAGTAGGGACAAGTGTGGAAGGGCTCATCTGAGATGCTCTCCCAGAAGCCAGAAGCCTTCATGATAAGAACAAATAAGAAAGGGATGGGAGAGATGTTTGGGAGCTGGGTCATTTAAGGCCTATGGCAAGAAAGTAAAGCAGTGCATGTGGTCAGAATAAAGAAGGCTATTGCAGGAGGTTCCTTTGGAGAAGCTGTTCCTACACAGACAGCCAAGTTAGACTGAAGAATCCAGATATGAATCAAGGGGCAGTAGGGAGCAGGTGGTTTGGAAACAAGCCACTTCCTAGCTCTGTGTAGCCGTTTCCTTCCCACTGGAATATTCCCTTTCATATCCAAGATCTTTAAGATCATGGCCTTATCACAAATACTATGTCCATGTAGAATGCCTGCCAGTGATGCAGGACCCGTTTCTCCTAAGCAGAGAAGGAGAACACAACACGATGTTTCAATAATCCATCATTTATGTTTGAGTATGGAAATGTTTTCAAGTAGGTAAACTAAAGTTGGAAAGTCAATACTATTTCAGAATTTACCCTTATACCTACTTTGTGAGTGTTTCAATTTCTGTCGAGAAGTTCACACCCCGGTCAATTCTCCATGAATTTCCACTCCCACCACAGAGTGGCAGGAATAAATGATTTCCCGGCTACCGAATGGGTGGAAATATGTTTAGTGGCCTTCGATGCCATGGCTTCAGTCAGATTTCTCACAAACCCGAAGAAAAGTAAATTGCATGGTCTCGACTCAGCAAACTGTGGACAGTAGTCTGTGCCATACACAATTAAGCTTGTGACTGGGGACTCATCCACGGGATGGGAGAAGAATTCTTGCACCGTGAGAAAGGAGCGCTCTCTCCCCAGCCTGGCAATGCTGCCCAGCAGAGAGCTTGCATCATTTAATAGCGATGTCAGTTTATTGACCATCATAAGCATAAGTCTCACTGAAGCACGGATAAATAAATTAGTATCTTGAAAGTACATAACAGGAAAAGGAAGTAGAAAAATAGCTGCAAGACCAAGAGTGCTCTAAAGTGCAGTGGTTTGGATAATGCAAATGTTGAATCAGATCTTCCCCTGCCCACCGTGTTCCCCCTAAAAATAATATGGGCCATTTGTACAGACGCCAATTCCATTGAGCCACTGGCATTTGGGAAGGAGGGCATGGGGAGCATGTATTCCTGCCACTCTGTGGTGGGAGTGGAAATTCATGGAGAATTGACCGGGGTGTGGGTTACCTCCTGTGGCCTCAGAGTAGAGCAAGGCCAAAGAGCCACCTGGGGCCTGGTCTTGAGCTATTGGTCTTACTAGTCTTCTGGAAGAGCTGCTCTCATAGGCTCTTGGGCGGGACCATAAGTTTACTAAACCGGGTTCACTGCAGTCTCCCCTCACAAAGTAGTGTGTGCCTGGAGTGACTCCATCACTGGACTCTGTTTCTAGCACCTCCGAATTGGCTCTGTGTGTTTCTGTAAGAATGACTTTGAAGCTACTTGACTCTTCCCTCTCAAACTGTGGGAGAGAGCAGGTTTCTATTCGGTGTTCTACATGCTACCTGCCTGGCTATATAAGGCTGTAGTGACCACCATGGATGTTTTATTGAAGTCTAAAGTATCCCAGAAAGTGTACATTTCTCTCTTTCTTATTAAATGGTGCATAGGAACAAGCTCATCATCATCCCAATTTGATTACAAATTGGTCTGTTTAATTAATTATGCTTTCTTTATTCTTATTTTCCCCTCTTACCTCTAAGCCCCCTTCTTCCACAGAATGGCAGCATTCTGCCTTAAGATAGAAACCGAGCTGATAGGAGTGTGGCTAATTGGGTGTCCGGGGCAGCGACATTTCCATACACTGATTTTCCCTTACTTGAGCAGTTACACATGAAGCAAATTGGCAATTAAAGTAACCACACAACCCTGTAGCTGACACTGTGTTCTAGTTATTTCCATTATTCAGATGTGCTGCCAGAGCTTGCAAGAAGACAACCAGGGCAGCTTGGGCCAATTCTGCCCCTATTGGCAAATTCTTCCCAGGTGATTTTGGTTAATGTAATAGCAGAGATGGAGTACACAAATGGAGCTGAGCTTTCTGAAGCCTTTCTTTGAGAAGCCATGAGGCTCAGAAAGAATTGCAGAGGCTGCTGTGAGGAGTAATTGCTGTACCAACCTCCCCTATTGGCAGGTACTTTCTTCTTATACTATGGGATGTCCAGATTCTTCCACAAGTACGTTTTTCAACAAGTGTGATCAGGAAAGTCTTCCAGCAAGAGGGATGGAATGTGGAAATGCAATGTCACTGATCTAGCAAATCCCAGTCTTCCTGGCACTTTTGCTGGGTGCAATAAACCACAGGCTTGTTTTCCCTTGTGGGCAGAGGGCCAGCTTGACAGATGGTGAGGTGGGTGGGCAGCTGCACAGACATGGAGACTGTGTCCGGAGAGTTGCACCAGGGAAGGGCAGGCTGCCCAGTTATTTAACCTGAGCTCTTCTGCAAAGGTTAGAGGAGGCATGGCTGGAGTATCTTGTAGCTAACCAAACATGTCAATAAAGAGGCTGGAGGCATTTTGATTTGGTGTTTTGACCTTGCTTAATTCCAAGGGCTGGCAGGCATTGCCGTAAAGTGATTCTGGCCTTCATCACCATTCTTGTCTTCATTAGGGGTGGGGGTTGTATTCTCCCTGGGGGCCTGGGTGAGACTGGGCATGGATGAATAGGGTGAATGTGAATTAGAGCCTTTTCCAAAGCAGGTTAGTGTCCTTGTGGATTAACTAGGATGGAGCATCAGATTCATTTCCTGTTTGGTGTTGTCCTGAGGGCAAGGATTGAAGAGCACAGGTTTCACAGTGACCAGGGGGTCCTTAAATTCAGCTCAAAGGGTTTTCTGGCCAACTGGGTTAAAGAAAAGGGTGTTTGGAGGGGCAGAATATGATGCCGGTGCGTGTGCTGAGGGTCAGGAAAGAGGATGACTCCGGTTCAGCTGGGTTTCCCAGCTCCCAGGCTGAGATGGTTGTACACCTCTGAGACTAAGTGCTGAGAAGAGGCTCTTGCCTGTTTTTCAGTCCTGTCCCCACGAAAGAGACAAAAGCTGACATGTGTCTCTCAGAACCAGCCTGTCCTGTCAGGTTTGGTTTCTGGAGTGGAGAGGAATGTAGTCTACCAGGCTTCAGAGTAGAACCCAGCCTCTCTCCCGGAGCTTCCTGTGCTTATCCGGCTGCAGGAAAGCGCCTCAGTCCTTCTGTGCTGATCTTGCATTACTGGCCAAGCACAGGGCTTGGCAATGAGGGGCCTGGAACTTATTGTTGTGTTCTTGGCCTTTGGGACATTGGCCAACAGTCAGAAAAGTTCTGTTTCAACATCCACTTACATACGCACTCCCAGAGCAGGACAATGGGGGAAAATGGTTAAGGAAATGTACCTTGGGGATTTACTTCATCTTAAAAAATATTACTTGGCACTCAACAGAGATGCGGGAATTTACCAGCAGCAGCTGAACTGAAGTGGGTAACAGACATGTATATTAACTAACAAACTAATTAATTAGGCAAATACATTAGACACCAACTATGAGTCAGACATTATGTTGAGCATTAGGGATATAGCAATTTTTTTAAAAAGCCAAAATTCTTGCCCTTGTGGAGCTTACAGTACAGAAGGGGAGACTCAAAGTAAACAAACTAAATAGGTTAAGTAATGAAAGCACGGCAGGCAAGACCACGGACTCTCCCGCCGGACTTCCTGGAGATTAAATCATGGCTCTCCCACTTAGTCGTTTTGTAATCTTGGGCAAGCTGCTTAACTTCTCTGTGGCTCAGTTTCCTCATCTGTGAAATGGGACAGTAGGGGACCCACTCTGCATTGCTGCTGTGAAGGTTGTATGAGACAGCGTATGTCAAGCTCTTAAAACAGGCCTGGCAGGCAATGAGCCTTCTAGAAGGGTTTGCTATGACCTCGTCATGTTATGTGTGGTAAGCGCTCTAAAGAGAAATGAAAGTACAGGGGTCAGGGAGGGGAAGGGAGGGGATGGTTTAAGTGTCAGATGGGGCCATTGGGGAAGGTCTCTTTGAGAGGCGGACATTGGAGCAAAGCTTGAGGGGGTCTGAAACTTGAGGCTGGCCAGAGTGAGAGTCCACCAGGTAGAGGAAGGTGCAAAGGCAAGTGTCCTTGCTCAGAGGTCGTCAGGCATATTGAACAATTCAGTGAGAGATCGGTGTGGCTCAAGTGGGCAAATGGAGGGTGTGAAAACGAAGGGAATGGTAAAGAATCGTGAGGGCCTTGTAGGTCACTGTAAAGGTAAATGTCTGGAAAGATCTCCTGACCTCAATAAGTTGATTGCTTTCTTGGCAGAGGTGACAACCTGGAGGCTGTTGTTGACAATGTTCCTGGGGTTTCGTATTCAGAGTCCTGGGGATGTAATTAAAAATTTCTCCTCTATAGCTTTAACATTTGGGATGCACGGGGTAAGTCCTTGAGTTTCCTACTGAGTTTATTCTTTTTCTGTGAACAAACAATAATTTAACCTCAATAAGGGGAAAAGATGAAAGAAAAAAGTAACCTATGATTCTGTCGCCTTGGCAAAATAACTTTTGATTTTGCCACATTTCACACCGGAAGCTTATAAATAAAATGAGGATAAGAACATCTCGCAAAGTTGCAGAATATGGAACTAATATTGTTTGACGATGAATGGGGGTGGGGTGGATATTGACAACGCCCCCAGTCAGAATCTACATATGTAGTAGCTGGGGGCTGGGCACATCTAGAGGCTGAGAGAACGTCCGCTTTGTGCTGCTACTGGTCTGAATTTGGGGCCAACCATGGAAATGGAAGATGGGAAAGGATTGGAGAAATCTTGTGACAAGAAATCTTGCCATTGTGATTTAGTGAACAGTTGCTTAAAGGAGGGTAGGAGAAGAAGTCAAAGAGAACTCCGAGGTTTTGGTTAGGGGCAATTGGGAAATAGTAAATTTATAACAGAAACAGGGAAATCAGGAAAAAAGTCCTGATTTGTGGCGATTGCTTTTTGGACATGCAGAGTTGAAGGGACTGGAGCTATGTTTCTCAACTCTAGAGCACTGTGGAATCCCCTAAGTTGTTAAAAAATTTGGATGCCCGGGCCCCACCCAGACCTACTAAATCAGTATTTCTGGGGTGGAGCCAGGGTGCTGGTATTTTATATGAGCTACAGTGAGTGCAACGTTCAGTTGGGGTGAAAACCTCTGCACTGGAGGAAAAGTCAGGTGCTGATGCTACCAAGAAATTTAAGAGCCAGAGAGAAAAACCTGGGAGTTGGTTGCAATATGTGTGAGTTGAAATCATTGGACAAGAAGGTTTAAGGAGAGTAAATAAAAAATAAGGGAGGCCTGTCATTGTCTCAGAGGAAATTGGGGTGAACAGTATGATGGATCCACGCAAATCCTTCAACAATTGTGGGAAATCTCAAAATCTATGCCATAGTCAAAAAAGGGATATAGGAAGAAGTCCAGGATTGAGAGTTGGGACATCTGGATTTTATTCAAAGTTGATACTAACTAGTGGTGTGATCTTAACCAGTCACTCAACAAATGTTAATTGAACACCTATTATGTACCAGGCATTAATCCTAGGGAGTGGGGATACAGCATGAACAAAACTAGGCAAAAATTCTTGCCCTCCTTGAGCTTACATTTTAGTTAAGGGATTGGACCGAGTTCACCCTCAAACTCCTTCTTGCATGTCAAGAGTGGGGCAGTGCAACTCTCCAGTGTTCCCAGAAATAGTGACAATAGAGATAAGAATAACAGTGTGGATCACTTGCCCTTCCAGGACCACTGTACCCTTCTCTGCACCCTGGAAGGTGACCTGTGTGGGCTGTGTCAGTGGGTCTCTTGTCCCCTGGCTTCTGGGTCACGTTGAGCAATAGGAGCATGGGCATTTCTAGGCATGGAAATGGTGGAAGGAAGGAGAGGGAGGTGGAGGCATTTATTCCTTCAGCTCTCTCCCTGCCAAGTCACCAGGGGTTTGTGTATCCCCCTACTGAAGGCCACCACTCCTGGCAGGTGGCCTTTGTCACTTCCTGTCAGGGATCTTACAACTGCTTCCTCTCCTTTTAGGTCTTAGAGTGATACGACACTGTCCCTTGTTGGCTTCCATAAACTCTGCCCACATCTTTGTAAACAGTCCCTTTGCTAAACTCTTCCAATGCACCAGTTTGAGTACTCCATGTGCTTCCTGCTGGGCCCCTGAACGATCGGTTTTAATGAATACCCAAAACCATTAACCTAATGCTAAACATTTTTAAGTAACGGTAACATCGCTGGAATAAGTGAAAACTCACTGACATCCTTCAACGTCAGCTGACAAAGCAGCTTACAGACCCCCACACCTATAAATTTTGGGAATTGGGGATGCTGACTATGAACATAATGCTCTTGGAAGCCTTCCAGCAAGGTTTAGGTGCTGCCCACACTTCGGGGCATAGGTGTTCATTTTATGCTCTTGGAAAGTACTTTGTCCACCATCTCCACATCCATACAACACAAGAGTGAAAGATCTAGATGGAGACAGTATTAAGGAAGGATGAGCACTGAGAAAGGGTGTGCATTCCTAAAAGCCTAAGAAATAAACCCTTATCACCCTGAAGAAGGAAGGAAAGAGACTGCTTGCAGAAAAGCACATCCTCTGGCTTGGACCAGAGGATGATCAAAGCCATCCCCTCTTCAGCTTTCTTCTCTTCAGAGATTCAAGAGAATGAAAAGCAAACACCAGCCCTGCAGAGAGGCCATTTGAAATGATGTCTTGGAGACATTCTATTGAAATTTTTAAGCGAGTGTTGAAGAACCACCAACATATGGATTCTCCTTGCCATGACATCGGCCAGACCTCACAAACATCCTAACTGGGTTGTAGCGTGCTGTGGGTCAGCAAGGCAACAGCTGCCAGCCAATTTTCCAAGTCAGCTGCTTCTAACATGGGCTAGGGATGAAGCCATCGAACACATGGCAGGTGAGATCCCAGTTTTAATTTTCTCCTTTCCCAAGAGTAGGGCAGGAGAAGCTCATGAAATGGATGGCCAGCCCATCTTGGTTTGCCCAGACTGTCCTGGATTTAGCAGTGAAAGTCCCGCTTCCCAGGAACTCCCTCAGTCCTGGGAAACCCTGGCTGGCTGGTCACCGAGAGACATGATATCAGTGGCTGTGTATTGACTGCTCTTACATATGCAGATTTGATCACCCATATGTTTTCTTTATGGAGCTGTGCGACTGAATCACTCACACTGTTCTTAGAGTATTTTCATGATGCAGGGGGATATTTTCAAGTGGCAAATTTTAATCCCGGATTTGGACAGCTCCACGACAAGAAAGCATAATTTATCTTTCTATGCAGAATTTAATAAAATACTCTTTTAAAAGATTGATAAAACTCATGGATGTCCAACACAACTTTTAAACTATTATTATGTAGAATTCCTTTCATTAGTTGATATCACTTTTGGCTCATTTACTGGGTGTTTATACATGTCAATTACAAAGTCTTGCTAATATTCTCTCTTTGCTCCTGAGAATCCTTTTTAGTTCCAAAGCAGAATGCATTTCAAAGACAATGAATTTTTTTCTCCCTTTTGCTCACTTCTAAAGTTACACTTTTAGTGGAATCTGGTTTGACTTTCCCTGTAGGGGGAAAAACCCAAGAGAAACAAAATATCCTGGAACATGATGGTGGTGATGGTGATGCACAAGAGCTCTTAAGTGAGACGGAGAGAGACTTCCCTTTCTAATTGCAAGATAGAAGCACTATTGGTCCTGTCTCTGTGCCTCTAAACCTGGGCCCCACCACCAGAGACTCTGATGTGATTGATATGGGGGTTACTGGAGCTACTACCAGCAACGCCCCCTGAGCGACTTCTAATGAGAAGCCAAGATGGAAAACCTCTGCTCTGGCAGCATTAAACATTTGTAGATTTCCGAATTTACCATCTTGTTCCATGTCTTTTTGTCTTTCCTCGTGATCCTCCGCCTGTTCATTTAAACTCAGCTTCCCCTTGGAAGTTTTCTGTGATGCCCTTGCCATGATAGTACTGTGCACTTTATATTGAATGAGTTTATATCTACTGAGTGCATATTTATCCTTTTTTAGTTGTGTTTCCTGGCAGTATCAATTTCCCCTTTCTACATGCGAAGGAAACCCCATTGCGTAGGTTTGATGATGCCCTGGGAGTGGAAACTCACTAGGTGGGACGTGGAGCTTTTAATCTTGGCAGACTAGCAGAAAGTCATAGCGAGAGCTGTCAATTCACCTGCTGTCCGGTGGTGGTGGTGGTGACGATGATGGTGGCAGCGTCTAGGCACAGTTCTGTCATAGGAGTGGCCCAGCAACGTTGCTTCTCCACACGCTTTTGTCAGGGGCTGCCTCTCTTAGCTCTAGTGTGACTGTCCTGCTATTCTGCTGGTTCTCTGAGCTGCCCAGTGACCTTCTTAAGAATTACCCTTTTTGTTGAAAATAGAGTAGTCTCTGTTGCTGGCAACCAAGAAGAATGACTGATACCTTGTTCTACTAGAACGATCAGCTTCTCGAGGGTAGGAATCAAGTCTTTATCCTTTAGTCCTCTAAGTACTGGTATGTAATATGTTCACAATAAGTGTTGAACTAAATTTTAAAAATCTCTAAGAAATCATTTGTGAGTATTTCTATACACCAGATATAGTGTTTCCCGGTGACGCATAATGTATCTTCCATTTTACAATATACCACTCTGTCATTCAGGATCAATTAATTAGACTGTTAACATAGTTTTTGTGGATGAGGTTATTTTTTTAAAGGTGTCAAGGAAAAAAAAATCTTTGAAATCTGATGTCATCTACCCTTAGACCAAGCCAAGTATTCCTGGGTTTTGAGATGTGCTGAGCTAGATGCAAATACTTCCAGAGCTCAGCGGACATCCTCTCTCTCTTCTACTTACTTCCCCTCTCCTGCCCTCTCCATCTCACCCTCCTTTCCCCACACCCAGCTCCAGTTGCCTTGGTGATTGCTGACTTCACAGCAGCACAACACCGTGCTAGCTCCAGGGTGTGCCGAGGCCAGACATCTGCCATCGCTATTGATACCAGGTTTCATTTTATGCCCAGGGGACCCACGGTACACATCATCTCAGTGAAAATTCTTGTACTGGAATAAGGAGAAGCTGGAGAAGCCAATGTATGATAATCACTCCTGCTCTTAATTGTATTTCCCTGTTTCCACCAGACAATGCCCACCTGTCTCTCTTTCTCCACTGTCTTTCAGCTCCCTTTCAGATGGGGAAAAATCGTGATTGCTTGGTAGATTGAAAGAAAAAAGAGAGTGGAGACAGGGTGGGGAGGAGAGAGGAGTGACGCAGATGGGAAATAGCAAGAAGGAAATAACAGCGAAGCACATTAGTCAACCAGGTTAGAACTTGTGACTTGAAGGGAAAAGCTGCCGCCTGCTGGGAGGGGCCATGGAAGAATGGGAGCGACTGTCAGAATCTTCTTTCAGAGGATGCTCTGATGAGCAAACCATAATTTCTCTATTCTACTTGATTTTCTCCTTATCTTTTTCTAGTTTTGCACAAGTGCTGCCAATGACTTGGGCACATTATTATGCTATCAGCCAGTGAAAAACTTATCCTTCCATTCCGAGCATTGATCTCTGCCTAATGCTGGATGGAGATTTCTCAACTCCTCGTTCAGAGAAGCAGCTGGATTGCACCGGGTGAAAAGGAATCACTCCTACTCCTAAATCTTGATATAAAAATGACAAACTATCAGAGCTGACAGGCCGTAAAATCATTTAATCCAGCCCTTCATTTTCCAGATAAAGGAGCAAGACACAAACATTTTGAATGCACAGCTGTTTGACAGAGGAGCCCAGAATAGGGACTTTTCTACTGAGTCATGACAAGAGGGGGGCAGAGGATAAAGTTGAAGAGGAAGAAAAAATGATGAGGTTGAGGAAGCTCATGTTAATAATTCATTCTGTATTTGTGTTGTTCAGAATTCGAGAATGCTTTTTGATAAATTATTCATGGCGGAAGGTAAAGAAAACATCAGACTCTGTAGTACATCTGATCTGACCCTTTTGAGACGAACCATTTCCTGGGTCTGGCACAACATAATGAAATTAGTCCATCAAGGATCTTTGAACATGTTCAGTGAACGTTTTCCGTAGACATCCTGAGATACCCTAGAAAATAAAGACAGCATCTTCCTCAAGGGACTGTTATGCATCCACTTGCATAATAAGCACGAAGAAATGTCTGCTTCTTCGTTAGCCACGAGCCCTCTGACACACTGACCAGGCGAATGTGAAATGCTGGGGACATCACAATGGCAGGAGTCATTCCTGATGGCGGAACTGTTTCAGCCCCTAGTATGCTCCCCTGTCGTTAGGCGGTGCCTACGAAAAATTAATGAATGAAATTTGAATTTCGTGAGTTAGTGAATGAAAGCTAGTGGCCACTTTCAGTGTACTGAAGACAAATTTCCCAGCACAAAAAGCAGGAGTATCCAAAGTGCTGGACACGTATTTTTCTATCTTTTTGTTCTAAGCCTCTTAGTCTTGGAAGATTGTGGACTGTGTTTGAGACAGAAGAAAGTCAATTTCGAGTTCTATCAGATTACAATTGTGTGTGTAGCTCCTTTGGGTAAGGTTAGGAGTTCACCACAGGGAGTGGTGGATTAAAATCAGGAGGGTGGATTAAAATCTGGAAAACAAGTTACAAGTGTTTTAAGAAATAGACTTTTTAATGAAAGAGTACAAATGGTTTAACTCAGGTAGGTGATTGGGCATAATGTCTTGAAGAGATGTGAATATTTTTTCCTTCTGACTTTTATGAAAATTACCTTTTAGGTTGTCCAAACTCAAGAAAAGAATTCCAGAAGAGCATTTGCAGATTTCTGCTTAAGTAGATGCCCAAGGATCTGGAATAAAAGAATGGAACAAAATCGTGGGGTTGAGCGAATTACGTATAATAATATATTTAGAAATGGATAGACAGACAAATTTCTACACATAATAATATCGCTAAGCTAGCAAAGTTTCTTTCTTTGAAAGGTAAAATGGGAAATAAGCAAAAGCGAGGCAGTGCGATTTCCGGGATGGAGCTATAGCTGTATTTTATTTGTGGGTCTGTGCCACAAATGGAGGTAGCACTTCGGCTAGTTCACTTTGGCCTCTGTGTCCACCCCTCCTCTCACCCCACCTCAAGCTCCTCCCACACTGCCCCAACCAAATCAATGGATTTGTGAACACTGGGTTGGAATTCAGCCAGGAATATCTGAAAATGCCGTCTCACGTTGCCTGAATCTA
The DNA here is from genome assembly GCA_004363605.1 of Indri indri. Taxonomy (NCBI): domain Eukaryota; kingdom Metazoa; phylum Chordata; class Mammalia; order Primates; family Indriidae; genus Indri; species Indri indri. The sequence goes on from RJWJ010000067.1 coordinate 237,065, forward strand.
TAAGGAGGAAATTATTCAGACGATTGATGCTCCTTAGGGCAGAACATTAAATTGATCCTTTGGCAAGGAATACCTCATGGAACTTAACACAGCAGTTCCCATAAATATCAGTGTGATTATCAACCAGAAGTAGGACTTACCTATTTCTCAGAACTAGACAAGAAGGATATGTGTGTACATTTTTGTGTAGTTGTTATGTTTAATATGTGCGTTTCTTGACGTGCTCAAACCCGCCATTACATAAATCACAGTAATGAAACTGCTTTGTCAAGCACGCAATGCGCTTGATGAAACACTTCCATTATAAGACTTTGTTTTTGAGTACTTACCTTTCAAATAAAATTATTCCCTGGGCTAACATTTCTTCCTCGCATTTTCCCAGCTAAGTGGAATTCTCTTCTGAACAGGAAGTTTTATTTTAGCCCCTTCTGTGACATTACTATATTTTAATGATTTCAGCTTACAGAAAATACATTTTAAACTACAGTTTTCTTATTAGGAACTGAAAACATTTCTAAAACTTTTCTTTCCCCAGGATGACATTTTTTGTATTCCTTTGTTCAGTCATGCTCTCATCTGCTCAGTCATTCAATAAATATTTATTGAGTGGCTGCTCTGTTCCAGATCCAGGTTCTAGGCATTGGATGCTCACTAGTGACCAGAGCAGACACAGTCCCAGGTAATTGATAAAGAAAAATAAAATGGAGTGGTTTAATAGGTGATCGGAGCATTGGGTAAGACAGGGTTGCCAGGACAGGCCTCTCCAATGACATAACATTTGATTTGTGACCCGAATGAAGTGAGGAATGAGCCAAGCAGAGGTCTGAGGGGAGAAGGCTTGAGGGAGACCGAACAACATGTGCAGAGACCTCCAACAGAGAACACGATGGGCATTTCTAAATAAAGCGCACATGGTCTGCTCTTTACCTGTTGAGAACGCCTTTTAAAAATAACTCTCTCAGTTATTGACCATGTGGAATTGAATTGCTTCCTGATTTTGAATAGAACTCCTGTCCCACTGACCATTAATTTTGGTAAGTGTGGCTGTTTCAGGGCTGGAGAAATGGATATCCCCAATTTGGAGAGAGAAGCAGTGGATGGGAACATTGGCATGGGCTTGCCTTGGCAAAGCTTGTCACTGAAACAAGAAGATGAATAATTAAAGGCTACATAACAACAATTTCATACGGAGATTTTGAAAATGTTTCATGTGAAAATAGTTAAAATAACACTTTCCTCCAATCACTGTTGAGCATTTAAAGATCTGGCTTGTGAAATGTTTCACAGGGTTTTGAGAAAGACTATGTTCTTTCCCCACTGACAACAAATGATCTAGTTGTTCGTTTTACTCCGTGGCTTTGGGTCTGTGTTTGTGAACTAAATGGAAGGCAACGCCATAGAGTGCTTTTGGCGGTCGGAATTTTACAGGCTTCAGGCAGCTCTCTATGCAGATTTGCTGGATGGATTCTCATTGTTTCAGTCCACGAGACCACGCTCGTACAGAGGGAGCAGCTGGCTGCCGTGTGACTGAATCCAGTGGTTGGGTTTGTCACATCTCATCGACTCTAACTCTGACTGCGCATGTGGCAGCTGAACCTACTGTCTTCTTGGGGCAGGTACCTATGTCCTTCTCCTCGTCACAGCACCACTCTTTCCCCTTCCTTAAAGATTGTAGCTCCCGGCTCACTCCCTCCCATACTGCTCTGTCTGACTTCTTGAGGATTTCAATACCTTCTTACCCTCGAAGTACCTTAACTTTCACTAACTAGTGACCTTAGCCTCCTCCATGCAAGCCCCTCACTCCTTCCTTGTCATTCAATAGCCCAACTCTGCACCTCTCCCACCTCCCACCTTTATATAATAACTCTTTTCTCCAGCATCTGATTTCCACAACCCAATAACCTCACTACCTGCGGGGTCCTACCATCATTCACTATCCCTCACTTCCCTCGTGTCCTCACTTTGCTCCCTAACTTCTAGGGTCGATCATTGAAATCACTTCCTTGCCCATATCTTCAGCTCCTTGTCCCTCTCTTGATTAGAAGCATTTCCTTGGCTTCCCGAACACGGCTGGAAAACACACGGTGACATGGATTGATCTCACTCTAACGCCACACTTACTAGGGCCCCCCAGCCCGTGCGTGCTGCTTGGCAATCATGCTGCCTCCCAAGGTCATCAGCCTCTGGCTCTCCAGAGGACAATTTCTTCCTTTTTCCTCTATTCTCAGACTCTGAATCTCAGCTGATGAACTTATTATTTTCATGAAAAATTTGAATAATCAGAAGAGAATCGTCAGAAGCTCCCACCACCACACCTACACACCTGCATCTGTGCCCTCATAATCTCACTTCTGTCCCCTTACCAGGGATGAGTAAACTGTGCCTAGCCCATCTGCTGGTGTCTGCTGTGGACATTGCTCCAGCAATTTAAAACCCTCTCTGATACATGGGCAGTTTCCTGGGTCACATCCATCAGCATACAAGCTGTTCCTATTTCTCTATTATTAGAAAAATAGAAAAAAACCTTTTGACCCCATTTCGTCTTCCAGCCCCTGTCTTCTTTCTCTCCTTCCCTGAAGGGAAGCAAAACTTCTTGAATGTTTTGTCTATGCTCTCCATCTCCAATTTTTCTCCTCCAACTCAATGGACTTCAGCAAGGTTTTCCACCCCTAGGAAGGTACCCAAATTACTCCTACCAAGATCATTGGTGACATCACCATTGCTAAGTCCAGTGGTCCTTTCTTGGTAGTTGTATCTGGTGAGATCTGTGCTTTCATTTGGCTCATAACCCAGTGGAGAACAGGTGAGAATGCAGATAGGAAACAAGACTGAGATAGCTACTGTTAAGGCAACAAAAAAGAAGTGAAGGAAGAGAGAACCACAGTGCAGGAACCACCCAGGGACCACAGGAAGCACAAGGATCAGGAAGGGGCCCAGGCAGGACATGACAGTCAGAGATGAAGTACAAGTCTGAGCATCACAACCCCAGTTTGATCTTGTGCCCTCGGAGAAACAAGGAAAGATAGGATTGGAGGGGAATGGGCTGGGCCTGCCTCATGGCGATAGCTGGAACCCGGCAGCTGCCTGAGATGAGGTGTGGCTGAGCAGGAACAGCAGCTCCAGGCAGAGAGAGGATGTGCAAGGGAGAGTCGGTGTCACATCAGTGAGCCAAGGTGGCCCCAGCAGGTTGCCACTGAGGCTGTTTTCTTGTTCACAGCAGAGTGATACTTGTTAGCTCAAAAGCTTGCCAGTACCAAACTCAAATTTTCACACATGGATTGCTGTAAACATAGACCACATAAGCAGATTTTTAGTCATTTAGAACCTGCCTGCATTGCACACCCCATCAAACTGTGCCCAACACCTGCCAGCCATACTTAAGATAAACCCTGGGGCTATAAAAACATACCCCAGGCTGCTGCTTGCTGCCCCTGGGAACTCTCTGACCCAGAGACTCCCTGCTTCGATTGTCCTCTTCCATGGGAGTTCCCTTACCCACCCCAATCCTGGATAGTAGCCCTGGCACTATAGCCTCTGGACAGGCTCATCCTGCCTGGAAACTTGTCAAAGTGACACTCAAATAATGCTTGTGTGTGCTACTGCCACCTAGTGATCACATATTTTTCTTTGCTTGGCTCCCAAATTCCTTAAACTCCCCATGAATGGGAAAGCCTGTCACAACAGGTCTGATCCATGAGCAGAGAGGTGTCTCCATCCTGGGGGCCACAAAACCAAGGCAGCTGGAGAAACCTTGAACCAGAGAAATAAAGGGACTTGTTCTCACTCACTGTATTTGTGGGAGGGCTGGAGAATCTCTATTTGTGAAAATCATTTTCTACTTGTAATTTTTTTGGATGAACTTGATAGTTACATAAAAGTCTACAATCCAGGTATGTTTAAAAGTGGGTCTTAAACTTCTGACCTTGTGTGATAAACCTTTGCTATATAATTGAGTACTTTCATTTTTGCTGTAATTGGGAAGGTCGTCAATCTTCCCGCTTCCAGTGTCAAACAAGGGAACATGAAATGTGTGAACACAGCTGCTTTGAACTGTTCATTCATTGTAAACTTTGGGTCATTCTTGTCTTCTGTATGATATGGCCGTACACCACTTCTAATCTAATGGCATAAGAATAGTTAACTCTGCTGGGAACAAGAGGTAAACTGTCTATTGCATTCCAAATACGAAGCAACTTCAACAAAATTGATTTTTTTTGGATAATGTCTTTGAGAAAGAGAGTTAGCTATTAAGCCAAAGTACAGGACTCACAGCATGCCACAGTTATAACTGCATGTCCCCTTACAGCCCCCTAGGTACACATTAGCCATTTTGAGAGTTTCACTTGTGTGGAATGAGATGAAGCCTGAGTTAGATAGCAGATAGAGGCAGAATAGAACATTCTATAGAGTGAAGAAGTAAGAAAGTCAAGCAATTGACTATTCAGCCAGACACTTATGTATTTATCCTTCACCCTATTGAGTAGAAGAATAGCTGTTGAATTTTCAGAGTTCAGCTTTTGGTTGAATACCATAATTCTGAAGATTGGCACCACATCCAAAGATAAGGCACAAGATTCTTCTAAAATGACCAAGAGCAGTGGGAGACAAGAGTCGGAAAAGGAGGAGATTGTAAGAATCTTCCAGAAAAAGTAACTATTGTTCGATATTTTACTAGGTTGTGATTTGCTGCATTGGTGTGCAGCTTTATTTTCGTAAGACTTAGTCTTATTAAGGTGTCAACTAGTATGACATCGTACCAGGTGCCTCCTGAGAAGCAGAATTTAGGAAGAACTTTCAGTTAAAGTCACTGAAGTTTCTTGGCACCACTGACATCGGAGTTCTCCTCTCTATAGAAAGTGACATCCAGAATCGATGCAATCTGTGCCCAATTGCGTGTCACCTGCAGCAGCCCCTGGGCTTCTCATCATACTGGTTACTTAGCCTTTGCACAGGATGTGGGACATCTTCAGATTCAGAAAGACGTGGGTTAAAATCCTGTCTTCAAGCATTTCTCTTATGTTTTCTTCTAGTAGTTTCATAGTTTTGGGCTTTAAATTTAAGTCTTTAATCCATTTTGATTTGATTTTTGTATATGGTGAGAGGTAGGAGTCTAATCTTGTTCTTCTGCATGTGGAAATCTAATTTTCCCAGCACCATTGATTGAAGAGCTATCTTTTCCCTATTGTGTGTTCTTGGTAAATTAGTACAGCCTCTATGGAGAACTGTATGGAGGTCCCTCAAAAAATTAAAAATAGAACTACCACATGGTACAGCAATGCCATTACTGGGTATATATCCAAAAGAAGTAAAATGAGTATGTCAAAGAGATATCTGCACTCCTATGTTTACTACAACACTATTCACAATAGCCAAGGCATGGAATCAGCCAAGTGTCCACCAGCAGAGGAACGGATAAAGAAACTGTGGTTTGCATGCACAATGGAATACTGTTCAGCCATAAAAAAGAATAAAATCCTATCACTTGTGACAATGAGGATGGGCCTGGAAGACATCACGTTTAGTGTAATAAGCCAGACACAGAAAGACAAATACTGCATAACCTCACTCCAGCGTGGAATGTAAAACAAAAACAGTTGACACAGCAGAAGCAGAGAGTAGAACAGTGGTTACGGGAGACTGGGGAGGGGCGAGGGAAGGGGATCCTCACCCGATCTGCCAACTTCCAGCCCTGGGGAACAGCCATCGTGCCCTTTCTCAGCGTCTGCTCCTGGGCGCAAGAACTCTTGGAGAAAAGCTTATGCCTGTGTCAGCTGGCTTCACTTCACTCACGCTCTTTTAACAGTGGAAATGAAATATTGAATTAAGAAAGAGTCATTTAGCGAGATCCTCAGTGATGCTCCCAAGTTCTCTGTGTGTCTCTGGCATGTCCTCAACCCTTACCATCCCTCAAACCCCCACTCTACACCCCTCGACCCCTGAGCTGAAGATGAGGCCTTCTAGCAAAGCGAAAATAGGCTGTTTGACAAATACCCTGTACCTTCTTTCCTCTCCGCTTTAGAATTAGAAGTGACTCCTGCCTCAGAAGAACAGAAGTCCTGGGTCCTCCTAAACGCCAACCTCTCCGCTCGGGGGCCGTATTCCCTCCTGCCATACCTCGTCCCATACCTTCTTTTTCCTCCGTCTTCAATATCTCCCTCATCCCTCTTCCCTTTTGCCTATAAAATTACAAAATTGTTTCCCATTGAGAAACATCTTTCTGTTTTTGCTTTCCCTTGTTTTCAAGTTACTATCCTGTTTTCCCCCTTCCTTTTGAGGCCAGCCTTCATGAAAGATTATTCCACTCCGTGTCCTCTTTCTACACCCTCCCTCATTCCTCAACCCATTCCAACGTGTCCTCTAACCCCATCCTACCAAAACTGTTGCTGCCAAGGTTATTGCTATGGACCGAATGTTCGTGTCTTTCCAAAATTCATGTGTCGAAGCCCCAGTCCTCAATGTGATGGTATTTGGAGGTGGGGTCTTTGGGAAGTAATTAGATAATTAGATTTAAATGTGGTCATGAGGACCAGGTGAGGCTGCATGTTTAGAGCCCTCATGATGGTATTAATGCCCTTATAAGAAGAGAACAACGAGTGATGGTATGTTGAAAATGTCTCTCTCTCTATGTATCTCTCTCTCTATATATAAAATATGAATACAATATAAAAGTACATTGTATACGTTATGTATATATGGTATATAATTAATTATATGTATATATTTATGATTTATAATATTTTATGTGCATAATATATAATTTATCTTTTTATATATGTATTTGTGTGTATATATTTTATATATATGATAGGCAGACTAGGTATTAGTATGTTTATGGTTTTGATGGGATTTAGGACATGCTACTCCAAAATATGGTACTTTGGCCTATTGAATATTTTAAGCTTAGAGAATCTGAGAAACAGCAGGTGCAGGAAGGACTCTCTGATCTTGCCCTGAGCAGGTCATAAGACGGTGAAAGTTATCAATATCGAAATGGAAGCAAAAGGTCAAACCCTAGCAAGATGGAGCTGGGAGGCCCTGATGGAGTCCTCGCCCACCTACGGCTGTGACAGGACGTGTGCAAAGAACTTATCAAAACCTCAGTATTCCAGATAAGCGGCTTGCATAAGGACATTTGCCTAACAATGGCTGTCTCTGCCAACGAGCTAATGCCAGCTCTTCAACGAGCCCCTGTAACCAATGGTCTTTATTTCAAAACAGTTTATGTGGACTTCTCCCTTTTGTCTTTAAAAGCTCTCCTGCCCCACCCCCTCAGACGCACCTATAATCTGCCATGGCCCATGTATCCCAGAGTGCAATCCCCTGCCATTCCTGAATAAACTCTTTGCTTTGGAAAGTCATTCTCTTTGCTGCTTATTTTAAATTGACAAGATCGTTACCTGAGAGGCGTCCTCCCTATACCCGGAGGAGAAAAGCACCCTTGTCTCTGAAGGAGGAGAGACATGCTGGGAGGAGTCTGAACACACAGGGCTTGCTAAGTGTCCCCGTTTACTCCTCTTGGCTGGCATTCCGATTTTTCCTATCATAGTTTCCCACAACTTTCTTCTTCATCAAACCTAGTATAAAAACACTCCGTTTTAACTGTTTCTTCAGGTTCTCGTTTCCTTATGATGCTCCTGTGTCACATAAAACATATATGAAATAAATTTGTATGTTTTTCTCTTATTTATCTGACTTTTGTTACAAGGGTAGAGGGAAAAGATATTTTCCCTCCCCTACAATACAGCTACATCAGTTGATCATTTCAGAATTAACAATATACAGGCTTATTCAATTTTTTAATATTGCTTCTTAAAAATACAAGTTAATTTTTTTTTGCAGAAAACTTTGGAAACAGAATAAGCAAAAAGAAAAAAGCACTACTCATAATAATCACTGTTACCATTTGATCTAAAAAGTCATTGATTATAAGATAGACCACTAAGAGAGATAAAAACAACCAAGTGGGAGACTAATCGGAACCCCCTCACCACCCTTCCCGGCCCGAATAAATCCAGACACAAAAGCTCCTGGCACACCATGCAGAAAGGAGCAGAAGGAAACTTTTATTATAAACTTAGTGCTGGGTAGAGGAAGAAAAAATCTCTCCCCCGAGAATTCGTATCACAAGCTGGTACCTATATGTAGGTTTGTGGTCTGAATTTATAGCTCCCGTGTGGTCCAAAAATGTTAAAGAAGATAATTCAATTTAATTAAAAAATTGGCAGAAGCAATTCCAAATCCTCTCTGGAAGAATTCAACCCCTTTACTCCAGGCTGTCAACAACTGTAGGACACACGAGATTACAACAGGCAAACAAATTGCAAGAAAAGAAAGTGCATCCTAGAGTAGATGAAATAGTTTACTTTGGCTACATTTTTATATTTTTTTCTTGAAAAAAGAAGAGATCATATTCCGTATGCTTTTTCTATATAGTGGTTTAGAGCATGAATTTTAGAGTCAGACAAACTCACGTTCAAACCACAGCTTTGCTTCTTTCTGAGTCTGTAACTTTATACAAAGTACTTAACCACTTCACGGCTCAGCTTCCGCATTTGAAATTAGGTAGCAATAGCATGTACACCCTATAGGCTTGTTGCAGGGGTTACAATGAGAAAAGCACAGTAACTAGCACACAGTAGGCACTTCTGATATTTTTAAAAATGTCACCATTATTCTTCTCACTTGGCAATGGGTCACAAGCATTTTTCCATTACAATAAATGTAGATCCACACTTTCACATTTGAGAGCTGCCTGATAAACTGAAGGGGAGGATAGAATATTTCTCTTGCTCAACATTTAGCTTGTTTCCAACAAAAATATTGTTAGCGATATTTGTTTTAAAGTATAAGCAAAGCTGGAACAAAAATTCTTATATATACATTTTGACATAATGTTACTTTTTAAGAAAAATTTCTAGAAGAATGCCACTCAGGTTTAAAAATATTTCTATTTTAAACTGTCTTTGTAACCAGATATTCACCTGCTCTGCTTTTAAAACTGTTGCTCATTTCCTTCTAATGTGACAATGGACCCCTGGATTTGTTCCTTTATGTGACATCTTGAAAACTTTGTCTCCAACTTCTTCCAGACTTAGAGGCTTCTTTCAATATTGTTGAGCTGTTTTGGTGGGACTTGGTGTTCAAGGCTTTCTTTCATTTGCAAATCTTCATTTTTATCCCTCATTTTAATTTTTCTAGTTCTGCTTCTCGGACATCCTTATGTACTATGTAGGAATCTACTTCCAGTCCTACCCAGGTACTTTCTTTTTGCAGTTGGAGATCCTTTTACAAAAGTATCTTAAATGGATTTTTCTAGCTCCCAGAGGCCTGGTCACTCAGTTTAGAAAGGAGAGTCAATTTTCAATGAGTCCAGGTCACAAATCATGATGAAGCTTTTGTAAAAGACCCTAATATTTTCCTATTTTACCATGATTGAGAGCCAAGCTATGTGTTATAGCAACAACGGCTACCAGATTCCAATAATGATTTATGAGGCTGACATTTTTCTTCCACTTGTTGACATTGCAACCTACCAAATATCAAAACAACAGCTAGCTGTACAATTAAAACAATAAATTCTGTGAAGAATAAAACTAATTTCACTGGCAGTTCAACTGCTTTGATATATTACGCTTTGATTTAAATGGTAGAACAATAAATATAGGCAAAGATTGCTGAAAGAATGGTAGAACCAGGCTAACAAAATTTCAAGCATCCTCAGACAACACAACCAACAATGCACCAGATAATACGGAGCATAAAGTGACCCTGAGTAAATGTCTGTCACTAATTAATGGATGCTGTACCAGCACAGGGAAAAACACAACACCACCGCAGAAAGGACAAACAAGGTTAAAGTCATAACAAGAGACAACATCGTGCTTTAATATTGTGACAAGCAGATCTGTTGGGTGAACCCAATAAAGCAATCCTAACAACAGAAACTGAAACTGTTCAGAGACATTTGCCATGACATGGGGCAAGTGGGTATATTAGGAGTTTTTTTTTTTATGTTTTGTTTTGTTTTAATGCTGTGTTAACAAATTATCACAATTTAGGGACTTGGAACAATACCCATTTATCAGTTCCCAGTTCTGTCGGTCAGAAGTCTTGGTGAGCTTGGCTGGATTCTCTGCTGCAGAATCTCACAAGGCTAAAGTCAAGGTTAGCAACATAGCAGGGTTATGTGCTTTTTTCTGGAGGCTCTGGGAAAAAAATCTACATCTAATCTCCTTTAGGTTGTTGGCAGGATCCAGTTCCTCACAGCTGTAGGGCCCAGGCCCCCTTTTGTGGCCCCTCCATCTGCAGCCAGAGATGGTGTGTTGAGTTCTTCTCATGCCTCAAACCTCGCCCACATCCCCTTCTGTCTTCTCCTGCCTTCCTCGTGTGCCACCAGCAGGGGAAAGTTCTCTGCTTTTAGAGGCTAATGTGATTATATTAGGCCCACCCAAATAATTGTCCCCTTTTTAAGGTCAACTGTGCCATGTAACACAATGCAATCAAGAGAGTGATCTCGCATTCACACGTTCTGGGCATTAGAGTGTGAAATCATAGGGTCCCTTCCAAGAAATTCAGTGGGGTATTGAAAGTACCGAAATCTCTAGTCTTGTGGACATAGAAACCAGAGAGTCCTATAAAAAATACATTTTGGAGAGATTTTATTGTAGAGCTTTCTTTTAAAGAGTATTTCTATTTGTAAAATAACTTTAGTTCAAGCTTTTTAAATTATTTTAACATTTTTAAGGGTTTTTTTTCCCTGAATAATTAGCTACTGGACTTTTCAAACAATTATTTTTTTTTATATCAAGATCACCATGGATTCAAAATAGAAGGGGCTAGGCTTCTTTTAAATTAAGGCACCATGATAAATACAAATTTTGTATATAATGAAAACTGGGAAATATTAACAGTAAAAATAGTGTTAATATTAATTTTGACATTAATATTAATACATGTAATTATCTTAATGAACTATGTCTTCATACTGCAATATGTGTTTGGGAATAACATCTCCTTATGAGGTAGTATGGGCTGCTAAAATTTTCTTATATGTAGGCTTTTATAGTGGTCATGATTTGATCTGAGAAATATCTGAATCTATGGTAATATTGTGACAAAGTTTAATTATATAACTCTAGGGTTTTATTGCTTGCCCTTTCTTTCATAACTTTGGAAAATATCAAACAATGAAGGCTTGTCTTGCACTTGCTTTTTATCTCTGGTCATAAACACTCTTTCCTTTACTTTTCTCCTTGGTTCATATCTTCCCTGACATATATTTACTTGTTTATTATATATCTCTCCTCTGCCCCTCAACTAGAATGTGATCCCATGAGAGCAGGGCCTCTATTTTATTATTTCTATAACTCCTGTGCCTAGAACAGTGCCTGCTTGTAGTAGGTGCCTAATACTATTTGTTGAATGAATGAATAATTGAAAATTAGAGGGGACACCAATTTTCCTACAAGTATAATACTTCAAGCACATGAAACTGTTTTTTTTAGAAGCTCATGTTTGTATAGGGCTGAAGGGAACTTTTCCTCTACCCTTTGATGGTTCAATAATTTGAGTCTCTGGTATACACTGACAGTAGACATATTAACAGGAGAAAAGGTATACAAATTTATTACAGGCATACTTATGGGAGGCTTACAAAATAAAACTCAAAGGAGGGCCAGATCACCAAAGTTCTTATAGTATCCTGAGCTAAAGAAAGAAATAGGGGCTCACAGTTTCTAGGGGGAGGTGGTGACAGGTTATGGGAGGTTGAGGGGAGGAAATGCATGGTGAACAGAAGCTATGTTGTCATGCAACTAAGTCTCTCAGGTAGGCATCCTCTCCTTTCCTGTGGACTAACCATCCTCATTAGGTGAGATTATGGGGAGGGGGCTCATGAAACTTGCATTCCTTCTGGAGGAACTTTCTTAGTCAGATAAGGGAACATCAGAGAAAGACTTTCCCTGAATTTGCTGCTGCCAAGTTGTTCTCAGTTTGAAGTCCAAAGCGGCATGTTTTAGGATATCATTTTCTGAGCCTCAACATTAGGACAAGTAAGATGATTCTGATGATTTAAGCACCAAATGAGGATATGTGTGAAGTTTGACTCTTACAACTGAAGTGAGAATCACTGCTACAGGGTATTTCAGGGAAAGAGGCAGGCAGGTTTTCAGGGAATTGCAACTCCAGTCAAGCAGTGGGCAGCCAGAGGTAGGCAAGCAGAGGTGGGTATCACCTGGCTGCCAGGATTCATGACCTAAGCCATTTTTAGTGACCTAGAGACACAGGTGGGCATCAGAATTAAGAGTACTGTAGAATCAAATGGTCTAGATTCAAATCCCAGTACTGCCACTCACAGATATGTACATTCAGGTAAATTTCTCCACCGTCTCATGCCTTGGTTTCCTCATTGATTAAATGGAGAAGATGATAGTGTCTCCCACAGAAGGTTGTTGTGAGGACCGAATGAGTTGGCCCATGTAAAGCTGTTAGAAAAATGCTTGACACAGAGCAAGAAGTGTGTGTTATCTGCTGTTGCTATTGTAGTTATTATAATAACGTCTGTTTTACTGGGTCTCAACTCTCCTCTTATGATGTAGGATCTGATTTCCCTGCACAGTTGACCTAAAGTATTTCTCAGATTTCTGGACATCACCTTAACTACCCAGGGGCAAGGATTGCCAGTATCTGGTCTTCTGTGATGTACTTTCCTCTTCTCTGGCACTTTGTCTTAGTCCGCTTGGGCTGTTATCACAAAACACCAAAGACTGAGTGGCTTAAACAACAGATATTTATTTATCACAGTTCTGGAGGCTGGGAGGTCCAAGATCAAAGTACAACAGGGGTCAGTTTCTGGTGAGGGTTCTTTTGATGGCGTGTAGATGTTTGCCTTCTCACTGTGTCCTCACATGGCAGAGAAAGAGTGATCTCTTTATTTCCCTCTTCTTGTAAAGCACTAATCCCATTATAAGGGCACCATGCTCATGGCTTCATCTAACCCTGGTTACCTCCCAAAGGCTCCATTTCCAAATATAGTCACGCAATAGGTTAGAGCTTCAACATATACATTTTGGGGGGATATATAGTTCAGTCCATAGGACACCTCCATGTCATTGGGACATTGTGCTGCTTCTGCTGGGGTTTGAGCTCCTAGTGGGTATGGCTGACATATCTGCTAGGAACAGTCACGTCTGCCTGGCCCTATCATGAAGCCAAGAACCACAATGTCCACCCATTTCTGAGATTCCACTGTCTGCCACTGAAACTCTGGTCCTCAATGTGTTTTCAAAGCTGTACTAGGCTCTGATGCAAAGTAGAACAAAACATGGCTCTCTTTCTAATTGTGTATCTGCTTATCTCCAATGTCCCACCATATTTATAAGTAAATGGCTCATATCAGGCAGGTTTTGTGACCAAATGCCATATGTTAAACAATGACCAAATCTCAGTAGCTTACAACAACACACATTTGTATCATGCTCAGGTCTGCAGGTTGGTTGTGATTTGGCTCATCTTGGCTCTACCTGGTTGGGCTTGACTGAGCTCCAGGATCAGGTTGGGTTCAGGTGTTCTCTGTGTCTTCAGTCTAGTGCCCATGTTGAAGAAGGTATGGAGATAAGACATGGTCTTCTCATAGTGAAGGGTACTGGCTGAATTGAATGATGCTCAAGGCTAGAATCTAGAATCCAATGCCAGTAGAAAGTAGGAATGACAATTAGAAATGAGAAGCCCAAGTAGATGGCCAGTAGTCCAGGTTGGGGAAAAACTCATAGCACCTCACTGACCCTGGATCCCTTTGAATCAGGGCCTGACTGGGGCTGAATCTGCATGTGGTCCAAAGGGAAGGACCAGGAAAGGATGAATAGTGGCAGAACGATAAGAGCCAGGAGAAGCCATCTAATCGCCTAAACTTCAGGGGTGCTTTCCTGGTCCATTCAGGCTGCTATAACAAAATGCCACAAGCTGGGTGGCTTATAAACAACAAAAATTTATTTCTCACAATTCTGGAGTCCAAGAAGTCCAAGACGAAGGTGCCAGCAGACTCATTGTCTGGTGAGGGCCCATTTCCTGGTTCATACACTGCCTTTTTGCTGTAACCTCACATAGTAGAAGGGGTAAAATGGGTGAGGGACCTCCTTGGGGTCTCTTTTATAAGGGCTCTTGTTCAAAAAGGTCCAAGCTCAGTGGTGTGCTATGACCTAATTACCTCCCAAAGGCCCCACCTCCAAACACCTTCACATTGGGGATTAGGTTTCAACATATGAATTTTGGGGGTGATACATCTAGTCTATAGCAGGAGCTAAGGAAACCAACATTCAACAAAGATGACCCAAACAGCTAATATTTCTTCAACAGCAGAGATTATTTGGTAGTTAGATTATCAGTAACACTCATTACTATAGCTGGTTCTCAGAGCTGGTTCCATAGTTCCCTTCCAAACCACTGTAGTTTTGTCTTTATAAAAAAGTCAGTCCAAATTGTTTAAAATGATCTGTCTAAATGAAGGGTTCACAGATTCTTATCCATTAAGGGGTTCATAAAAAAATTCAAGGACTCTGTAAACTTAGTTGAAAAAAAGTTTATATCTTTATTTTCATTAACCTTTGGCCAAAATGTAGCATTTCATTTGATTATAAATGTGAGCAACAAACCATAGTATAATAGTAGTCATGTTATCTGTAACTTTATCACCAGCAGAAATCATAGATAAGTTCATGCCATACTACTTTTGTTACAAATATCTTAAAATACTGCTCATAATCATTCATACACTGAAATTTTTGTTAACATTAGACCTGTCATTATTGTGTTAATAAAAAGCCTATACATCACTACATAACAAATTTGTGTAATTTATTTTTTAAATTATTATTAAAAACTGGAATAAGACAAGGGTGCTCACTGTCACTACTTCCATTCAACGTAGCACTGGAAGACCCAGCCAGAGCAATCAGGCAAGAGAGAGAAATAAAGGGTATCCAAATTGGGGAAGAGGAGGTCAAGCTATCCCTGTTTGCTGATCTTGTAACTATTACAGAAAACCGTGAAGACTTCACCAAAAGACTCCTAGAATTGATAAATAAATTCGGCAAAATCTCAGCTTACAAAATCAATGTACAAAAATCAGGAGCATTTCTATATGCTAATAACAGTTAAGCTGACAGTCAAATTAAGGACTCAATACCATTTACGATAGCTACAAAGAAAATAAAGTATCTACGAATATACAAATTTTACACCATTTTATATGAGAGACTTGAATATCATGTCTTGAGTACCACTGGAACCAACCCCCCACGGACACTGAGGATGACTGTATATAGGACAGCAATTAACTTTTGTATGTTAACCTTGTATCCTGCAACCTTGCTGTAATTGCTTATTAGTTCCAATAAATTTTTTTTATCAATTCTTTTGGATTTTCTACATAGCTGATCATGTTATCTGTGAACGAGACAGTTTTATTTCTTTTTTTCCAATCTGTGTACCTTTTATTTCTTTGTCTCGTCTTTTGCGTTAGCCAGGACTTCCAATACAATGTTAAAAAGCAATGGTGAGAGGGAGCATCCTTGCTTTATTCTTGATCTTACTGCGAAAGCCTCACCTTCTCACCATCAAGTATGATGTTAGCTGTAGGTTTTTGCAGATGTTCTTTATCAAGTTGAGGAAGTTACCCTCTATTCCTAGTTTGCTGAGTACAGATTCTGGGTTATTTTGGCCCTCAACATTTTTTTAAATATTTCACTTTACTATCTTCTTGCTTGCATAGCTTTTGAGGAGAAAGTAAATATAATTCTTATCTTTGCTCCTCAATAGGTAAGGTGTTTTTTTCTCTGGCTTCTTGTAAGATATTTTTTTCCTTAACTTTGAATTTCTGAAGTTTGGATATGATATACCTAGGTGTAGTTTTGGGGTTTTTGTTTGTTTGTTGTTTTTCCTTTTGTTATACATCCTGCTTGGTGTTCTCTGAGCTTTCTGCATTGTGTGGTTTGGCATATGATATTAATTTAGGGGAAATTCTCTGTCATTATTGGTTCATATATTGTTTCTGTTCCTTTCTCTCTTTCTTCTCCTTCTGGCACTCCCAACATGCGTATTATAACTTTTGTAGTTGTCCCACAGGACTTGGATATTCTGGGGTTTTTTTTTTTTTTTCCTCTTTGCTTTTCAGTTTGGACATTTCTATTGTCATAGCTTCAGGTTCAGAGATGTTTTACTTAGCTCTGTCCAATCTACTAATGAGTCCATCATTTCATTTCTGTTATGGTGTTTTTGATGTCTTGCATTTCTTTTTGATTCTTTCTTAGAATTTCCATCTCTCTCCTTATTATCTATCTGTTCTTGCATGTTGTCTACTTTTTCCATTAGAGCTTTTAGCGTATTAATTATATTTGTTTAAATTACCAATCTGATAATTCAAACATCTCTGCCATATCTGACTGTTGTTCTGATGCTTGTTCAGTCTCTTCAAACTGTGGTTTTTTTTTGCTTTTTAGAATGCCTTGTAATTTTTTGTTGCAACATGGACATGAGGTACGAAAGGAAGTAGGATAAACAGTATTTGTATGTACGGTAAGGTATGGGGAAGGAAGGGGAAGTATTCTACAGTCCTATCAGCAGATCTCAGTCTTTTGGTGAATCTGTGTCTTCGAACTGTGAACTTCACCAGTGCTTCTCACTTTTTTTTCCTCTCTTTAGGTGGGACAGGATAGCTGAAGGGGGACAGAGTTTGGTATTTTTCTTCCCCCCGGTCAATTAGGCTCTGATAAAACCCCAGCAGGTTAGGTTCTGGTAAAATAGTTTCTTCTAAGGCAGGCCTTGCTAAGAACAGAATGCTCTGGTGTATTTCAAAATGGTAACTTTTCTCCTCTCCTGCTGGAAGCATGAGAAGATTTTTCTCTGATATTCACTGTGAGGATCTGGCAGAACTCCTAGAGGTAAAACTCATGAAAGTGTGGGGGCCCACCTATGACTGGGTCTCCCCGGAGTTTTTAACTCTCACATGTGTCCACACCAAGCCTCCAGCAATTCACAAATTACAATTCAGGTTTTCCTACTCCGGCACTCGTTCTCATAGAATTTTCTGCTGGTGGGTTCCTGCTCTGCTGAGTTGTGATTCTCTGACAGGCTGTCTGTCTCTCTAATTTTTGGGCCAGTGACACTTTTCTGATAGATCTAAGGAGAGTTGTTGATTTGTCAGTTTGTTCAGCTTTTTACTTGTTGTTAGGATAAAGTGGTGACTTCTGAGCTCCTTACATGCCAGACCAGAAACCCCGTATGCTCCAGATTTATTCTGAAGTATGTTGATAATGATATTTCAATATTATCGTTTTTTTCTATAATACCGTTTATTGTGTTTTATGATTACAAAAAACCCGAAGTATTAACCTAAGTACTTAGACTTCACCAAAATGTCAAGGGATTCCATGGCACACAGAAGTTTAAGAAGCCTTGATCTAAATGAACAGGACATGAACGAATTTATGTTTGATTCCATTTTGCTGTGTAGTGTGGTCTTTCCAGTTTCTTAAGAGTTTGTTGTGTTCCAGGGCAATGCGTGACAATCATACGATGCAGCTTCTCAAAATCAATTCTTTAGCAGCAGACACTTGGTAAGCCGTTTTGTGCTTAGAGTTCATTCTCTGCCTGTGCTGAGGCCTGGCTCTGAGCTGTTGTAGCCTGGCCAAGGTCCCTCTCAGGGAGAATGGGAAGGGAAAACCGTGGATAAAGCAAAATATGATAAAAATTTGTTAAAGAAAACAGTCCGCTCCACAGCGCTGGTTTGTAAGCCATCTAGCAACAGTTCCCGGATAAAGAACAGAACATTGGATCTTCCCACAGAAGCTATTGTGATTTTAATACTGATTCGCACTGGATATTGTCTCAGATCCAGGGTGCTGTTTAAAGCAGTTTAGAATGCTCATTGCCAGAATAGGCGCTGGGATGTGTTTCTGGCCGGCCTCTCCTTTTCAACAGCTGCTCCCAGCTAGTGAAGAAATGAACGTCTCAGTGCTGACTAGGACCCGGAGGAAGGCACTTGCTAGAGAACTCCAGGCGGGGCGTGTTCATCATCTGAAAGCCAGGTATCCTCTTCGCTTCTGGCAAAGCCTGCTGCTCCCTTTGGCGAACCTGACACTGTGCTAGAGGGCGTTGCTCCATTACGACTGTCGGCAAAATGCTTTGCAGAGAGGCCAGAGCAAATTAAACATCTAGCAGAGAAGAATGTGTCTTGACAAAATGGTCTGAACCCATCTTTCAAAGTAAAAACCGAAGCTGCGCTTTTGGAGGAAGATAGACACGGATCACTGAAAAAAGGTTTAGTTTAAATGAAAAAAAGTAATAAAAGGGCACATCCCATTTCTTGCTTTAGCGCCTCTGTTTCTACAAAGACTAATACAAGAATACAGTCTAAGGAAGCGGCTTAGTTTCCACTCGTCTCCAATCACATTAGTTATATACCAGTGAGGCTTGTACCTCTGTGAAAATGAAGACACCAAAAAATTCCATGGTTTCTTTATTCAGATTATTTTCTTTTTCTTTTTTTTTTTTTTTGAGACAGAGTCTCACTCTTGCCTGGGGCAAGTGCCGTGGCATCAGCCTAGCTCGCAGCAACCTCAAACTCCTGGGCTCAAGCAATCCTACTGTCTCAGCCTCCCGAGTAGCTGGGACTACAGGCATGTGCCAGCATGCCTGGCTAATTTTTTCTATATATATTTTTAGCTGTCCAATTAATTTCTTTCTATTTTTGGTAGAGACGGGGTCTCACTCTTGCTCAGGCTGGTCTCGAACTCCTGAGCTCAGAACGATCCGCCCGCCTCGGCCTCCCAGAGTGCTAGGATTACAGGCGTGAGCCACCGCGCCCGGCCCAAATTATTTTCTTGTTAAAGTAGTTGGGCAGAAGAAGAATTTTAGAAGTTTTTTTAAATGGACAGCTTAAATAACCTGCAATGATCTTTCATGTCTTCTTTCCCATTTACTGAGGAGTGATTATTCATCTACGATATCCTGGCAACAGAGAAAGAGGTGAACAGACCTAAAAATGTCCGAATGACTCTTAGCTGTTCTAGCAAATTTGCACTCTATGATAAAAAGAATGTTCCATAAATGAACCTGCATATGCTAAAGAGAAAGAAGACAAAAACTGAGGAACTGCTATATGCGTGGCTAAAAGATTATACTTAGGAGTTAGTTTTGATTCAGGTGTATGGCCTAAGCAATTTTGTTAAGGAGGAAAAGACCAAGCAGTTTCTATAGACATAGAGCAGTAATACTATGGCTCGTCACTCTACTTCCACCAGCTCAAAAAGGGTGGCTGATTAAGGAAAAATGAAGAGAAAATCACAGAGGTTTGGGTGGCTCACTAACTTTGTTTTCATCTTACCTGTACTGGAGTATTTTACCTAGTATTACTGGTTTCGGGAAAAGACCATATAAAGTTATTTAGAATTAGTTATTTATAGAGTGCATTTACTTTCAAAACATTTGGAAGAATAGGAAGATTATGTGCAAGGCAGAGAGGAAAAAGATGCAATAAATCTGGTATATTGTTTTAAAAAAAGGAGCCAGAATGAGGAGAGAACATTATGTATATCATAGACATAACATACATACTTCAAATTGACTTTAGCATGGCTTTACCTAGTGTCCAAGAACTATATTATTCAGGGAAGCTGCAAACATGGATGAGAAAAATGACATTCTTATTTTTCCTAAGCTCTAACTTAAATTGAGCTTTTCTTTCAATTATGAATATAGGTTTCATTAGATTGTTAAAGAGATTTATGGTACAAAAAAGGTAAACTTCTGGAATATTGGTATCATCACCAACAAATTGGAAAATAAGAATTTCTCATGTTGGGGCCGAAATATCAGTTTATTCAGCTAATAAATACATGAATCTAGTAAGAGATATTTTAGATCAAAGGACAGTGATAATGTTACCTACAACATCCTAGATATATTAATGTATCATCATACTCTCTACAACTTATATTTTCAATTCTGTTCTATTTGCTTACTGATAATCTACTAGAAAGCAGGTATTATGCAAGGCTCTGGGGGCTACAGTGATTGACAAAGCTTACAGTGTTTTGGAGAATGATGCTGTGTACATGGTGACTTTGATGACTTTCGAGAGAGATAAAGAGCAATTATTTAGTGACTTACTTGGACTCTCCATGTATTGGCAGGGAGCACAGGTCCCCACAGTATCCACATATGCCTTCTTTCTTTATTGAACCAGTTTTTTTTTTTTATTTCAGCATATTATGGGGGTACAGATGTTTAGGCTACATATGTTGCCCTTTCCCCCCCTTGCCCCCCAAGTCAGATCTTCAAGCGTGTCCATCCCCCAATGGTGCTCATTGCACTCGTTATGTATGCATCCCCTCCTCCCCCCTCCCACCTGCCCGACACCCAATAAATGTTATTCTTATATGTGCACTTATGTGTTGATCAGTGAAACCAATTTGCTGGTGAGTAGATGTGGTGCTTATTTTTCCATTCTTGGGATACTTCACTTAGTAGAATGTGTTCCAGCTCTATCCAGAACAATACAAGAGGTGCTATATCAGCATTGTTTCTTAAAGCTGAATAGTACTCCATGGTATACATATACCACATTTTATTAATCCACCCATGTATTGATGGACACTTGGGTTGTTTCCACATCTTTGCAATTGTGAATTGTGCTGCTATAAACATTCGGGTACAGGTGTCTTTTTTATAGAGTGTATTGACCCAGTTTTTTGAGCACCCATCTTATACAAGGCATGAAGCCAAAGAAGGGGATAGTATTTTGATAGGCAGTTGGAGACACTCACACTCACACTCCCCCAAAACCCCCCAAACTAATATACTCTTCCTGGTGGTCTCATGCAACCCTCACTGGGTAAGCTCATCTCCGTCACCCTAAATCCCTCATCCAATTCTCCAGGTCACTTGACCCAGTGGACAGCAGACTATAGAGAGATCATCACAACCTATTCATTCTTCTGGACCACAAATGAAAACTCATTTCCCAACAGTGGCTGTCCAGAAGTATCATCTGGGTCTTCAATATATGGTCCTTTGGAACATCAAAACCTTATCAGGCTTGGGTAAGGCTGGTTCATTTGATTCATGGTCTTCATTCAAAAGGAGATAATTAATGGAAAGATACTGGATATTTCAATAAGATATGCTGAGTCTCCTGATTTATTGCTGAGATAGCTACTTTAATTTTCAGATGAAAGTGTAAATGCTGACTCTTATGTGCTATTTCAGCTATAACAATATTTTAATAATAATCAGATGAAACAATAGAAAACTAGGTCCATTACCATTGCCTTATGTAAACTAAGCTGATTTCATGTGATGCTTGTTACCAAACATAATGTATATTTTAAAAAATCCTTTGTTTGTTGCTTAGCATCTCTTGCCCAGGTGAGGATGTGCACCTCTGTCCAATATCATGAGGAAGTTCTCCAAGTCCTGGTTCTCGTATTATTTCTCAAGCCAAGAGATGGACCAGTGGAACCAGGACTCTTGTTGCCTTAGAGTTTCAGTGATGTGCTGATTTCTAGGCCCTTATTAGTTCTGTACATGCCACATGATCTTGGGCAAGTTCATTTATCTAAACCTCAGTCTCCTCATCTTCAAAATGGGTATAATAAAAACGATACCTAGATCACAGTATTGTTAAGAAGATCAAATGAGATAATTCTTGTAAAATAATTAGCAGAATGCCTTAGAATGCCCTGCTTTTATTATTTTGTTATGAATAATTGCTTTTATTATTCTTATCATAATTGCTACTGTGCACTCCAAAAATAAAACCATGAGCATGTATTTTTACTAACTTCCCAGTCTTTTTTCATCTATAAATTTATTTTCTCCCATGCCATACTTGCATTATTCATTCAGTTCAGTACTAGAATGAACTGTACTTTCTCTTAATGAGGGTTAGCTTTCCATCTCTATGATTGACTTTATCCTCTTACATTTCTTTTTTTGTTCCCTAGGTTTTCAATCTCTTCTTCTCTTTGGCTTTTTTCCATTTAGGCTATAAATATTGGCAAATCCATTCTAATCTGAACCAAAAAAGTCCACAAGACACTTCCTCTAAGCTTTTAGCTTGTACCCACATTCTCAACTACCCTATCTCTCTTCTATACAAACATCTTAAACTTCAGAACACAGTTACCATGTCTTAACTATTTCCGGCTTCCCACTTTGCCCTCTGAGCACAATATCTATACTTACCATTGAGTTTTTGCACAAGTTCTTTTCTTGGTCAGGAAAGTCCAGACCTCATTTCTTCATCTGGATATCACCTCCTTACCACAAAAGGTTCATCTCAGTGGTTACCCCATCA
This sequence comes from Indri indri, assembly GCA_004363605.1. Classification (NCBI taxonomy): domain Eukaryota; kingdom Metazoa; phylum Chordata; class Mammalia; order Primates; family Indriidae; genus Indri; species Indri indri. The sequence continues at coordinate 259,416 of RJWJ010000067.1, forward strand.
AGAAGTGCTCCCTAGCCATAATGCGTACATGAAAAAAAGAAGAGAAAAAAAAAAGTACTCCCTGACTCTCATAGGCAGTGGTCATCAGAACTCTATTTGTGAATCTATGTGCTTCCATGTCTCTGCTACAGCACTTATCCAATGTCTCATAACCATTCATGTCCCTGAAGAAATGTTTGCTAGACTTAACTGACCTAAAATACTATATTGAAGAGCTAACCTCCACGATGTCTTTTCTAGGGTGTCAAATTAAGTAAAAGATTCAGTAAGTGAACAAGTAAAAATTCTCTCTCTTTCTCCCCCAGAGAAAGTAGCCATTGATTGATGTAAAAACCTTTGGCTGATAAATATTAACATAAACACATTTCATCAATCTGTTCATCATTAATGAGCTTTAGTTATTACATATGTCAACAGATGAATTGATAAATAGATGGACGTAGCAAATTAATAAATGGTCTATGAAACAGGAGACCTGAGTTCTAGTCAACTGTGTGAGACAACTCTGTGATTTTAGAAAATACATTTTCTTAATTTGTTAATTTTAATTAATTCCTTAATTTCTCCTTACTAATTCCTCTCTTAATCTCACCATCTACAAATGTGGAAATAATAGCATTTGCCTTGTCTACATGACAGAGTTGTTAAGAGGTTTAAATGGGAAAATATGTGTGAGATCTCTGTGTAAATGGTCAAGGTGTCTATAATTGCACAGTATTGGTATTAATACAGATGATAATTACTCCCAAATAATTTTATTCTCTAATAACTTATAATTAATCAGGTAGTTCTTTCTATCACTACAGTGAAATCATACCAAGATCTGCCACTATCTCTGTGACTGTATTTGTTTCTTTTATATGAATATTTTCAAAGTCATTTAAATTCATACCCTGTATGTCAGAGATATCTGGGCTACAGATTTATTTCTAGGCCAAAATCCTTAAGTGTATTCTTAAGTGTAAATAAATACCTTGAACATCCCATTATGTTTTTTAATTAAATTTAAAATTAAATTTGAAACTCAATTTAGGGTTGTTAATGGCAATTTTTATCGCATGTTACCCTCACATTTTCGGTAGATGTTCACTTGGTGAGGGAGTAGATGTGGTTGGTTGCCTCAACGACACAATACCAATTTTACTCAGGAACCTGACACAGCATGATTTGCCAGTGTCAAACCCTGGGGGCTAAATCATGGCTGTTCTACAGCAATCTTAGCCTTCCCACTCCTCTTCCTCAGTGGCTGGCTTTGGGGTTGGCTTGTGACTAAGATCTGGCTCATGAAACCTGAGGACAAGTGTTGTTGAGGGAATGGAGGGTGTTCTGAGAAGATTTTCTTCCTAGATATTATAAAAAGAAACAGATACACAAGGAGAAGCCTTCTTCCTCCTTCCTTGTTACTTTTAGATTTTTTTATGAGAGGATGTGTTGACTGGCACTATGGCAGCCATCCTGAAACCATGGAGGAAAAAATCAGGAGACTACAGAAAAGCTGACCCTGGTAAACATCTGACTTAACCAACTCTGTAACTGCTTACTTCTGACTTTTTATTTTATTAGACAATAAGCTCCTATTATTTAACAGGAATTAGAATAGTAATAAGGATAATAATATTTACAATAGGAATGGTCTCCTATTATTTAACAGCAATTCTGTTAACTTGTATCTGAAAACATCCCAACTGATACAGTTAGGTTAGAAGGGTTCCTGTCAAACACATTCTTCCAATTCTTTGTGAGATTCACCTGCCAGCAGTCCATTATTTTATAAATCCCAAACCATAATTCAGAAATACAGTGCTACTTTTTGTGTGTGCCACCATTGATGTAACTAGTTACTTCTAATATCTTCTTTCCTCTTTCAAAATTGAGATAATCAGTTGGATAAAAGAAATGGACGTTAATACTTGGAATGATTTTTACATATGAATTATGATGTAGTCTTAATCCTGAGTAGAAGAATCAGCATCGTTTTCAATAAGAAATGGTACCATGGCATAAAGACTCCGGTGTTTGGTTTGATTATTAAAACATGATTTTTAAAAGTTTTGTTCTACAATTCAAAAAAATTTTAAAATTATTGAAGTAAATGGTGCTGAGGCCATTGGACATCCACAGAGAAAAATGAATACTGACTTCTGTCTCATGCCATACATGAAAATCAGTTCCAGATGTAGTGTAAATATAAATGGAAAAGATAAAATTATGTAGCTTTTAGAAAAAAATAGAAGACTATCTTTATGACTTTGGGGTAGACAAAGATTTACTAAACAGGACACAAAAAGCAATAGTCATAAAGGAAAAGGACAAATAAAAAGACATTAAAATTTTAAATTTATCTTGAGCAGAAGTCATCATTATAAGAGTGAAAAGGTGGCTACAGTGTGGGAGAAGATATTTCCAACAAAGACTGTTAAGAACTCTTAAAAGTCAATAAGAAAAGAGACATAAAAATAGGTAGAAGACTTTGAATAGGCAGTTTACAAAATAACATATCAAAGTTGACTATAAACATATGAAATAGTGGTCAACATCACTGGTTTTTGGAAAAACGCAAATTAAAACTGGAGTGAGATATTGTTGTATACCCACCAGAACAAGTGAAATTAAAAAGACCGACAAAACCAAGTGGTGGTGAAGATTTGGAGAAACTAGAATTCTCATAGACTCTTGTCGGAAGAATAAATTGATAAAACCATTCTTGGAAACTCTTTGACAAGATCTACTAAAACAAAAGTAATGCATGTCTGTTGAACTAGCAATTCCACTCTGTGGTACCACCCAATAGAAATGTGGACATGTGCTTACCAAGAATATTTATAGCAAAGCTCTTTGAAAAAATCCCCAACTGGAAACAGCCCAAATATTCATCAGCAGTAGAATGGATGCATACCTTACAGTATATTCATACAATGGGATACTAAACAAAAATGTGAATATACAAACTACATGGGTAAATTTCATCCACATAATTTTGAGCAAAGGAAGCCAGATACACTGTATGATTCCATTTACATAAAGTTCAAAAGCATGTAAAACTAATCTCTGTTCTTAAAAGTCAGTCTCAATTTATAGTTGTGAGTTCTTTTCTATCTCCAGATAGCACATTCTCTTAGATGCATAAATTTAATTTGTAATACTTAGACTAATTCACTAACAAGTCAATGCATTCTCATGTTATATAAAAATACTGTTTTAGATATAGCATATAAAATCAATTTGGAATGTAGGTGAAGAGTTTATTAACTAACAAGTTTAAAGAAATTGTTGCGAGCCCTCGATGACTTCCTTTTCTTTGAACCCTTCCGGTATTAGCCCCTGATCCACCTTGTTTACCGATGAGTTACATTTTGCCTTGGGTTGTTGGCAAGTCTTGTTTTTTACCCCCATGTGTGCTAGTCTTGACTCCCCATCTAGACCATAAGCTATCTGAATACAGGATCCATGTCTTATAATCTTTCTAAAAATTCTCTCACCTTGAACTTTACTTATAGTAAGTGTTCAGTTTTCACTGATTAATTGCTAGCTACTCTCATGCTTAGGTCAGATAAGAAGAGCATGATCATGGACAGTTAGCAGGGAATTTTTTTTTTTGGTAGCATTTAAGGATAAAATAGGTATGCTTCTAATTATAGTCTTAAAGGAATCAAAGAAATGGACCAGGAAAATCATGACAGTCTCTATCAGTTCTACAGCCTGTGTACCTGACAAAAATAAATTACTTAAAAAATTAGGCAAATTATTGTTTAGCCTACTCAGAGCAAACAAACAACATATTTAATTTTTTTTCTATAAAATTGACTAAATTACCCAATTGTTTTCTCTTTGGATAGACAGAGCCTGGGTTTCTATCGATGAAACTCTATTTCATGCCCATGCTCTGAAACAGCTGTAGCTCAGCAACTTGAAATAACTTAATGAGGTATTGATTGTGTCTGTTCAGCACCACTCTGAAACAACTACCAAAATTATGGAAGGCAACATCATAAGTGAGGAGGGAGAAAGAAAGGTGAATTTCTAATGAATACACTAGATGAATTCCTGTCAACTTGATTATGTGAATTGGATGCTTTAGAATTAGAGAAATGAATTATTTAATTCTAGATGAAAAATATGAGTTCATTTTGCTCCCTTGGAATTTGAAATTGGAACTGAATCACATGCATCTCAGGAAACATAAAAGTTAAAAGAAAAACTGGCTTGGAGATGAATTGTAGTGGCGAGTTTTTCCAAGCCAATTTTCAGTTGTTCAAACTAGAAGAAATGGAGAAAAACTTAGAGTAGAAATAAGGCTCTCGGGAAAGGAAATAAAGGAACTGTTCCTTTTGCATGTTTCCTAAATACTCCCTGGTGGCTATTAATGAGCTGCATTATTGCATCTTGGCCCTGGAGTTGCATGGAGCTCTGCCACAAATTAGCGAGAGGGAGGGAATTTGAATGAGAGTATTGCAGAGGCAGGCACAATGGAAAACTCTTCCCATATTCCATCTGGCTGGATTCTGATTCCATGGATGAATGGTTGGCATCCTGTGGGCTATCTCCAAGTTGCCCAGCTTTGCAAAGAACTTTCCAGAATCACTGGGCCAACAACTATGCTAAGCAGGTAAATTAGTGTTGACCAGGCACATTTACTTAAGCCACTTCCCCACTCCCTTCCCAGTCACCCTCATCTCATTTCATTAAGAAAACCCAGCCGTTGATTATTTGTCTGAACGAAATAAATTTTGTATTCCCTATGAACGCAGAGTGCTTCTGTTACAAAACAGATTAGAACTAGAAAGGGTGGCCCAGAATACCACAGGAGGAAATCGTCTTAAAGCAAAGCCAGAGAGGTTGGAGGGTCACAAGGAAGAATTTCCAGAGAATTCCATATGAAGAGGCCTTCTGGGTCAAGGGAATCCCTGCGGAGGAGATAAGCAGCATCTATTCCAGGTGGTTTGACGTCTCCTACCTTGAGGAATTCATTCTCTCAGGGCCCTTTAACTCTCATGTACTTTCTCAAATTTAAATTTGATTTGGCTTCTTGATTTCAAACAGATACCTTTAAAGCAGTGGTTTTCAACTTGGGCCAAGAGTGATTTTGGCCCAGGAAACATTTGGCAACGTCTGGAGACATTTTGGTTGTCACAGCTGGGGAGGGAAGAGGTGACACTGGCATTGAGTGAGCAGAGGTCAGCGATGCTACCAACATGGTAGAAGGGACAGGATGGTCTCCGCAGCAAAGATTGATCTGGCCCCAAATGGCAATAGTGACAAGATTGAGAAATCCTGGAAGGGAGGATCAATTTTTGTGGTCATGGAGGAATTAATAGGAAACTAGGGAGGAGTTAGTTTCTGCTGACTAAACAAGGGAAAGAAATATTGGCAAGGAGAGGCAAGGATGTGTCACGATGGATGATTTCTTGTCAGGTGTGTGGGGTCACATGATATAGATATCTGGACTATGTGGCTTAGAATCACTTTGGCTACTTGCCCAGAGCCTCAGGGTTGTAACTGGTTTGCATATAAAGACATGTTTACACAAAATGTGTAGTTATAATAAATACAAACAATGGTGGGTTTTTTTAAAATGCATCTCCTTCTTTCATTGCCAGATATTAATACTTATCATTTACTGAGGACCCACTGGGCTCTGGCATTGTGTTCAATATATTTTTTAAAACTGTTCACATTTGTTTTTTGTTTGTTTGTTTTGTTTTAAAACAGCAACCTACCTCAACTATCCTCATAAGGATAGGTTAATTGTTCCAGGAACAGAAGGAACTTCTATTAGGTCCCTTGCCTTCCCACATATAGAGTAAATTAGTACAGTGGAGATACAGTTTGGGGATGAAAAGGCTTTCAGAGTTTGTGCACAAGAGAAAATGGGCCTTATGCACTTAAAATATTAACAGTCCTAAGAAGCTTAAAGGGATTTGCACATCACAACCTTAAATGTTATTCCAGCTCCGTTTCCTTAGTCTAAAATGAGAAGTTTGCTCTAGTGAGCTCTAAAGTCTCTTCCTACCTAAGAGTCCAGATTCTCTCCTTTTCTGCCAAGTAGTTCTTGATGAGACAGTTAGGTCATACACTCATCTGAGCAGGCTGCAGGATGTGTTAACCATTTATTTCAAGGAATTCAGGAAGCTGATAGAATTACATGCCAAACTTTTTGAAGATGATAATAGGTATATTTTCCTCTGGTGAGTTTCCATATCTACATGATAATCTAAATAGTCCATGGCTCTAAAAAATTTAGGAACCAATGCAGTAGAGTGTGATGCTAATAAATCCAGGATTATAAGTTTCCATTCTCTATGGCTATTAGCTGTAAATAGAAAAAAACTCTGTCCTCTAATCTTGGATCTTACAATTGACCCTGAGAACTGCACGTAAATGGGTGCTGTTAGTCACAGAGGGACAAAGGAAAGCAGTATATACGGGCCAGGATCTCCCATCACCTCTCCTCAACATGGTAGTCACTGATAAAGAAGAGTTATTACAAAAACTCATCAATCAGAGCTACATGTGGAGCTCCAATAAATGACACATCTTTCTCTCCAGATTTTGGAGTCAGTGGAAAAGACAGACACATGGGGAATAAAAAGAAAGTCACTTTTGTTATTGATGAAGCTGATAGGAAAACATGGCTTTAAATGTGGGCCAAATGAGTTTAGTAATACTCCCCCCAAATTCAAGAGATGTGCTATAGCTGACCTGGGCCCAGCTGAACAACTGCAGGTGAGCTCCTTGTCTTCAGCTGATCAGAATGCCTAATCTGCAGACTGTGACCTTGTCTTTGAAGGAGCTGAACTTGGCTTTGCTTCCTACTGTCTCCTGACCTCACCTACCAGATATTCTCTCCTCCCAGTGGGAGTAGAGTCAAGGACGGAGGGCCGTTTTCCCCAATAAGTTTCCCTCTGGGTGTTGGATGCATGAGTTCTCTACTCTCTTGAGAACATAAGGAGTTACGAATAAAATACTTTTTTTTACAAATTTAAGTGAATCTCGGCATCAAATGCAATTAAAATACAATTCTGGTGGAGAGCTATCTTGAGTGGCTTATTTCAGAAAGTGAAAATAAGAGCCCGGCAACACCATGTAAAGCAGAAAATGTATCGGTCAGAGAGGTTTCTGAGAGACTGCCCAGAGTAAAGTGGATCTCTTTGTCAGTATCTCTTACAGCTAAGTGATGAGAGTTAGATATTTGCAAGTAGAGCTAAAATTTGCTAGAAGGAGGTGCTCCAAAGTTAGAAGTGTAGGAGTGAGCATCAGAGTGATCTCCCAGGAAAAACTGTGAACTGGAGATGTGTCACATTCTGGGAAGGACTTTTTCTTGTGTTTTCCTTCTCTAATTTTATCTTTCTTGACTCTACAAAAAGTTCTCTGGCTTTCTGTTACGCATCATGTGAAATTTAAATGCTTTCAAATTGTCATCCTTCCCAAATAGTAACAGTAGTTGCCTTTTGGAAGACTTGGAAGACCTAGACTTTGGGGAGAGAGGGCTTCAGGTCCTTATCTGTGTGGTTCCCCAATGTCCCAATTTGTCCTGCCCATCTCAATTTATACCTGAAGTCCTCATATGTCTATTAATAGTCCTTCCATTCACTCTTAAGAGTGTCCTGGTTTGGATAATATAATGAATCATATGGACACTACACTTCTTTAATGTTTAGTTTTTTGTTTTTTAAGGGAAGAATGGATTTATTGTTACCTGCGTAATTAAAATTAGTTTTATAAAAAGCTATAACACAATTTTTGCCTTCAAGGAGACTCAATCGATTGTAGTAATAAAACAAGCATCAATCTAGTGCTTTGCAGCTTACAGAAGGCTTCTGTAAGTATGTTTAAAGGGTTAAATGGTGGGAGTTTGATACATTTGAATAGATAAGTGAATGGGTAAAGTTGGAGTGATAGGTATAGAGACACTGATATATCAGCTACACAAAAATTGTTAACATCGTCTCATAATCTTGTCCTTTTGTTCCTACCTAACCTAGTGACTCTACTATGTGGAACTTTTTTCTTTCTTGCCTTTTTCTAAGTGGACAACGATATTTGAAATTGTGCTGGTCTTTCAAAGTGTCGGCACTTGCCCACAACTCCTAATTTATACTTTCTTTAACCTCTAATTAAAACTATTTTTCCAGCTTCCCTTATACTGCCATTTATTATAGGCATTACTGTACAAAGTGAGATAAAATTGGTAATTAGGTGAACATCTCTGGTCTCAAAGCACATTCCTGTGAGGCACTGTTTCTCAGTTTTTTCTACTTCATATGGAGTCACTGAAGACACTCTTTGTATGTGACGCTCCAGCCAGATCTTCCCTGCCATGTTGCGGGGTCCTGCCTGTTGTGTTTTCATTTATTAATGCCGTGTCACACAGACTAGAAGGAAGAGCCTAGATAAGTCAAAAGAGATCACCTCTCTCCTTTCCTCCCCTTTGAACTCACTGTCCGGCAAGAGGGATTGTGTGGGCGTAATGCCTAGATTCACATGAGTGGGTTCTTCCCAGGACTGGTAGCGAAGCCATAGTCTTCAATTATGGTAGTATTGCTTGTTAAGACAGGGAAATACTTCTGAACCAATTGATAAATAGCCATTGTCTCAAAGTCTCCTAAGTTGTCCTGCACCCAGTGTTTTGGACTCTCCTCTCAGGCATCCCTGGATATCCCCAGACCCAGAAAATAAGACTCAACATCTGGCATAGCAAGGGGCTACTAGGACCTTGCTCTAATACATTCTGATTAGCTGGTGCCTGTGCCGTAGAATACGACCCCGGTTGTCATCCTGTGTCTCCTTTTTGAGGTCCTTAACCATGAATTTGGCAAGACTTTCCACAATTTTAAAAATAGAAACCAAACTAGTACTTTGGAATTGAGCTTAATTCTTTCCTGATTTTGTATGTGTGCATGTGTGTGTGCATGCATATGTGTGTGTGTACATAGCAATGACCCTAACTCATTGTCTATCTTTTAGGATGTCTCCAGTTAATATTGCTGCTCAACAATTTGATCAACTGTTTTGTTTTCATAGAAGGCTCCCTTTAGAGGTATTCTCCTCAAACAAAAATATGAGCTAGTTGACAGTCATCCAATTTCTGGATGACTTTGGTAATGGAAAGTTGACTACCCTGGAGGTCCTTTTCCCCTCAGAAGTAAATTACACAGAACAACCTACATTCATTTCTCAGAAATGTTTTTTTTTATCACAAAGAGCCATATATGATAGTTAGCAAAAGGATTAGTTTCTCTTTGCTGAAAAATATTTCTCTGAATAATCTTCTCTTAGCCTTTCTCTCCATGTTCATATTCATGAGCACTTCATAATATTTGAGAAATGTCACAAACTGAAGGAGACCACACAATCCTAATTCCTGCCTTTTGGCTGAGAAATACGCTTTGTACATATTTGGGTCATCAGTCATTCCTATCAAAGCAATGAATGAATGAAGGACCCTAGGAAGAAAATTTTTTTAGCTTTTATAGAAAATTCCCCAAGGATGAAAACTTCATGACCTTTGGCCCATTTCAATATTTTATCATAGCAATGATCGTATCTCCTTATGCCACACTGAAATCTCTCTAGCTTTAATATAAGTTAATTTCTTCTTCCTCGGTACTCCAGGTGGGTTTCCTTTGTCTGGCTGCATTCTGATATCAGCCTTTGTTGTTGGCATGGCAGAGGCAGAAGGAAGAAAGGTCAAACATGTATTATAGGAATCTAGTGTGCTAGAGAATTCTCTTACCAAATTTATCTCCCCATATAGTACAGGGAAGCATTTTCCTTTATCATTCTAGATATCTGATTGTATTACAAAGAAAAAAAATCTCTATTCACTTTCCTATAGCAAGAGAGGCCAACTCTTTTCATATACCAGGTCATATTTCAGCTTTGGATATTCAGAGAGAAGGAAAAGGTTGTCATTATAAGCATGTAGGGGATATTGTTTTTTAAAATTTTCTAGAAAAATGATATGTTATAATTGATGCTCAAATCTAAAAGTAAAAATAATGTATTTTGCCTCTTGACACTCTGACTTTTAATTAGGCCAATTAGGACACCCACACTAACCTTCCCAGAGGAAAAACACAGAAAGAAGTTTTATCATGAGACTCCTAGTTATAGGGCTTTTAGTTCTAGTTATGTAGAGAAATATATTAATGAATTATTTAATGGCAAATCTCATGATTTTTATCCAACTTTTAGTTTCTATTACTTTTGAAGGGATGCTTAGTGTAAAAGACTTCAGAGAACCTGTAATTTAACCTTTTGCTTTGCAGAAAAGGAAACTGTGGCTCATGCATTGACCATAAACAAATATCCTTTCTTAAAGGATTGAGCATTGAGGATCAGTATTGAACTATATCATTTACCCCTTTGGATATATCTGGATCAGATCAATCTCCTGCTGTCCGACTTCCGTGGCATCCCTCAGTTAGAAACATGCAGGAAGGAGGACTACGATGCCTTTAGTGACTCTGGCTTGGTGGAGGTGTCCCTTAAAACATCTAACCCTTTTAAATTTAATTCTGTGGTTATGAATGGACTCTTGATCTCTCAGCAGCCTTGCCTGCTAGAGAATGTCCCAAGTAAATAGTAGATGTAGATCATTCTTTCTGTCGTAGAACAACAGATTTAAAACTCACGATTCTGATTTTTAAATGGTCCTGTGAGTTTGATTGTTTCGAGAAGTCACAGGAGGTATGGGGTGTTAAGGGTTCAGAAAACAGAGGACAGAGTGAAGCAGATGGATTCGAGTAGCATTTAGGAAGCAGAGACATGAATGAGAAGAATAATTTAAGTGAATGATTAGATACGTGTAACAAGGACAATTCAAAGATGACTTCTTGAATTTTTGGTTTTCTGAATTTTTGATTCCGCCAACAATGACTGTGAAGACTAGACTCTGGACCTGTGTGAGTCCCCACCCTCTGTTTCTCTTCCTTTACTCAAAGCCCCACCTCTGTAGCCACTTGGCTAGCTGGCCAGGTATCTCCTGCAGCCCTCATATCACAGGCGGGACTGTGTTGCAGTGAGACTGTTTTTATTAAAGCCATTGAACCTTCTAGATAGGTTTCAATGTGGGCTGACCATCTTCTGAATTCTATTTAACAGTGAAAGTATAAGAATGATCATGTCAGAACTGCTAATGGCCGTGTCTACCTCCCGCTACCAACTGGTCATTTAACTCACTCAGACAACTACTCCACTCCAACAGCAGACTTGAAATTCTGTCATCCTTTTCCAAATTGACTGTTGTCAAAGCTGGGTTGCTCATCAACCATTGCTTTCATATTGTGAAAACGTAATATATCTATGCCCCCACTGAGTCAGAAGGGGACAATTTGGATTAATATTTTATTATTGTAAAATGCTTCCAAGATGCTGTCTGATTCATTCTCATAACAATCTGGGGAGACAAGAAGAAAGTAGGTAAATGCACATTTCATGTAGTTTTTACTTAGTGGCAAACTTAGTGCTGTTTGGTCAAAGATGAAAAATGAAGAAATTATTCATGTGGAATCTAATTTAAGATCATCATTCTTGATGACATTTATGACTTGCTTCTGGCAGAAACTTTGTTGTAGTAATATGAGGAATATTCTACTCTGTATTTGAAGGTGACACCACTGTCTCCCCATTAGTTGCACATGTGCTTTGAGATGTTTTTCTAATAGAAAGGACAGATTTTCATTAAGCCATTTGCACTCTCTCTTGACATTGTGGTGACTGACACACATTTCTGATGTCTGACTTGGGGTAAGTATTACGGCCATCACCACAAGCAGAGAAAAACAAATTGCTTGCCTAGGGATTTGAACTTTTGCCACTGGACTCATCACTGTGGTGTGCTAACCAACTAAGGTAGCCACGGGCATGCAATTATAAAACAGCATGAATCAAACCTGGTAGAGGGTTCTGAAGTTTAACTTTTGAATATATCCCTTAGCCTTGACATATCTCTGTGGAAGAATGTGGGCTTTCTCTAAAGATATTTACTGCAAAATGGTTTGTTGTTATTCTTCATAGAAATTTATTTTTCAAATTTAATAAAGATAAAAACATTGGTAAATCTTGACAAAATAAAATTTAGTGTTTCTCTAATACTAGGTAGTTATTTTTGAATGATATTTACGAATGTTATACATTATTCATCTGTGACAACTGCTTTTAGTAACTTATTTTTAATGACAAAGGCATGCATGAACCACATTTGAATTTGTGTTTATTCACATGAGGGAGGGATTAACATTTTAGAATTAGATCAAAAATATCAGGATGCTGCTCAAAGTGAGAGCTTCATAAAAAGTGGAAGGAGATCTATGAACGTATTATTAAAAAAAGAAAATGCTTTGTAATCAACACATTCTTGTAAATTACTTTGAAAATGAAACACTTAATTACGTTATAATTATTAATGATTTAAAACCAGTGGAGGTTTTATGGATGGAAGACCATTCAAGGGAGTGAAGATGCTATGGAAGTGACATTATATTTATAAGCTGAAAGCAGCTTGATTATTTTGATTGGCAAAACAATTCCTCTGTCTCTCTCACTTCCCTTATTAAGTCAGTCACCAATTCCAGCTAATTCTATAAATACCATCCAAATATTTCTCTAATCCAGGGCCACTGTGCTGGTTTAGACCACGTCATTTGTCACATGGACAATGGCAACAACTCCCATCTGTCTCCTGTCTCCAATCCTGCCTCCCGTCTCCAATCCTGCCTCCCGTCTCCAATCCTGCCTCCCTTTAATCCACTTTCCATAATTTATAAAATGCAAATGAGGTTATGTTAATTCCTTGCTTCAATTCTTTCCAAGGATTTCCATTGTTTTTATGATAAAGTCCCCAATCCCTATCATTTCTTCCAAGGAAGGCTTCTTACATGGATGTCATGTGGGCACTAGGTAGTTTGTGTGTGTGCACACACACAGCACACATGCGAGTGTGCACAAATGTTTTGGGGGAGGTGGTCTCATGTTAATTAATGAAAGACCTCAATTTAGATTTCTTGCTTTATCTTTAAATGAGATTACTTCCACAATCACTGAAGTCGATGTATTTGTGCTGAAGCATCAATTTAAGTGCAAACATTTAAAATATCTAATTATTACAATCCTCTTTTGACATTCTTCATTTTTTTAACACATTAACTTCCACTTGAGTTGTATTTCACTCACACTAGTTTTGAGCCCGGGGCCTCATGAGGCATCTGTAACTCACATGTCTCTTCACCTTGGGAGCTGCATGAACTATTTTTCAAGTTGCATAAAACTCACATGCAGAAAACAATGAAAAATAACAAATTTTTCATTAAATTTGAAAGGATTCTTTTGTTTTCCAAGTGTTTATTCTATTTTCATAATAAAACACTGTGGCCTCAAGTAAAAAAAAATTTTTTCTAGTGTGGCAGTCAATGCATTAAATATACTAGGAGCCTAAGGAAAAACAAATCGAGTTGGCCTTGACTTCTCTTAACCAAAAGGCGCTCACAAGCAACAGCATATGCCCCCAGCCCTCCAGGCGTATTTCTTTCTCTGACCTCTGGACACACCTGCACATCCCAAGTTCTACCTTCATGACTGTTTTTCCACTTTCTTAACTGTGTGATGCTCTCTCTTGTCTGTGGAATTTCCCACAAAGTGTTCTTACTTATTTTTTCTCTTTCCTGGCTGAATTCTACTCATATTTCGATCTCTCAGGGCTTAGTTTAAACATCACTTCCTCTTTCTGGAATTCTCCTTGATAAGGATAGGTGCTATTATTACATGCCTCTCATTCGAGCTTTGGAATTGTCTCTCCTACCTCCCGATGCTGGCTGGTTCATGTTTTGCCACCTGAACTGCAAACTCTTGCCAGTGTTGCTCATCGTGGCAACCCTGGAGTCTAGCAGAGCCGAGCGTCTCACAGGTGTTGTGTACATGTTTGTTCCAGAGGAGCTCCACGGGGGCAGGGCTCATTGCCGTATTCCCCAGCACCCATGGCAACGCCTGGCACATAGTGAGTGCTCAATAAATATTTTATGAATGAATCTCACCTGCATAATGGGACACATCGACAGCTCTGAGATCTTTGTTAAATGCTGTAAAGGTACATTATTCATGTCAGGAATCAGAATACAGATGTCATCCCATTGTAAACGTTGACACACGAAAGGGCCAGCCCACCATTCTCCTGTCTTTATTGCCCATCGGTGGTTTGTCCTCAGACAGCAGAAAGACATGCTTGTCAGCCGCTAATTTTTTGACCTTTTTTTTTTCCTTTTTAATGAATTCACAGTAACTTGTTTCAGTGGGGAAAAAAATAATTGATGACAATTATCAAAAAAAGGACAGTCTTTAACTTTGTCTCATGAAAATTTGGCTGCATTTTTGCCTAGATGAGAAAGGTTCAAATTATTGAAAAGAAGGCTGACCCTAATTAGCTAAGAATACCAGTACAGCTTCATGTTGAAATTTTTTCTACCATAGTTCTGAATTTATAAATATAAAAAGAAGAAAGACACCCACATGGTTTGTAGTGCATTAAAAATTAGAAATAACACTTACATGTTTAAAAATGTTTTCCAAGGCTCAGTTTTCCAAGATCTGTGTCTATGATTTATAAAATTAGGAAGTAACTCTAAATGTTTTTCTATAAAAGGCTATAAAATAGATTTACAATAAAAGTTGAGCAAATTTTTAGAAGCTAAGATTCTTATTATGTAAGTGCTTAAGAAGAATAACAATTTATAACAACTGCTAATATTTGCATCTCTGTTTCCAATTTACTGTTACTTTCACATACATAAATATACTTTAATCCTCATACTGTTTCTGTAAGTTAAGTATAATTATTATTTCAATTTTATAGAAAAATGACTAAAGATCAGAATGGTTGTGTGGCTTTCCCAAGGGCATACAGTCGTGTCTAGTTCAGATGTTTCCTCTGAGTGTATCTTGGACTCCAGTTAATGACTGTCCAAAGAGCTGTCCACATTATCGTTGTTTAACAATTATTTTGCTGTATCAGATATAAGTGGGCTACCGGGGAAGGTTTCTTAAAGAGCAGCACACACTCAACTATTTCTACTTTCTCACCTCCTATTCTGTTTCCACTTCAATGTTTTCACTAGTTTCATAATTGACCTCCAGATTGGCAATTCTGATGGAATCATTGTCTTTTTCTGTAGCATTTGAAATTACCAACTCACCTTCCTTTGAAAAACTTTCTCCTCTTGTTGGCACAATCCTGCCACACCTCTGTGGTCCGTTATAGACCCTATATTGTATTGCTTCTTCCAGAGCTTGTTTGGCTGTTCCACAGGCATTTCCAACCCAACATGTCTGAACCTAACTCATTGTTTATGGGTCAACTTGGCTAAGCTGTGGTGCCCCCTTGTTTGGTCAAACACTAATCTAGATGTTGCTATGAAGGTATTTTGTAGATGTGATGAACATTCATAATCATTTGACTTTAGGTAAAGCAGATTACTCCCTGTAGGGTGGTTGCTCTCATCCACCTAGTTAAAGACCTTAAGAGTAAAAATTGAGGTTTCCTGGGGAGGAAGAAATTCTGCCTGAAACATAGAAATCCCCCCTGGGTTTCCTGCCTACTTGGCCTGCCCAGTGGATTTCCAACTCGAGACTGCAACATCAACTTTTACCTGAATTTCTAGCTTGTAGTCTGCCCTACTTAAAATCGTTCTCTTTCTCTCTCTCTCTTCTTATCAATTATTTCTTGAACCATTGAACCATTGGAGGATAAGTTCTAGTTTCAGTTTATTTCCAAATATGTGTTCCCTATGAGCAAGAACAGTACAATTATCAAAATCAGGAACTTTAACATTGATGCAGTACTATTATTTAAGTCACTGTCCATTTAACATTTTCCAATTGTCCCAATAACATCATTTGTAGCTATTTTTGTTTCTGGCTCAGAATCCACTCCAGCATCACGCGTTGCTTTTAGCTGTCATGTCTCTTTAGTTAGGTCCTCGGTAGCCCTTTGTCTTTCATGACCTTGACAGTCTTGAAGAGTACAGGCCAGCAATTTTGTAGAATGTCTCTCAATTTTTTTTTTTATGTTTCCTGATAATTAGATTCAGTTTATTTGGGGCAGGAACACAACAAATGTGTTCTTACTTCCTAGATGTGATAATAAACGGTTTGGAGCCCTGCAAATGAGGCTCCTTTGACCACCCTAATTCCTGTCCTTGATTCCTACGTCCCTCCTTCTTCCCATCCCAACTCGGAGATAACTGTTATTAAGTATGAATCCTCCCATCCTTTAAACATATATTTAAAAACCCTATGTATGCATTAAGAGACAATTTATAGTATTGTTTTATACTCTTAAAGTTATACAAGTAGCTATATATACAAAACGTCTGTAATGTGTTTGAGACCCATCCTTGACGGTGCATATAGATCTCACATGACTCTTTGACCATCCTCCAGATTTTACAGTCTAATGCAGGCCAGGGAATTTTTCCAGGTGGCTAGAATGTAGATACGATTCTGCAAAATCATATCTATTTTGTTTACTTCTGTGTCCCAAATCCAGGGCCATTCCGTCATAGTTGCTCAATTAATGTCTGCAGAATGGACCGGAATAAAGTACCTTGATCAGAAGAATCTTCCAGGCCAGTTCCAGGGCAGTTTCCCATACAAGGCTTTAGGACTTACTGCACCCTGAGGACTTACTGATCCCAGAGATTATGACACTTAGGTTCTGATGATGATGAGAGTTCTGATGAAAGAAATCTCATCTCTCTGAAAGTTTTCTTAAAAATTTTATTTTTGGATTCACTTTGAGAGAACAGAATTGGTAGTCAAGATTAATGTTAGTTGTTGGAGGCACACACTTCCTTACCATCATAAAGAACATTATTAGTATTTGAGAACAGCAAGTCTCCATATATTGCTGCTATTAAATCTTCAACACAAAGCTTTTTCAGGATGTTTTAATGATCAGTGAATGACTTAATGAATGTTGAGCTGCAGGCTATTAACCCTGACTCTGACCTCTATTAGCTATGAATTAAGGCAGAGATGTAGGCTGCTAAGAAGGGATCAGAGTAAGAACAGAGAGTAATTAAGCCTTAGTGGGTCCCTAGATTTTTGCATTTCTCATTGTAGTAACCTGTGTAATTGCCAAAGAGAGTTGATCACGCTGAACCTGGACAGGAAAAGATTTCTTATTCTTTGATTCTTAATTTGCATGTGAATGAAATGGAGCACATTCTTCTTTCTCGCTTTGAAGATAGTAGTGGGAAAAGAAAGAGGCTTCAGTAGACGTAACATGGATGATAGAGGAAAGCAACCACATGCTTTCAACCATGTAATAGAATTGTCTGGGGGAAATGACTTAGTATTTATGTTTTCACTCAAATAGACTGCTATAATTGGCCAGGTACAAACATAGAGGCTTTCACCTTCTCACAAGAATTAGGCAAAGCGTATTTCTTCTAATCAACAGAATATCTGATTAGGTAGTGTGTCATTCCTCTCTGACATGTCCAATTCAATATTCTTTGAATATTTTTGAATCATTAGGAATTCTACTGGTCAACATATTTACCCCATAATATTTTACATTTGTCTATAGTTTGTAGCTTTTGAACAAAAGTCATTCCCTAAAGGAGATATAATTTGAAGGCAAATTTCTCTGTTTTAGGAACCAAATTTGGTCCAAATATATTTCCTTATTTTTACCAAGTTTTCCAGTATAGGACTTTAAAATTCTGGAGATTTTTATCCCAGAGGAATAAAAAGGAAAGAAAGAAGAAAGGAAGGAAGGAAGGAAGGAAGGAAGGAAGGAAGGAAGGAAGGAAGGAAGGAAGGAAGGAAGGAAATGAGAAAGAAAGAAAATAGTCCTTTTCATAAAATGAAATTCTTCTTTTAAAGTTCTACAGAACTTCTCCTTGCATAGAGGACACCCTAGGTTCCCCCTGAACTGTATACGTGAAAAGTCACGTGAGAGGTAGATTGTTCGTGATTAGGGGAGTCCCTACCAAGGAGTCTCTTTCCTGTCTTGCAGCTCCCAGTTTTCCCTTTCTGTTGCTTCTCTCTTTTAATCTCCATGGATTTGCCACTATGTAAAATACTTTATACTGTAATTATTTTAAAAAAATTATTATCTGACATCTCCTACTAGATCATAAACTTAGTGAAGGCAGAGGTTTTGTTTGTTTGTCTTTTTTATCTATTCTGCTTACTTCCTGGCATATGGCAGTTGCTCAGCAAATATCAATATTTGTTGAATGAATGAATGAATGAATGGTTTAACTACCCAAAGATGCAGTGAAAACCTTGTAAGGGTGACATTCATTTGACTCAGGTATGAATTGTAAAGTGTTTAAGGATGTAGTAGACTAAACTCAGTTTGAAAGACTAATTGAATTTAAGGAAAGTTTCTGCAAAATGATGTTGGTGTCATTGTTAATTTTTAAAAATATTGAAAATCTATGTACTGTTCTTCTGCAAGAAAACAGTATCTGACCACGATGCTCCCAAAGTGACTTGGAAAAAAATATGTCAAAATCTATCCTACAGAATTCCAAGATATCTGAAACCTGAAAACTAGTAGCAGGTGAGGGAAACATTGGCTTATTTCATTGCTGTTGTGTCATTGATTTTGCAGAATTTATCCAGCAAGACCAGTTTTTCGTTAGAAATTTGAAAGTATCTGATTGCGTAGACTCAAACAAATGTCTCACTGATCATCTTGTTTTTCCCTCAAAATATTTCAAACAATTAGAAAAGCGTAGGCTGTAATGTAATGAGCACTCATATTCTCATCAGTGTGTCAAATAATACTATTTTTCCATATTTGCTCAAGTTTTCCTTTCCTTAAGAAATTAAACCTGATGGATATAGTGGATACTCTACTCCTCTCCAGGTAAGTACTATCCTGAATTTGTTTTTACCATGCCCATGCATGTTTTTATATTTTTATTAATACATATGTATCCATAAACAATTTATAGTTGCTTTGCAGATTTTAAAACTTCATAAAAATTGAATCATACTGCATATATCCATCTGAAAAATTTTTTTTCTGTTGATAAAAACTATGTATTTTAGAGTCATCCATGTTGATACATGTGGCTTTGGCTAGTGTAGGATTATATTGTATAAATATATCTTTCACCATTGTAAGCAGTGTTGCACACATTTTGCTTGTGCTTATCTCTTTGTATACACAAATGTGAATTCCCTAGGATTGCCATCCAGCAGAGGTCTATGTGTCCTCCACTCTACTAGAAATTGACTGATTGTTTTCCAAAGTAGTTATGCCAATAGTGGGCATTTTCCATTAGATTATGATATATTTTCTATGAACTTACTTTTTGTACAAAAATGATGTCACCATATCTGATTACTTACTTCATACTCTGTTGTTCTTTCTGAGTGACTTCTGACTCTATCCAGAATCCAGGAAGTGCATCCATACTCAAAGGTTAAAGTTTTCCCACCACTAAATAATTCCTAAAGAATTTGACATAGGGTTTGAAAATAATTTCATGAAGGGAGCTCGACAAATATTTTAAGAAATAATATCATCACTTGAATGAGTATATATTTTCAACAGCTTACAACGCTAAAGGACTGTGTCTCATCTTACTGGGCAAATGTATTGTTTGTTTAGAAAAATTCATTACTTAATAGATATAATAGTAGAGAAAGGTGTGAAAAAGGCTAGGAATGGAAGAGAAATGAACATGTCTTAGTCTGTTTAATCAGCATCACCTGCAGATACTTCCTCCAGCCCCGTCCAGCTGCTCATCCACCGATGATGCTCGTGGTGTTGGGGAGACAGGGAGGGAGGGAAAAACCAATTCTGGGCTGCTTTCTCTTGGCAACTTTTGTTACATTGCATTATTTCAAGCAAAAGTAAACCTCCCGCCTCCTCTTTTTAGCCCTCCCCCCGCCATATTTTGCTCCTATTGTTCCCTGATTCTATTACCTTTCCCTTCTTTTCACTTTCCCCTCTCTCTGTCCTCAAAGTGAAAAATGCCAGGCAGGGGACAGCAGGTGGGGGCTAAGATGGAGAGATTGTATCCATGCTCGTGCTTGGAGGAGGCTGGAAGAAGGATACGGTCTTTTCCTTCACCCCAATTTTTGCCCCTGTAGAGTGTTGAAATAGCCTTTGTCTCGCTCCTTTTTAATCATTCAGCCTTTTAAATCCAAAGCCTTTTTGGGCTAAACAAGGACTGAACCTCTCCAGACCTTCCCTTCCCACCTACAAGAGTATGTTTTATTTCCTTCTGTGCCTTTCTGCAGTGGGAGAGAATGGGGGTTGATAGCTGTTAAAAAAAAATCTTTGAAATAATTTGTGCATAACACTAAATGCCTATTAGTGAACAATGTCATTTTGGTAAAAAGTATCATTTAAATTCCAAAGAACACAGTCCAGCTGTCAACCTACAGCTGCTGCCATTTCCCATATCCAGAAAGTGAGATTCAGGAGGTCATTTGGTAGAAAATGACTTTGTCAATACCACGCTAATGGCACCACCATGGTGGTGTTCTACTCTCCTATTCCAAAATACAAATGGACTTTGTAGAAATGCTTGGGTGGATGGAGGTTAACATCTTTCAGAACTTTAATGGAATTCCTAAACTCACTTTTCTCAAAGTAATAAGAGCACTTGACCTCAATGGAACAGCCATTTAGAAAAATACATGCAGGTTTCCCAGCTCTGCAAACACTAATGGGGAGAAATGGGGTAAAGTGAGGGATTTATCTCAGTGTGTGCAGATGGTTGAAACTACGTTGATCAACTTTTCTGTCACTCATGTAAGGCCTATTAGAGTAGAAAGATGGTTAAGATGGCTTTCTGAAATTTTCTTTATATGGACAGAAAAAGGGTCTGAGAAATTTTGCACTCACAGACTTGAGAAGTGATTGGGTTAATCAAAATACATTTATAAATTGCTGAACACATGCCCACCATCATGGGTGACTCTCAGATAGAATATAACTCTGAAACCCTGGTCCCTTTCCCCAGCAAACTTTTAATCAAGGGTATTAATTTCCTAGGGCTGTAGTAATAGGTGGGGGCTTAAAACAACAGAAATTTATTCTTTCAGAGCTCAGAAGGCCAGAAGTCAAAAATCAAGGTGTCAGCAGGGTCGATTCCTTCCAGAGGTTCTGAGCAAGGAACCACCCCATGCCTCTCTTAGCTTCTCGTGGCTGCTGGCAGTCGGCAATCCTTGGCGTTCCCTGGGTTGTAGACGCATCATCACTCCAATCTCTTTTTCTGTCTTTACGTTGCCTTCTTCTCTTTGTGTCTCTGTGTCCTCTCCTCTTATAAGGACACTTAGTGATTGGATTTAGGCACAACCTAAACTGAGGATGAAGTCATCTCAGGATCCTTAGCTAATTATATCCGCAAATACCTTATGTCCAAATAAGGTCACATTCTGAGGTTCTAGGTGTATATGAATTTTGGAAGAATACTAATCAACCCACTATACAAGCAAATATGTAAGAAACAATGTGAACAACCCTTCCTAAAATATGGCCTGGGGGCCAGAGGTAGTTCATAAAAATACTCAATGCATTTGCCCTCAGCTGCTCTGTGAGCTGCTTGTGTTCATGGTAAGAACACACAATGATACCATGTCTGTCAACCATGCAAATGCCAAGACCCAGCCCAGAGCTGAGAAATAGACCACATCATCCGTGAACTTTATGAGAGTATCAGGTCTAATTATCATGCATTACAAGCCACCAGAGATATAAGTGTCTCAGGTCATCCATCCTTCCCAGGCCACTGATGCCCATACACACCCAAATATGACCAATCACACAGTCCTGCATCTGCCACCCACTGGTGTTAACTGTCTGCCTCAGCTTCTTGATCCAACTGATACTCATTCCTTAAGGACCCTGATTCCCTATAAACTACTCGTATGGCATTGCTTTTCTTGTACAAAGCATGTACCACATGGCTTGGAGATGGAGGCAGAAGACCTTTTTGTTCCTTATTCTTACATGTAGACAATGTCTCTCCTCTCTTCTCCTTCAAAATCCCTAAACCCCTCATCAGAATCCATCACCTGCTACCTTTCCTGGTCATAGTCATCCACCAAGATGTAGACATCCTGGGTACATCCTCATTCATTAAGGTTTTTTCTTTTTTTCCCTGGTTCATGGTCTTTTTCTCCAGCATTGCTCCTGGTGATCTCAACATTGATGTACGTGACCCACCCAACACCCTGGCATCTCACTACCTTGTCCTTACTTTCAGAGATCTTTGTCCCAACCCCACCACAACCACACTTCTAGCATAGTACAAAGGAAATAGAATGTGAGCCACAAATACAAGTCATATGCGCAATTTTAAATGTCACAGTAGCCACATTGAAGAAGTAAAAAGAAACTGGCTGTGGTGGCACTCACCTCTGGTCCTAGCTACTTGGGAGGCTGAGGTGGAGGAATTCCTTGAGGATGGGCATTTGAGGCTGCAGTGAGCCATAATCATGCCACTGTGCCACTGCACTCCAGCCTGGGCAACAGAGCAAGACTCTGTCTCTTAAAAAAAAAAAAAAACAACTAAAATTAATTTTAGTGGTAAATTTTGACTCAATATATCCAAAATATTATTATTTCAACATGTATTAAATATATAAGTATTGATGATATGTTTCACATTTTTTCATACCAAATCTTTGAAACTTAATGTGTATTTACACTTGCAGCATATCTCAGTTTAAACTAACCATATTTCAGTCCTAAATAGCCACAAGAGGCTATTGGCTACAGCATTATTAATATAGAGCTCAGCTCTAGACAATGATTATACTCTAGGTCTTGTCATAACTAGTAACTGAACACCATCATCATCCTAATTTTGAGGGTCCTGTACCTAGACACTACCTCCTAACTTCCTAGTCCATTCACCCTAGAACTCCCAGTCCAAGAATTCTTACATCGATGACGACCTCCCTTATCCCTCCATTGTCCATACTTTCTTGTTCTATTCACACTATCTGTAGACCATCCTATAGATATGTACACCTATATATACCATTCTACCTGTTCCTATTCTGTCTCTATCCTACCTACTCTAACT
This sequence comes from Indri indri, assembly GCA_004363605.1. Classification (NCBI taxonomy): domain Eukaryota; kingdom Metazoa; phylum Chordata; class Mammalia; order Primates; family Indriidae; genus Indri; species Indri indri. The sequence continues at coordinate 282,473 of RJWJ010000067.1, forward strand.
CTCTTACAAATAGCCTCAATCTTTCACCCTGCTCCATTGTGTATGGCCGGTAAAACGCCATCTCTAGTTAGAGGCAACTCTTGACCTGTTTGTTGCACACCTGCACCAGAACAGCTGACTGTGGCTGGAGACGACATATGACCACAAGAATCTCAAGTGGGACCTCAGAATTGCCTTGAAATATACCACATTTCCCTATTCAGTGGCTTCTCCCATTCTCCGAGACAGCTGTTGACATTTGCGCCTCTCTTCTCAAAATGATTATCTCATTCCTCGTTTCGGTTAGAAAATAGAAGCAATCAGAGGAGAAGAGCCTCATTTTGCTACAGCAAATCTATCAGTCTAACAGCATCTAAATCCTGCTATTCTGTGTGTTCTGTTAACAGGATGGAGACTACCTGCTGTGTCTCAGGCCAGCTTCTCTTCCTGTGCTCGGGCTCTGTCCTGCCTCACTGACTCAAGGACTTTACTCCTACAACTGTTGCCTTACTTCCCTACATTATCAATTGCTACCTCTCCCCTGGATCCCTCTCCTCAGCAGACAGAAAGGCTACAATGTATTGCAAGGTCAAGGAAAAATCCTCTCTTGACCTTAGAATCTCCTCTAGCAACTGCCTCATTTCTCTGCTTACCTTTTTTTTTTTTTTTTTTTTGAGACAGAGTCTTGCTCTGTTGCCCTGGGTAGAGTGCAGTGGTGTCATCATAGCTCACTGCAACCTCAAACTCCTGGGCTCCAACTATCCTCCTGCCTCAGCCTCCCAAGTAGCTGGGACTACAGGCATATACCACCACACTTGGCTAATTTTTCCATTTTCAGCAGAGACAGGGTCTCACTCTTGCTCAGGATGGGCTTGAACTGAGCTTAAGCAATCCTCTGCCTCGGCCTCCCAGAGTGCTAGGATTATAGGCATGAGCCACCACGCTTGTCCTCTGGTTACCTTTTAAGCAAAATTCCTTTAAGGAGTTGTTTACATTTGCAACCTCTAATTCCTCTCTTCTAATTTCCTTTTAATCTCTTTTACTTAGGCTTTTATCCTTTATTCACTCACTGCCCCGCTGAGAATCGTCTTGTTAAAGTCGCCAATGACTTCATCTTTCTGGCCAGATCCAACGTAAATTTCTCCATCTCCGTTCACTTGAACATTCAGGACCTTCGATGCAGCACTCTCTTCCTCTTGAAACACTTTTTTTATTTGCCGTCTATGACTCAGCTTTCTCCTTGTTTTCCACTTACCTCGTTGGGTCCTTCCCTTTCGCTGTCTCCAAGGATCCACTGTCTCTCCCTTTCTCTTAATGCTGGAGTGTCCCACGGCTCAGTTCTCAAACCTCTTCTCTCTAGCTGGTCTCATCAAATCCCACAGCTTTACATACCCCTACCTGGTTCCATCCCTAGTGTTTTCACCTCTCCCTGACCTCCGCACTCATACCGGTAGCCCCATCGACATCTTCTTCTTGAGGGCTGGACGGTGTCTCCAACTTAACATTTTCAACTCAGACTTTCAATCCCATCTTCCCCAAACCACTCTCCCTCCAATGATTCATGTCAAAAACTTCGGATTTGACTTCCAATTCCTTATGTTCCCCCATATGCCATTTATAATCCATTAGCAAAGCTTGTTGGGTAGACCTTGAAAATATATGTGACTCTAACCCCAATTCTTATCACCTCCTTCTTTAGTTGTCTAGCCCAACTCACCATGGCCAGAACTCCCACAGAATGAACCTGGAAAAAGTCAGTCAGATTTTTTCCAACCTAATCCATAGCTTTCTCTCACATGAAGAATAAAGTCCAAACACCAGAATGTGGCCTGTGAGCCCCCCATGATCTGGCCCCTGCCCCTCTCACCGCCCTCATCACCTGCCATCCTTCCCCTTTGCCTCCTCCTGTCCACCTGTGCTGGTTTTCTTGCTGATATCTGCATACGCCTAGGTCATTTCTGGCTCAGGGATTTATATTTTGTAGTCCCTTTTCCTGGAACACTCTTCAAAAGGGCTTTAAAGAGCTTGTTCTTAAATATTATTTAGGTCTCTTCTCTAATATTATCTTCCTGACTACCTTAGCTAACAAGTAGACAAATCATCACCCCACACATTGGTATTTGTTTTTTAATCTTGGTTTATTTTGATTCATGGCACTTATTGGCATCTGACATTACATTCTGTACTTATCTGGTTACTTGTTTATGTTCAGTATCCTTTTCTAGAACTTTAGTTGCCCGTATGTATGGACTTAATCTATTTTGTTTACTGATACATCTTTAGGACCCAGAATGAGATCTCAATGTTTGGAGCATAACTGATGCTCAGTAGGTATTTACTGAATAAATGGATGAGTCTAAGACCTATCTTCTCATAACATTCCAGCACACCATAAATTATCACTGTATAGTTTTATATGTCAAATCACATTTCACAAAACATTTGGCCAGTAATATCCCTTATTTAAAAGAAAAAATAAGGTAACATTTTTCTGTTTTGCCATTTGACCTCATCCAAAAGGGAAAAATTGCACCCAAATGGGAACAATGGCATTTAGACAGGAAAAATTACGCCCACAGAAGAAAACTGCACTACAGGAGAAAAGTTGTTCAATGGCAAAGGAAGGGCAAACTGTGTGGCTATTGCAATTAATAGCCTACCCTGGTCGGAAAGGAGAAGTGGAGATGTGAATGGGGAAAACAGAAGTCATGACTGGTGGAGACTCTTGCATAAAGCAGTCAGGGAGGAGACGATTAGGTACCAGGGAGCCAATAGGTTCTTGAGGGGAAGAATTGACACAGCAAGCATGGCATTGGAGACCCATGACCCTGTAAGCTATCTGTAGGAAGGACTAACAGACTAATGGAGATTCATCCTGGGACCTAGAAGTCATGTGAAAGGGTATGGATAATGCTGACACTGAAACTCCCATTTATATAACATGAGAATTTACTTTTTTAAAAAATTGCAATATCAAAGAGAACGCCATATATTTTTAAAAAGGACCTGATAGAACACTATTACTTTCTGACTTCATTTGAGCAACTGGTAGAATTTCCAGGGTAGACAGGAGGAAAGTTAAGTAATTTATCATGATTGCATTTATTCTGGAGGCAGAAGAAAGTGACCAAAGGAGGGAAGCACATTAATAACTTGTCTTTTTGTGGAGTAGGATCCAAACTACACTTTTTGCAAAGAATAAGAGAAATTGTCTCCTCATTGTCAGCTCAAACTCACTTTCTAGTTATTGCTTTTTAGATAGTACATTGAAATATTTCCGTATAAAGTTATATGATTGCCTCAGATTTGCTTTAAAATAATCTGAGGCTCTTGGGGTGATGGTGATGGTTATGGATGAAACAAAAGTGCTGAAACAAGAAATTTATTAAGTTATTTTCTGTAGGTTTGTATATTTTTGAATGTTTCCACTCTAAAAAGTATAAACAACAACAAAAACATCTAGGAGTTAGACCGAGTTTTCTTGATACCCACAAATAAATAAACAAAAATAAATAAAATGTCTAAAATTACAAAATACAAGCAAACTCCTCTCACCTTCTGGGTAGTGTTTTCCTGGGTCCCCACCCCTAGAGGATGTCAATGAGTGTCTGAGCTGCCCTAGGATAAAGGAAGGACCTTCACATTAATTAAGAAGAAAAAGAATGAGGAGAGTGCCTTAGCTAGACCCTGCTGAGGTCTGACTATCCCTCCTGCCAAGACACGGTTTTGGTGCCGTCTTTGTGTGGCCTCTGAGAGTTCCTCACTGGATCCGGAACAGCCCGGCCTGGAGGTGTTTGCAGCCAACTTTCCGAGTCCATCTCTGTGTCCTAGCTTTTCATTTGCTGTCTCTCTTCCTCACTGAGTCTTTTTCTCTAATGTGAGCTTCTATCTTTTCCTCCAAGGTTATCTCTACCTCGGAAGGACCACTTCTTTTCGATTGCGGTCCTCCTGGTTTGGCAGATCATTTTTCCACGGACTTTGCCTGATAGTCATCTTATCTAGCTGGCTGGGTAGGAGGGAAACATTCATCTGCAGGCTTGTCACTAGCGCCACGTTTCCAGCAGCTAGGATAGGAATAAAGTCTTATGGGCAACGGTAGGCAGGGGAGGTACTCACAATACCTAACAACTGGTATGATGTTAGAACACCTGTCATGGCATGATGTTAGAACAGATGCTGACTAGCAACACCTGAGCAGGCCTGTCCACTGGGGACCCCGTCATAGCAGCCCTGCTGCTGGGACTCCCCAGATTTCCAAGTAGTAAACCTCTACTGGAAACTGGAGTTCCATTTTCAACCGATTGAACAGAGGATACAAAGAAGTTACAAATAATCATCATCGTTTATGGGAAGGTAGAGAATGCTTGCCTTTGAGCAGGTTTAGCAGTGCCTTGGAGCATGATATATTCTAAAAGGAACTGTAAAGAAAATGTACGTGATAATGAAGAAAGTGCTGAAATTGTAGGGCCTTAGTCTCCTTCCCAATCCAGTGCAGGTAACTTGAATTCCTACCTACCTCACCTGTTGATAACAGGCATTCTCATACAGGTGTGATCAGACATGCAGTACACTGTTGGTCTACATTGGCTCAGAGATTGCACTACCTATATAATTAAAAATCATGCAAATGATTCTTTTTAAACACACACCAACATGTACCTTTCCACAGGATTACTGTTCTTTTCACATGGATGCCAGACAGACAACACAATCCAGTGATCCAGGACATTTCCTGAAGCTCCTCTTTGGAAATGACTTCACATACTTCCTTTGGAATATTTGTGATTATAGTGTCAGGCTGTTTTACTGTGAGAATAGATTCAATTACTTGAAACAACTCTGTTAGGTAGGATTTTGGTTTGTCCTTCAGTAAATCTGGTTGTATGACCGAGCCTAGCTACCTGTATAGAAAGTGGAAAAGTTTGTCCTTATTCTCTGTGGTCACGTACTGTATACTAGCTAAATATCAGAGGGTTTATTATCACAGAAAAGGGGATAAACTACTATTGGATAATGACAATGGGCTTGGATCATCCTGTTCTATGTTATAAACTTGGATAATACACATTTAATGAAAAGTAATCACACAAATAATCTAGAATGATCATATTATAATCAGCTGGCTCTAGCATGCAGGTGTGTATGTGTGTGTGTGTGTGTGTGTGTGTGTGTGTGTGTGTGTGTGTGTGTGTGTGAGGGAGAGAGAGAGAGAGAGGGAGAGAGAGAGAGAGAGAGAGAGAGAGAGAAAGAGATAAGCTCTTGTATGACTGAAAAACTCCCCGCAAGGAGGAGTTCAAAGGGTTTGGAGAGCATCACTGGAGTAAAGCTATAACCTCCTAAGGGGATGACTTTAAAGAGGGCATCAATATTCTGAGTTCTTAACGCCTGCTATGTTTGTACTTGATACCACTGCAGGAAGATGAACATTATGCTTCGTGTACTAGGAACAGAATATGATTTGTACCTACATAATCAGATGTGGTATAACAAAGAACTTTTTAATTTCCTCATTGAAATAAGTGATAACGACTATAAACAGATAACAGTATGATTACAGGGTTTGATAACACCTATGGATGATGCCAGTATGATTTGGGGTGTGAGGATTCCTCCCTCCTGCTCCTGCTTTGGCTTTGCCTCTGCCGCTGTTAAATGTTATCCTTTTAATCAGTCTTGATTGCGGTGCCTTGCGTTAAGATTTGCTCAGGGACTCCTCAGAGGCACATTGTTTCGTGGGAGACAGCTGTTCTTTTCCAGCTCAGACTGATGGACTTTATATATAGTGATGATAATAATGAATTGTCTACACATACGCACACACCACATGGGGACCCACTGATGAAAATCGGTGTTTTATGGTGCATGGCTCTTCCTTTGCATTTACAAACACTCAGCTTAACTCTCCCCCTCCACCCGCTGCAATGAACCCCTTTAGCTCATGGAGGGGTCGAAAGTTTCCCCCTCAAACTCTAAGACTCCCTGCAAATTTCCCAATTAACACATTTCCTGCTTAAGTCCCCCTTCCTATTCTATTTAATAGAAAATCATACAGATCTCTAGGATTTTAGTTCTGGTTTTATTCTGTAAATATAAAGCAATTCCCACTTCCAAAAATGTAATATGTTATGTTTGTAAAATTCAGCTATTATTTCCTCTTCCTGTGAGGCCCCAGTGACTATAAAAAATGAAGGAGCCCTTGGTTTTAAAATATTGATTACCACTGGGAAGAAAAGTGGAATCAGATCCTTCCTAATGTGTTTGATAGTAGTTCTTCTTTGTTTAAAATTACCAGTGCAGTTTCTTCCTTGATCATATAGGATTTGAAATAAACACATACTAAAAAGAGAAACCACTATTTGGAATAACATATAATATAGTCTCATTTTAAAGTCCTCTCTCATGTGCTGTATATTCAGCTACGATGTCAATATAATCAGAACTCTTAGACACAGACAAACGTTCCCCTCACTACTGTATGGAATGTCTTTAAAGCAGAAAACACAATTGTTCACCACACTGGCATTTCAGTAGCAATCTATTCTGAAGTTGACAGTGGCATTAAAGGGCATGATATTTACATTGTGGCAAGCATTCTTCAGGGCCTCTTCTTATTTATTTTTAGGTCTTCATATAAATGTTACTTTTTTTCTTTTTAGTTTTGTATATCCTTATGCTAACCGTTCATTGGCACCAAAAATTCCATTGTTTTTCTTTTTTGTTTTTGTTTTCTTCATTTTGGATATCAGGATATGATGTCATAGCATCGTTCCTACCATAATTTACCCTACCATTTACCAGAACAGTATAAATTGGGGCTATAATTTTTCTTTCTCCCATTTGATTTCCACTGGGACCATGATGGCAGAGTGAACTAGATGGCCTTCCCCAAAAGAGGGAGCAACTAGTGTCTGAGGCCAGAGATTACTACACCGGCCACATTGCACATGGTACCCAGGGACAATGTGGTCAGTACCCAAGGGGAAAATGGCTTCTCTCATTTAGAGCCCTCTTGCTATTCTGGGATGGCCTTCCTCTTCCTGTGTGTCCTTCCTGGCAGCTTTCTCAGGATGCAGTGTAACAGGGGCCTCACTGGTGAGGGCTTCTGCTCTGGCCGCCATCTCTTCTTATGTCAGTTTTTATAGGAGAGATGGTAGCTCTGAGCATATTTACTTATCTTTAAAATGGGTATAGTGTAATGGAAAGAACCTTGGGATTAGGCAGAGTAGTTCTAATTTTGGCTTTGCCCGTTACTAGCTGTGTGACCAGGAGCAATTTCCCTCCTTACAGGGGTGTGGGCACAACGTATGAAGTGAGACCTGCCTTCTGTCAGAGGTTTACACTTGTCTTCTGCCTTCTTGTCCCACTAACCCCCCGACCATTGTCACGAGCATCTGGTGAGATAATATGAAAGAACACACTTTGAAAACTGCCTGGTAGTGTTCAGATGGTTTTCAGCGGTGGAATACATAACTGGAAATATATTTTGATCAGATAGCCACAACTGATGACAACGGTCACGTCAAGAGGGTGCTCACTCCCGGCCTGTCCCAGTGACTTTTAGAAGATTCCGTGTGAGTCAAATCCTTATGTGTATTTTATTCACTCCTATTTTTGTTTTTCACTAATCCTGAATAATATGTGAATTTCATGGTGTGAAATTAAACCTGAGTGACTCAAAATGATGCCATTTTATTCAGCTTCAATTGCAATTGCTCAAGGATCTGAGTTTGTCCGGTGATGCCTGTACGCAGCTAATAAAATGGAAGTCCATCAGGGCTTATTCCTTTTTACCAGCCAGCCGGTTCAGTTGCTGGCCGTTCCCTGCTTGTCTCCTGCATTTATTCTCTAGCCTTCTCTCTAGCCCTGCTCTGTCTCTGCCCTGGAAGGCTGGTGCCCATGGCTGCACCCCGGGGGCTCCTCTGTCCTTCTGCTTGGTTGGGGCCAGAGAGGGGCACTGGCGGGACACTGAGTGGGAAGAGAGGGCAGCGGCCAGAGCCCTTCTTGCTTCTTCAGTAGCTGTCTCTTCCAGTAGTTCAGCGACTACAGCCATGATCCCCCTCCAAGGCTCGGGCAATCGCTGGGCTCCTTTGACACTAATTCCTGTCCTGCCCTAGGATTGGTAAAGACCTCCTGCTGTTGGTGCTCCCTCGGTGCCCCACCCCCTCTCCTCTGTTCTCGCGGCTCTTCCCATAACCCTGTGGGTGTCCTTTCTTCAGAGCCACCACGTTGATCATCCAGGCAAATTCTGTTTCCTGCTGGGACCCTGATCTGCATGCTCAGTGCCCTCAATTCCCCAGAAGTCCACACGGGGACATGCAGCGTCATGGTTTCCTATTCTTAGACGCTGTACCATGTTAGATCATGGAAAAAGCCTCATCCCTGGGCTATCGCTGATCATTCCTGCTACAAATGCCTTTAATTAATTGTAGCTTTATATTTTCACCCCAACATGTGGGGGCGATGGGGTTGAACTATAACTACAAACATGGAAAACATTTCATTGCCTCCAAAATTGTTATTTAAGCGAATGTCCGAAGGCATTCAGATAAGAATCTACATGATAAACTTTTCTACCATGAAAAACTTTCTTTTTTGTTTCAAGAAAATGGGATAGCTGAATATGTAATTTCTCTGAACAGTCCCCAAAGCATTCTAGGCAGTAGCCAGGGTATAAATTATACATAAATAAAATGACATTAATAATATTTTTATTATGTGATGAAGTCAGAGGTCTTTTGGCAGACAGCAATGCTGGGAGAATATGACCTCCTCTCTGGCTAGGGAACCCTTCAGTTCTTAGTTTTAAGGGAGTAAGAACTAAAATGGGGAAATAGCATGAAAAGTTGAGGGGAATACATTTCTATATAATACTAATTTCTATACAATACTCACCACAGTATGGAAAAGACTTCTATATTAAAGAAACAGGAGAGAGAAAAGGGACATGTGGATGCTCGAGTGTTTAAGAAAATTGAGAAGCAAAATATAAAAGGACAAAGACAAAGCATTATATACGGAGAAAGGTCAGAGTTTTACAAGATCTCATAATTTAGGCTAAATGGCCTCCCAACCCTTTGAAAAGCTGGATGGGAAAAAAAATTAAAAGTTACCCAGTGCTTCATGGAGAAGGTAAAGATATATGAGGAAATTTCATTAAGTGAGAAAAGACAGATTATTGGGAATTTTAAAAGAAGACTAGAAATTTGCCAAGAAATTAAAGTTTAGAGGGAAATACATAAATATATGTGGTTTAAAAAAATCAGAACATGAACATAAAGCAAAGTGGTTGAAACAATTTAGAAGCATTTCCAAAAATATAGAAATAAAAAGAAGACCCTCTAGAGAAAAACAAATATGTTGATAAATGAGACATAGTTCTATGACATGTTTTCAAATGGTTTGGAGAAGTCAATATTGAAGGGGTTTTTTTCTTTTAAATCTGTTTTATAAGATAAAAAGGGATATACAATCTTCAGTATAGTGCCCCTAAAAAGAGATTGAAATCATCACAAATGTAAGAGTCAAAGAGGAGCTGCCCCAAGTGACCTTTCCACCGAAAAATGCAAACTATGTCAGGTAATAAGCACTAAGAAGTTGTAAACTGATGTTATGCTTAAGTTGTGTCCCCCAAAAATGTAGGTTGAAGTCCTAACCCCCAGTACCTGTGAATGTGACCTTATTTGGACATAGGGTCTTTGCAGATATAATCAAGCTAGGATGAGGTCTTTGGGGCAGGCCCTAAACCAATATCACTGGTGTCTTCTTAAGAAGAGGGAAATTTGGGCACAGAGTCACAGAAAGAGAGAGCACAGAGTATGACAATAGAGGCAGAGATTGGAGGGATGCAGCTGCAAGCCGAGGGATGCCAGGGATGGCCAGCACCACCACAATCCAGGAAGAGGCAAGGAAGGATTCTCCCCAGAGCCTCAGGGCTGTGAGAGAACAGATTTCCCCTGCTTAAGCCACCAGCTTGTGGCTCTTTGTTATGGCAGCCCTAGCAAACTAATACAACTTCCCATTTCTCTTTCTTGTCTTTCTTGACATTGGCATCCAAAAGATAGGGCAGTAAGCATAGTCTACCCTGGCTACAGGCAATAAGGGGGTGCATTGTTTATAGAGAATTTATAAACGATAATAAAATTGGACCGAAGGGTGGTCTGCTCTGTATTCTCACTATATGCCAGCAATTCCAAGCCATGTCAGCAATCATCCATTGCTTCTCTCTCCAAAAGTGTTGTTGGTGTAAGATTTAAACATTTTCTACAATTATCATTGAATTTTTAAAGTATATGTGTAAGCTTAAAATTAGCACATTTGAATTCTGTGTCCTTTAGTGAGGATTGTGCTCCACATGGGAGTTAACTTGGAGAACTGCGTAATCACACAGTTGGCCTGCAGCCCATACAGACTCAGCTGCTCTCACTGCCTTTGGAACACGTCCCTACAACTTCAGAGCTGCTCGAGCTCTCATCGCGGCAGGTTTGTCTTCCACCCCTCTGGTACTGCATGTGCCTGTGTTTAAACAGTAGATTTACACTAAACAGTGATAACTCTGTGATTGTAAAGATGAAACTTGAGTTACTTTAATTCTGCATCTTTATGTGATCGCTTGGAGTTTTTATTTGTGTTTCAAATTTTTCAGTGTGGGGAGTGGGGGGAGAGGGAGGAATCTGAAAGCTCCTGGAAAGGATACCAGAGACAGTGATTTCTGGAATTCATTGTGAGATAGGATTATTATGAATATATCTCTAAAAGACTTATTCTTGCATTTCAGATTTTCCCTAACTACTTATAAGTCTGCGGCTTACTGTGAAAGAAACTTTTCTGAAATAAGATAATGCGTAATTCGATCAACCATTATTGTGAATAGATGGTCAAATCCAATTATATTGTATATTGAACACGAATATGTGAAGATCAATGTTGGCTAAGTTATTGACAAATTTACAAAGTTAAAGCTTGAAAGTAGAAACTGTTGTGCCATTATTCATTACTGTGACAACAGACCAATATAGGCAATTTTCTGCCTTTAAAAAAAAATACAGTTTTTTGTAATTAAAAAGTACTAGTATGACACATTTCACATTATGACAAACTGGGCGGCTTAAAACAGCAGAATTCTTTTCTCTTATGGTTCTGGAGGCCGAAAGTCTGAAATCAAGGTGTTGGCAAGTTTGGTTCCTTTTGGAGGCTCTGAGAGAGAATCTATTCCAGGCCTTTCTCTTGGATGCTGGCAGCGGCTTGCAATCCTTGGCTGTAGGGTCATCACTCTTATCTATGCCATCATCTTCACATGCCTTCCTTCCTGTGTGTCTTTCTCTCCTTCCTATAAGGACAAATCACTGGATTTAGAGCTTATCCAGTTAATCTAGGGTGTTCTTATCTCAATATCCTTCACTTATTTACATCTGCAAAGATGCTGGGATCAAGGGTTAAGAATGCAACATATCTTTTGGGAAGCTGTAATTCAACCCAATACAAGGACTGTTTTTCTATATTTTACTTTAATGTTTTATTATTATTTTAACTTTTATTGGCATAATTTTATATACAAACCTTCATAAAGAAAAATTTCACTGTTTCTTTTTGAGCAATTATTTTTATTAATTTTAGTTTATGATTATTACAAAAAGTACTAAAGATAATTATGATATATAGAGGATTGGGCTGCTAAAAAATATCTGGTTTGAATGTCAAATAACTGGATGTGAATTGTTCATGGTCTGTGATGTCAAAGGAACAAAACAGGCGAGCACAGGCTGGAAGGGGAAGGTTGAGAGAAGCACTGAAGAGTTCAACGGTATGAGCAGTACGCGTAAGTCTCCTCGTGGAGACCTCACAGGATGGGCTTCAGATCTGCCAGTCTGATTCACAAGCTCAATATACTGCCCTTAGAATAATGTGTGATCTGTGGCAAAACTTTAAATGTCTCTGAGTTCAACCAAGTATGGAGGCTTTCCAGAAGCAGGTACAGAGTAGGAAATTCATAATCGTGTTTCTCTTGTGTATGTAGGTATATTGGTCAGGGTTCTTCAGGGAAACAGAACTTATATATATATATACACACACCCACACACACACATATATATATATACACACATGATATGTAACATATATATGATATAGAATGTATATAAACACACACACACACATGCACACAGTCCTGTGTCACTTAATGATGGGGATATTTGCTGAGAAATGCATCCTTAGGTGATTTTGTTGTTGTGTGAACATCATAGAAGGTACTTTCACAAACCTAGATGGGATAACCTACTATATACCTAGGCTACCCCGTTAGGCTATTGCTCCTAGGCTACAAACCTGTACGATGTGTTACTATACTGAATACTGTAGGCAATTGTAACACAATGGTAAGTATTTGCATGTCTAAACATAGAAAAGGCATGGTACAAATATGGTATAATCTTATAGGACCACTGTCATATATGCCTCCCATTGTTAACTGAAATGTTTTCATGAGGTGCATGATTGTGTATAAAAAGAGATTGATTATAAGGGATTGGTTCACATGATTACGGAGACTGAGAAATCCCACAATCTGCCATCTGAGATCTGGAGGCCCAGGAAAGCTGGTAGTGTAATTCTAGTCCAAATACGAAGGCCTGAGAACCAGGAGCGTCAGTGTCTAAGATCAAGGTCAAGACGGATGTCTAGCTCAAGCAGAGATGAAATTTGCCCTTTCTCCACCTTTTTTTTTTCTACTTGGGGGCTTCAACAGATTGGACGATGCCCACCTACACTGGTGAGAACAATCTTTTTTTTTTTTTCTTGAAAATGTTGCCCAGGCTAGATTCAAATGCCTGGGCTCAAGAGATCCTCCCACCTCAGCCTCCCTGTCGAGTAGCTGGCACTACACCATGCCCACTTGGCTTCTTTTTTACTCAGTTTACTGAATCAAATGCTAATCTTTTCCAAAAGCACCCTCACGGACACACCTGGAAATTGTGTTTTACCAGCTACCTGAGCTTCCCTTAGCTCAGTCAAGTGGACACAAAAATCAACCATCACAGTATGGATGCAAGTGTGGGAACTGGGTAGGCTCTGGAGAACCCTCAAGAACAAAGCAGATCCTGCTGCTGAGGGCAGAGGGACACTGGGGTTGAGAGTGGTGGTCTGGAAGAAACACAAGACCACATGAGGTCATGGGATTGGGAAGGAAGGAGTGGCTATCCTGTGTTTATTGCAGAGCTTTTCACCTGTGATGAAAAGCATGGAAGATAAAATGAATGAGATACATAATTAGTAAGCAAAAACATTATCAATACTAAATGGGCCTTTAGAGAAGAAGTTATCCAAAACCCTTCATTTAAGTCCACAGAGGTCAAAAGTGTTATCTAAGAAGGCTTATTGCACTGGTATGGAAACCAGTATTCCTTGGTGCTGGAAAGGAAATTTTAGTACTTGTTCAGTAAATTATCATCATCTGACCTGGAGTCTTCCCTTAATTCTCTACTACATATTTATAAAGACTATATGGCCCCAAGAAAATATATCTATGTAAGTATTGCATTTACAGTCTCAAATTTTATTATTGGAAGAAAATCAAAATAAAGTGAAAAACATCAAAATTGAACTGAGTCAGATAACATACTATTCTCAGAAATACTTACCTTGTATAAATTTAGTCTGAGATATGTTAAATGACAACCACTTAGAAATGCATTGCAGAATTCCTTTAATAAAATGTAAAATTCAGAGTTAATAGCTATATATATTTTAATGACACACATTTATTGCTACACATAATTCATTGCATACATTAAGTATGAAATTTCCTGTGGGCAATAATAAATGTGATTTATAAGTCACAAATATGTGTGAAGTCTATTTCTTATTCTCTTGAAGACAGTCCCCCCCAAAACATCAAAAATTAGAAAAAAATATTTGAAAAATTGGAGATTTATTTGTTTATGAAATCATCTTTGTTTTAGTTCATACTATGAAATATATTTAAAAATAAAATTTACATTTACATTGCTATCATAAAAATTTTACCAAAGTGAAAATATAGAATTTTAAGGCTTTCTTCATTTTATTCACTGGAGGTATAATACTAATTTTGTGAGGTTTTGAGTAAATAACTTCCTTCTGTATTTTTAAAATTAAAAATTAACTTTTCTTATTATAAAATCAGTAAATACATGTAAAAAACTTAAAAATCAAAACTGAGAAAATTAAAACTTTATATTCCCAACACTAATGGCATTTTAATAAATATAGCTTTAAATTTTTATACATACACATTTTAAATGAGTGAAATAGTATGATATATAATGTATAGCAATCTGCTTTTTGGTTAATGTTTTCTACTTTTCCATATAAATACAATTGTATCACATCTAGTATACAAACCATATTACAATTGCCCCAATTATAACCAAAATGTCTTTACAGCTGGTTTGTTCCAAGATGTGTATCTACGTCAAGAACATACATTGCCTCTTGTTATGTTAGTTAAGCCTATAACCTAGAACAGCGGCTCAGGGCCAATCCATCAGGCTGCTTGTTTTTGTAAATGAAGTTTTATGGGAACACAGACACTCTCATTTGTTTAAGTGTTGCCCATGGTGCTTTCTCTCTACAAAGGCAGAGTTGAGAAGTTGTGACAGAGGCCATATGTATGGCCTGCAAAGTCTAAAATATTTACTATCTGGCCCTTTACAGAAAAAATTCACTGACCTCTGATCTAGAACAGTCTTTTTTCATGACACTGAATTGTTGATGTATCTGGGCTCATTGTTTTCCAGAATGTCCTACCTTGTGGATTTATCTGATTGTTTCTTGCAGTATCTTAAATTATTCTTTTTATTGAATGTTTTTTCTCACTCTGCTACAATAATCTCAATTACCTTAGTGTCAGTATGACCAGCTTTTTTATTATAGTTTAAAAGGATACATGAAATGAAATGAAATTAGGAAATTTCCTGGTCCTGCCAAATTTTTCTTACTTTATTTCTGAAATTCCTTGAACTGGTGATAATTCATTTTATATAACATACAATTTATCTTAATGACAGAAAAAATTAGATTAAATCAGAACATTAGATTTAGAGAGAAAATGCCTTGGGAGAAAGCATAACAACGGAGGAGTTCGCATAGGCAGGTAGCTGGGCTTTAAGGCAGGGGACGAGGAAAGGGGGAGTCGATAGGGCACCGTTGGAAACTTAACCAGTGCAAATGATGGAGAAGACCCAGGCCTATGGACAATAGAAGACTACAGGAAGGTTTTGGTTCCCTCAAAGAGTGGAGAAAAAGAAAAACTGTAAGGAAGAGAAAATGGGAATTTCAAAGAGAAAAATCTACCTATTCCAAAATTTTCCCTGGGGCCAATCCTGAGCAGGTAAGATGGATTGCAGAGACATCTCCTTCATGTTTCAGTCTTCTCTGCAGGTGGCATTGAATAGCCATAGAGAGGAATAAGGAAGACATATCACTTGCTTAGTATAATGATTAGATTTTATAATCTTATTACCTATAAACTCTAATTATCCTTTAATGATCGCTTTCCTTACACTCATAATATGCAGTATTCATTATCAGCCAATGTCTTTGCAGCAGAATAATTTGAAAACTACCATAAAGTTTGCTACAACAGTAGCTTTTCAAATACTAGATAATTCTTTTGTGATCTTTGATTATAGCATGTTGACTGACTCCTGTCCAAAGCTGATTTTACTAAACTTCATGCAGCAAGGGACATCTTTACTTTGTCTTAAAAGAGGAAGTTAGGGAAGGATTTTTAAAAATAGAGTTTTGAGGTCTGTGCCAAGTGGTTTAAGATGAGTTGTTCGAGGCAAGGACTGGATAGGATTGGGCAATGTTCGTGACATAAAAATATAGGTTTGGTGAACAGAGCAAAGCCCGGTCCGATGAGCAAAATGTTTGCACAGGTGAGCATATTGTTCTTCTGATAGGAGAGCTGTTTGCCCAGATGAGCCAACTGTTTGTCTTGATAAATTGGCTTGCAAGGCTTTCCTGAAGCAAATGGTGCAGTTAATTATTGGTTTATAGTCTTATCTTCCTGGGCATGAATTACTTGGAACAATCAGGTCATATTGACATAGGTGGTCTCAGTTCTCAGTCCCAATGGCCGAGTTATGTTGACTCAGGTGGTGTCGTGTCTCCAGTACTTCATATAAAGTGAAATTTAAAAAATTGAAATTATATTATTGCCTTGTTTTTACACACTTATCAGAGGTATTGGTTTTGTGTGTACCAAAATTGTGTTGTAAATTTTCCAATTTGCTCTCTATATAATTATTTTATTTTGAGTGACCTGATTTGTCATTTATAAAAGCAAATATTAAAGGTATGGAGATACTGGGTCATTTCCCTTACTAATAATTGTAGGCTTCTTAACAACTTTTAAAAATTATTATTTTTTATTATTATTATTTTTTTATTTCAGCATATTACGGGGGTACAAATGTTTAGGTTACATATATTGCCTTTGCCCCACCCAAGTCAGAGCTTCAAGCATGTCCATCCCCCAGACAGTGCACACCACACCCATTAGGTTTGTATATACCCATCCCCTCCTCCCCACCCCACCTGCCCGACACCTGATGAATGTTGCTACTATATGTGTACATACATGTTGATCAGTTAATACCAATTTCATGGTGAGTACATGTGGTGCTTGTTTTTCCATCCTTGGGATACTTCACTTAGTAGAATGGGCTCCAGCTCTATCCATGATAATACAAGATGTGCTAGATCACCATTGTTTTTTGTGGCTGGGTAGAACTTCATGGTATACATATACCACATTTTATTAATCCACTCATGTATTGATGGGCACTTGGGTCGTTTCCACATCTTTGCAATTGTGAATTGTGCTGCTATAAACATTCTAGTGCAGATGTCTTTTTATGGAATGCCTTTTTTTCCTTTGGGTAGATGCCCAGTAATGGGATGCTGGATCAAACAGTAGTTCTGCTTGTGGCACTCTGAGGTATCTCCATATTACTTTACACAAAGGTTGTACTACTTTATAGTCCTACCAGCAGTGTAAGAGTTTTCCCATCTCTCCACATCCACATCAACATTTATTGTTTTGGGACTTTTTAATAAAAGCCATTCTGACTGGAGTTAAGTGATGTCTCATTGTGGTTTTGATTTGCATTTCCCTGATGATTAGAGATGTTGAGCATTTTTTCACATGTTTATTGGCCATTAGTCTGTCTTCTTTTAAAAAGTTTCTGTTCATATCCTTTGCCCACTTTTTAATGGGGTTGTTTAATTTTTTCTTGTTGATTTTCCTGAGTTCTGTATAGATTCTAGTTATCAGCTCTTTATCAGACATGTGGCATGCAAATACTTTCTCCCATTCTGTGGGTTGTCTATTTGCTCTAATGATTGTTTCCTTGGTATATAGAAGCTTTTTAATTTGATCATGTCCCATTTATTTATTTTTGTTGTTACTGTGATTGCCTTTGGGATATTCTTCATAAATTCTTTGCCTAGGCCAATGTGTATAAGAGTTTTTCCAACATTTTCTTCTAGAATTCTTATAGTTTCATGCCTTAGGTTTAAGTCTATTATCCACCATGAGTTAATTTTTGTGAGAGGTGAGAGAGGCCAATCCTGTTTCAGTCTTCTACATGTGGCTATCCAATTTTCCCAGCACCAGTTATTGAATAAGGATTCTTTTCCCCAGTGTATGTTTTTGTCTGCTTTGTCAAAGATTAGATGGCTATATGAGGATGGTTTTATATCTGGGTTCTCAGTTCTGTTCCATTGGTCTGCGTCTCTGTTCTTATGCCAGTACCATGCTGTTTTAGTTACTATAGCCTTGTATATAGCTTGAAGTTTGGTAAATTGATGTCTCCCAATTCGTTCTTATTGCTTAAGTTTGCTTCTGCTCTACGGGGTTTTCTCTGGTTCCAGACAAAGTGTAGAATTATTTTTTCTAGATATGTGAAAAATGATGTTGGTATTTTAATAGGTATTTCATTGACTCTGTAGATCACTTTGTGTAGTATAGACATTTTAACAATGTTGATTCTGCTGACCCATGAGCATGGTATGGTTTTCCACTTGTTTATGTCCTCTGCTATTTCCTTCCTCAGTGTTTCATAGTTCTTCCTGTAGAGGTCTTTCACCTCCTTAGTTAAATATATTCTTAGATATTTTATTTTTTTTGTTGCTATTGTGAAGTGTACTGAGTCTTTGATTTGGTTCTCAGTTTGACTGTTGTTGGCGTATAAGAATGCTACTGATTTCTGTACATTGATTTTGTAACCTGAGACTTTGCTGAATTTGTTTACCAATTCCAGTAGTCTCATGGCAGAATCTTTGGGGTTTTCTAGATATGAGATCATATTGTCAGCAAAGAGTGATAGTTTGACCTCTTCTGCCCCCATTTGGATACCCTTGATTTCCTTCTCTTGTCTGATTGCTCTGGCTAGGACTTCCAGCACTATGTTGAATAGAAGTGGTGATAGAGGGCAACCTTATCTGGTTCAAGTTCTAAGTGGCAATGCTTTCAAATTTTCTCCCATTCAGTGTGATGTTGGCTGTAGGTTTGCCAAATATGACTTGTATCATTTTTAGGTAAGTCCTGTCTATGCCTATTTTGTTAAGCATTCTTATCATAAAAGGGTGCTGAATTTTGTCAAATGCTTTTTCTACATCTATTGAGAGGATCATAATACAGTCTTTATTTTTATTTCTATGTATGTGTTGAATTACATTTATATATGTTGAACCATCCCTGCGTCTCAGGGATAAAGCCCACTTGGTTGTGATGAATTATTTTTTTGATAAGAACCTGAATTTGGTTTGCTAAACTTTTTAAAATTAAAAGAGTATATCAAAGCTAACAAGCTCATTGAGGGCTTCTGAAGTGTTGTTTCTAGTAAAATATGAGGATGAAATTTATATTTTTGAATGGATATTTTAAAACAATTTTGGCAATTAAAATTATTTCTTAAGATACTTTCTATTTTAAAAAGTCAATTTTTCATTCATACTTTCCCTCACACTTAGCAGATATTTATTGGATGTTTACCACTTGCAAGGCACTATATAAAGTCTCTAGAACACAAACATGGATTTTTCCAGGGCCCTGCTCTCCAGGAACTAATAGGTTAGCAAAATGTAAGGCACAGAAAATTATTAACACAAGTGAAATAGGTTTTACGGAAATTAAGAGGAGTCATATAAAGTACTTTCAAATGATGGTATTGAAGTATAATTTTCAAAAAACTTTTTAAAAACCCAGGATTCTCATGCAAATATAGAATGATATGAGTCAGAGGTTCATTAATTCATTAATGAAAGGAACACTTAGATGATAAAGCTAATACAAAGAGCATTTTGTCAAACTGGGTAGATAAAAAATTGGTTAGTGTACTAACAGGGCAGAAAATTCATAACCTTGAGGATGATCATTTTCTATCAGAGTAAAAGCAACAAGTACACATGTAATTTCACAGAGTCTAAGCCCTTAATTAATAGTAAATAGTAAATTCAAATGTAGGCATTCTCTGAGATAATTAAATAATCTTTTTATGAGACAATTATATATGACATTGTAATGTCTTCATGTGGGAATTCCTAAAGAACATTTATTAGGGGTATTATTCTAAATCTTGAATCCCTGGAAAAATTAAGCAAGATAATAGGAATTATCCACATCAGTCCGAAAGTAAGTGCAGTAAATGATCACACACACAGTAGAACGTTAAGGTCAATGTTTCTAGGAATCAGAAAAGTTTTAGACATTTTTTCTTAACAAATATCAGAAGGAGGATCAGAAAATATTCTTAGAGAAAACTGTGGGCAAGGTCTTATTTAAACACAGGTGGGATATGGGTAGTGAAAAAGTAGGGTTTTCTAACAAAGGGAACTCTGCGAACAAAAGTAGAAGGTTTGAAAACTGTTGGGGTTCTATAAAACCTAAAAACAAGAGAAAATTAAGATGGGACCAGATGGTAAAAAGGCTTTGAGTTTCGAGATAGGATTTTGAGTTTTGCTCGGTGAGGAGAGTGGTTACATGATTACAGATGAGTTTTGTGTAGATAATTAAGGCTGCAGATTGCTGGGTCTGGGGTAAAGAAAGTTAGGCTGAAGGAGTAATGAGACTTGGGTTGGGAAGATGGCTTGGGACCATGTTGGAGCACTTTAGGTTACATGTAACCTTGCCCTTACCTAGGCTAACAGCAGGAGGAATGGACATTAGGGGAAAACAGATATGCCATTTTGTTAGTAGATTCCAAAAGGCAGGTCAATGCTTGGATGCTGTGTGGGCTGGAGGAGTACTGGTGAGAAAGGAAGAAGAGCTAAAAAATGACTGTGAGACTGGAATACTCACATAGGAAGCATGGAGAAAGTAGCAGGCATTTTCATCTATACGCTTTGCCAGCAAAATGAATTACTGTGATGATTGTCTTATCAGTAAACCTACATATTCACTAAAGAAAGGAGTTTCTGTAAATTAGTAAAGATTTTCTATAAATTATTTCATTTGAAATAAATTGTGTTTCTGTGTTAAAATGATCAAAACATGAAATTTCTAAAAAATATTTTTACTTTTATAAGAGAAGGCCATTTAGATAATGACTAGTACACTGTGGGTTCAGTGGTCTTTGGAGATAAACCAAACTAGATAGCAAGAGTCTGAACAGAACTCCAAATAGTGGAATATTCCAAACTTGGGTTCTCTTCAAGCTTGGCTGTGACTTGGTCAATACCTAGTGGTCATTGGCATTAGGAATGGGCAATGAGGGGAATAAGGAAAAATGTTTTGGAGACAGGAAGGGAATGCGTTGGGGGAAGGGAGATCTTGGCAGAAAAAATTTTTTCCCTCACCCTGGATGGCATAAAAAGAGACAGGTCAGACTCTGTTATCAATCCATGAAAAAATTGAACATTAAAATCAATACTAACACTATTCATTCCTCAATTCATTCAGTCCTTTTTAATTAATTCTTATTCTGTATGATCTTGGATCCATTCTCTGTTTTCATGAAGTGTTCTGCTTCTTCCACACTAAAGAGATTTCCAGATATCTTATATCTTGACTCTCTTTCTGTGTGTGTGTGTATGTGTGTGTGCATAAAACACTGACTCATAAGAGAAAGAGCAATAGTATATATACAGTACATACATAGAGAGAATGTATATAAATGCACACACATTCTCCATTAATCAATTTAGTTTTCTTCTCATCTAAGACATAAAGTTATCTAAGGACTTTGGAAATTATATTCAAGCTGACATAGTACAAAATATAATTGCCGTTATAAAAATGTTTGTCAGAATCATGTTTCAATTTACATATAATTTTGTATTTTTTATATTCCTAAATATTATATAGAAGTAATATTAGTTATCCAATCAATAGACCACTATAAATAGTTTAGGAAGTCAGATTAGTCTCCTCATGAGAAAATGAAGCCAAATAAAATAAAATATATACTTGAATTACATGTTGCACTGATAACCTCAAGGAAAAGACATAGAGTTGCCATTATTTGCTTTCTAAAGTTAATTTTTTGTAAATTGGTAAATAAAAATTATGTGTATTTATCATATACAACATGATGGTTTGAGATATGTATACATCGTGGCATGGATAAATTGAGCTATTAACACATGCATTATCTTACATACTTTTTTGTGGTGAGAACACTTAAAACTAATCTCTGAGAGATTTTTGAGAATACAATACATTGTTATTGAGTATAGTCACCATGTTACACGATAGATCTCTTTGGACATATTCCTCCCGTCTAATTGAAATGTTGTACCCTTATTTGTTTTTGTTTAAACCAAAATTACTGTACCCATCTGACTTGTACAAAGATTCACCTTAAATATGTGGACCTGAATTCCTACTTAAAAGAGATCTCTGAGCCAGCAGTCTCTGACACACAAGTTATTTTTTTTAATCTTCAAAAGTTAGCATAATGAAAGTATGAGAAACTCAGTTTCTTCATTTTCTGCAAGTTTTGGTGAAAAAAAATTTATATAAGCATATATTTATTTTTATTAACCAATCAGAAGTCTTTTAATTTAAGGGGTGTTACAATCTAATTTAATAATAACTGCTGGAGGTAGGAGAATATTTAAGGACAGGTAAACACCTTTCTTAGATACAGGCACACAGCTATTCAAAGAGCTTGTAGCTTCAATCATAGAACCCCAGGTCTCACAGGTTGAACAGAGCACAGACACATGAAGACTCACCTGCTGAGGTCTCAAAGAGCTATCTTTCTTGATTTGAGATCACATATAGGAAAGAAAACAGAAAAGACCAACAAACTGGAAACTCTATCATCTTTCATCAACTCAACCGACATAGCTCACCAAATGGTCAAACCATCAAACTGCATTCCCAATATTTATTCTGCTAAGGGAAGTGATGTAATTGCTATGTGTAAACACACAGCCACAACTTGTCAAAAGTAAGTAAGGTTCTAGCACTGCTTGAGAATCACTCTGAGGTCCTAGAAAGGACGATCTCATGAGGAACACTTTTTGGACAACACAGTTTAATGGGTTCCAGTCCACTTGGATATCTTGGACCAACTCCAAAGCAACATCTGTTTTTGGGAAAGTTAAAAATGTTATCTTCATTCATATATAGAATGAGCACATGTCAAAAATTTTATTCTTATTAATGAATGAGGCAACCATCAGGATCACAGGCTGATTCAAAGAGGAATTCATGGAATAGAAAGTCAAAGGAATGCAGAAATAACTTTTCTAATAAATACTTAATTGGTTAGCACCCTATGGGACTATGGAAGTATAATAATCGGAGTTATCTTTTCTACTTGATGGAAGTTGGCAAGTACACTTCTAACGTCATAATGTCTATGCTTTAATCAAATAGTGAACAGCGAAGTCTCACGCAGGGACATTTCCTTAAATAATTAATTCTTGGGTGAGCCTGGGAAGAATGACATGTGGGTCTTGAAGACCTTGTATAGACTTTGGATTTTACCCAAAGCGCAATGTTCTCAGGAGAGTGATGATGGTGGCTTGGATTAGGGTATTGGCAAAGGAAACCGAGAACGCTCTGTGGATTCAAGATATATTTTTCAAGGAGGAAGCTATCTGGGATGATTGTCAGGTTACTGGCATGAGCAACTGGGGTGTGTGGGTGTCAGTTACTGAGATAGAGAGAACTGGAGGGAGAGCAGATGGAGAGCGGGTGAAGGGTGGGATTTGGGATGCAGCAGGTTAGAGACATCTGAGAGATAACCAAGAGGTTATTTTAAGTAGACATTTGGGTCTGGGGCTCTGAGGAGAGGTCAGGATAAGACATAATTGGCAGTCTGGGGTCTGGTAAAGTGTTGGGCCTAGATGATCCCAACAAGGAGAGACTGCAGAGCGAGATGTGAGCTCAGAACGGAGACCCTGGGGCTCCAATGCTGAGAAGTCAGGAGAAAGAGGGTTAGTGGAGAGACTGGAAGTGAGGCGCCACTGAGGTTGGAGGAGAACCCGTAGAGTCAAGAGAAGACAGTGGGTTTTGAAGGTTTATCAAAGAAAACTGGGAGACTCCATCACTGCTATGGGTTGACTTGTGTCCCCCCAAAATATATGTTGAAGTCCTAACTCCCCATACCTCAGAATATGACCTTGTTTGGTCATTGCAGATGTAATTAGCTAAGACGAGGTCATAATGGAGTAGGATGTGCCCTTAATCCAATACGACAAGTGTCCTTATAGGAAGAGGAAAACCCCACGTGAGGACACAGACACACAGGGAGAAACACCATGTGACGACAGAGGCAGGGACTGGAGTGATGCAGCTACAAGCCAAGAAACACCAAGGACTCATGGCTACCATCACAACTAGGAAGAGGCAAGGAAGGCTCTAGCCAGAGCCTCAGGACTGTGCAAGAGTACATTGCTGTGGTTTTAAGCCACTCAGTTTGTGAAACTTTGTTATGGCAGCCCTGGGAAACAAAGACAGTTGCTGCCAGCCGCAAATCCAGCAAGATAGGGAAGGTAAATGCCCTTTGGATTAATAACATGCTGAGCATTAGGGACTTGAGCAAGAGTGGCTTTGCTGAAGACAAAGCCAAGCCAGACTGCAGTGGGTGGTGCAGTGAACAAAGAAGATGAACACGTGAAGATGAACACGTGTGTAGAGCAGGAGTCCCCAAACTTTGTGTGTTCGCATAAGCTCTAAGAAGTTTTGGGAACTGTGTACCTCCAACACAGTTGTAAGGTGACAACCCTTTCATCATAATTTTAAGTAATTTCAAAAAGATGTACCTTTTAGACTACTGTAATCACAGAACCTTAGAGATAAAACTATTGCATGGTGCTTTAAAATATACCTAGGGGAATCCACACACAATTACAATTTGATATCCAGTAATTCACTTAAAATATTCAGGAACAAGTTCTTTAACAACTGGAAATTTTATGCCATTCTTTTCCTCTTATAGTCTTATTTCCATTTAATTTCTTCTACAGAATTTTATTATAATATATCTCTATGTTTGGAAAACATTTTTTGAGCAATCTCTGCAGCAAAATATAGAAATTGAAATTAAACTTCAAAAATGTCCTGTGACCATAAACTTTTAAGTATTAAGTATTTTTTTCTGGATTGAATTTTTTATGATTAATATTTGTATTCAAATGGTCAAAACAGTATAATGCATTAGAAAATGATAAATGATTATGAAACATATAAAAGTTACTGGAAATGTATCTGTTCATGAGCTAGCTGGAGTTTTTCAAGTAGTTTAGGTATCCATGGATCGGTATTATTTTTTATGAGAGTGAGACAGAGTTCTGTGTCAATACTTTTCCTACTTTGTCTTTTTATTAACATAATCCCTGAGAAACCTCTTCACACAAGTAAGTAGATGACAATGGAAGGACTTTTTTTCGGCATTATCATTCTTTAAATGCCTCTGATTTACGGCAAAAATCAGGGTGTGTGTCATTAAAAATCATTATATGATCTATTGGTTGGCAAAAGGATGAGGTTCTCCTTCAGTGCTGAAAGTAATAATTGGAAAAGAATGTGTTATCCAGTTACTACAATTATTCACTTTCTCAACACCTATACCAACATTTTGAATTGTCCTTTGTGTGGCCTGTGTGGAGAGTGGTATTGGTATTATATTATACCTGAAGGCAATGAAGCTAATGAGGTTTAAGCTTCCCTCTCCCCACTTGCACCTGCCCCAGCGAGTGATGGGAGTTGAGGGTCTTGCTGCTTGAAGTGTAGGTTGTGGCTGGGCAATACCAGCCTCACTTGGGTGTGGCCTGGGTATTATTAAATATGTACAATTTCAGGTGTCAGTGAATCAGGATCTACATTTTAATAAGTTCCCCGACGTTCATATGTACTTTAAGATTTGAAAAGCACTGCTGTTGGAAATTCTAGGTTAGGAAGGGACACCAGGTTGCAATTAGCAAGGATTTCTAGTAAATTGCCTAAAGAGATCTCAGAAGAAAAGGACCTGGATTCCCAAGACTCTAGTATTTGGTGTGCTTCCTTTGCTCGTTCTAAATACAGATTCACTTTCATAACAAATTTTATATTCGTTAATTTTTTTCTTAAAGGGGATTGCCAATAGTGTATGACCTTCAGGGCTGTGAAACCTGCTGCTGTTTCTGGAGTAGAGGGTGGAGGGGAAGGCGAGAAAGGCCGGAGGGAGAGCCAGCCCAGCGGGGAAGTGCACCAAGACAGAGCATGGTGACGGTGACTGAGGGTGTTGGCGATACCAATACGGCTGTGGGGTTTTCTTTTTTATTTTTAAGCAACAACTGGAGACAGATAGGGGAAGGTGGATGGGTACGTTCTTCCCGTGTGGTACTGGGTAGACGCAAGAGGGGGAGAAGAGGGATGAGAAGATCAAAGCTACGTGTCTCTTATTTATCCTCACGGCACCCTTAAGGCAGGTCAGCACGTACCTATGATCAGCATTTTACAGCTGAAGAAACTGAAAAAATGTGTTTCAGTTTCAGTTCAGAAACACTGTGTTTCAGTGTTTCAGTTACTCAAATAATTTTCTAAAATACCACCCTGTTCCTGAGCCACTGTATCACCTGTCCACATTCATTAAGCTTTGCCTGCCTACCGTGACTCGGCAACTTGCTCAGTGGAGAGAGATCACTGACGCTCTGAGCCTGGAGGAGCAGGAGGAGCAGGAGGAGCTGGTCTCTGGCATGGTCTTCATCCTGCCTCTGATGGACGAGCTGCTCCTGTCCTCAGAGGCAGCTCAGCCTGGCTTAGCCATGGGCTCTGGGCCCCAGTGAGGCCCAGGCTGTGGGCAATGCAATATGGCTTGCCAGCAGCTGCCCAGCGGAACCAGGTAACACCACTTACGTGTCTGCGAGTAGGTGCCCAGTGGGTGTATTGACAGATGAGACACAGGGAAGATCTGACAAGCTAATTTCTCTCCCCCGATGGATGGGTTCTCCATGGTCCATCTGGATGACATCCTGTGCTGAGAACCAGCTGTGTCTTTCTTGGAAGCTGCGGCTGTCCCACGAGCATACCACCTTCAATTTGTTTTCTGTCCTTTCTCCCTCATTCTTGATGCCTTGGGACTGTCCTTCCCAATGAAGCCTTAGCACCCAGCTCTGCCTCAACTTTTGTTTCCAGGGAAACCCAGGCTAGGACATTTAGCACCAGAGCCAGCAGTAGAAGCAAGCCCTTACTTTTGAGCACCCATTGTATGCCGTGCATGGAGCTAAGCTCTAGGAATCAAAGTGAAAACAAAGACATGATCCCCTTTCTCAGGGGGTACACATCCACTTTTTCCTATCTGCTGGCCCATTGTTCTTTCAAGACAACATCACTGTGATTACAATGGACCACCCATCTCTGAAAACTGAATGGAATGAAAACTTTCCCTAGATGCATCCTGCTGGAGAAAGCTAAATTTCTCCTGTCACACTTCTCGGAATTCATCAATTTTGTTTTCTGAGTAGAATGTATGGGAAAGTACAGCTTTCTCTTTCTGTGTAAATATAAAGCAGAAAGAGAGCAGCAAACTTTACACCCCACAAAAATAATTTACCTCAAATGGAGAGATTCTTCTTTCCCTAGAAGACATGCTTTTCATTAACTCTATTGATATAGCTGACAAACCTTAAGATAATCTAGGCTCTGAGC
Organism: Indri indri; assembly: GCA_004363605.1. NCBI lineage: Eukaryota > Metazoa > Chordata > Mammalia > Primates > Indriidae > Indri > Indri indri. The sequence continues at coordinate 309,573 of RJWJ010000067.1, forward strand.
CACTCTAACAATGACTGAATACATATCAGGCTTTTCATTTCTTGTCTCCCACATGAATGTCATTATTTGCACTTGATTCATTTGCTCATTTATTTATTCATTCATTAACAGAGGAAAGGTTGCGGCACTGAATTTAACAAAATGAACTATTGACTTCTGGTGTCATCTCAGCCTTTGGTGAAGAATTTAGCAGCCCTGCTTTGAACAAAGAATTTGGACATTTGGGAGAATTCAAAGCTGGCATATAATAGACCATAATGATCAACATTTTACACAGCAGGAAACTGAGTCCCAGGGAGGGTAAGAGGATCCTGCAACATTAGTGGTAGATCCGGGACTACAGCCTGCTCAGGACCTCTTACCATGATGATGTTGAGAACTATTTTCTTTACTGGGAAAAAAATTTCTATTTTGATATTCAAGTATTCACCCACCTACTGCAATCCTCTCTTAAAAGTGAACAACTGGGATGAAGTCTATTTCTTAAAGAAAGGGCCATAACCTTGGACTTAAACATTTATGAGGAAAGCATTCCTATTTGCAACTGTTACATAAGAATTTGGGAACAGCTGTAGCATAAGATGATAGCATATAATGCCTCCTGCCCACTCCAGTGGCAAAGCCAATACTATCTTGGCTAAAATTCTTAGTTGATTTCTCTGGCTTTACATTTTGTCCAGATTAAATGTATCCAGAGCACCCTACATATAATTTTGCAGAATTAACAATATTTAATGATGATAACATCTTGGTAATCATTACTTTGAAAACATACACCTAACTGCCTGGCCTGAATTAAGCAAAATGTTTCCCTAATTTTAAAGTAGATCAACTCACTAAGAAAAAGTTTCTATGATATGGTTCTGGCTTTTTATTTTTCTTCCTTTAAACTAATTTTTTGAAATTTACTGCATAAGAATAATGAAATGAACTCCAAAGAGATTAATTTAGTATAATGTTTTCTGTAATTAAATCCTAACTTAAGATCAGTACTGCAAATGTGAGTAAGCAACCAAATTAAATATATTTTAACTAGGCTCTAATAGTCTAATATAAAAATCTAGGAATAAGAACTCAGGTATTATGCAAATGAACACTTCCCATGTGATATCAAACCACAAAATGGAAATCTTTGCTAAAGTTTTGATAGAAATCTAAATACTTTACCCCCTTATATTTTAAACATGTCTTCTCACCCCCTACAATTTACAATACTGACTATTTTAGTGTAAAAATTGGGAATATTTTCACGGTCAGTGTGTAGTATTTAAAAGAACCCTAGATTTTGATTCAGGGAACTTGGGTTTTAGTCCCAATTCTGCAACAAAACAGCTTCTTGACAAAGCCACTTAATCTGTTTATTATCTTTAAAATGAGGGTTGTAGTCTACTAGACAATATCTGTGTTTCAAATGTCTCCCAGCCTAGGTGACTTGTAGTTGTTCAGCTCAATGTTCCCAGCAATTTTTCTTTCATCAGTAGTTGTTTTTTTTTTTTTTTGTACCACCTATGGATGCTGACCCCAGGCACGCAGAGTTTTGCATTTGACCCAAGACCAGGGGAAGCACATGCAGAATTCTGGAGTTCCTTTTCTGCGTAGCTCCACAACTGTCCCACAATTTCCATCCACTCAGCAGCCCGGAGGTGTGATACCTGCCTCCTCAGGGCGGAGACCTCTGCCCTCTCTTTCCTGTCCAATCCCACTGCAGTTTGGATGGTGCCTCTGGGCAGAAAGCTGGGGTAACTATGATACTCATCGCGTTTCCTTTACTCAGGGATCACAGACCCGTGCCGCCTGTTTTCTAACATCTGCAAATAATCATTTCATATATTTTGTGTAGTTTTATAGTTGTTTCTGGGGAGAGGACTGGTCTGGTACAAGTTACTCTGTGATGGCCACAAGCAGAAGACCTCTACTATGTTTTGAAATAAAGCTTGTGAGTCATCTTTGCAACGTAGTCATCTTTGCAAGTTTTAAAAATTCATTTGTCTTATGAATATTACATGAAGAATAGTTTTATCTATTTTGACAAAATTGACTAGACTCTCCCAAGTCCCCAAGAAGAAAAGTTCTCACTGCATAAAACTTGGATGCCTTCCCAAGGTTTGCCCTTTCGAAACTGCAGTAGCAAAAAGAAAGGAGTAACCAAAAGTCAACAAGCAGGTTTACACTCTGGATATCCCAGTGCAATCTGAATGATGCTTTATAAAAGGCAGAGGGAGATGAGTTTCAAAGAGTACTAGACTAAATATCAGAAGATATTGTCTTGTCCTGTTTCTATTACTTACCCATCATGTGATCTTGAATAAAGGTGACAGTTTCCTCATCTGTGAAATTACATCTGGTTTATCTACCTCATGAGATTCACATGTGGCTTAGATGTAGTTAAATAGGTTGAGGACATTGTAGACCATAAAATACTATATAAATATAATATATATTGTTCCTCATCCCTTGAGAAAAATGAGCCAAATTTATGAGGAAAGATGACAATTTCAAGGGCAAACATTCAAAGCAAAAGGAAGGTGAATAATAGAATGGAGATAAGAACTTATTTGGAAGGGATAACTTATTTATTTATTTGTTATTTGTAAAAAATTAATTGAAAATCACTTTTGTGTTTTTAGAAGTAAAGAAAATTTCTATCAGACTAATCAAAATGTTTATATGTGCTGTAATCAATTGTTTCATGGTACTTTAATCTTATCTTAGTTTTAATTATGGGGGCATATTATGGAAATAGTTATTATACTAAAAATATAATTGGAGAAAGGAGTATTTTAATAGTTATAATTTATTCTAGTAATTCTGATATAGTCATAGATGCTATGCCTTCAACTTTTTACCCAAATTTAAAAGAATGTATTGCTGCTCTCAGATAGTCATCTCAAAAAAAGCAGTCATACCTTGTAAACCTTTAAAGATTGAGATTTATCCTGTGTTGCTAAAAATAAACTATTCACATTTTTGAGACAAATAATCACTTCAGGACATTATCAGAGACAGCACTTTTCCATCCCAAGTTAATGGGCCTATTTATTTCAAAATCACAGAATTGTAAGATATGAGATCTGGAAGAAAACATGAATTTGACTAAACCCAAGATTGCATTTTGTGGAATTAACCACTGCTGGTGACCCAGCGGGGGAAGTCCATGTGTGATGCTGGTAGACAGGGACCAAATATGAAATGGGAAAATAAATTATTGTTATGTCCACTCATGACTAATAAAACATACCACTTTGTTTTCAGTTTTTTAAAAATCTATTAATATGTTTGAATGCTTTTGTTATCATTAGTAGAGAGCACTGAACACAGTATTTGGAAGAGTTGCAAAGGAACTGAATGATAGGGGTTCTTCTGTCAAATACCATACCCTGAGAGGAGAAAGGAAGCCCAGTGCAGGGAGTTGGTACTGTCTTTCCTGTATATTTGAGTCTGGTCAGCTGAATTGATCTCAGTTTTATAGGGCTTATCATGTACTATATTGATGTAGCTTCAGTGGGTTTAAAAGAAAAAAGAAAACTTCCTTATCCTTTTGTATCTTAAACTCCAATAGTGATAAAAGATATGCAACCAAAGACCTAAAATCTAAAGTGCTATATGCGTTAATACAAGCAGGTCCTGGATTAAACATGTAATAAGACAGAAGGAGGTGGTAGGACATGAAGTTGGAGGGGAAAGCGGTAGCAGTGGGAGTGCAAAGGCTACGTGTTAGTGAGATATTTAGGAAGTTGACAATAAGAATTGGAAACTCAGTGGGTGCAGTAGGTAAGGGGGAAGGAAGCATCTGAGATGGCAGTGATTTGTTTGTTTGTTTGGGTAGATGTTTATGAAATGGTGAAATGGTGCCACCAACCAAGAAAGCAGATGCTAAGAGTTGGAAAATGAGTGGCATTGGGGATAGAAATACTGAGTTCTATTTTCTGACTTGTTGACTTTGAGATGTCTGGGGAAAATCCTAGTATTATAGAAATGCCAGGAAGACCAAAACGGTAGCCAAGAAAAGAAACCTGGACTCAAGAAAACAATTTGGGGATTTGTAATGTTCTAGGTGGAGTGGTATCAGTGGACATGAGCGAGGTTCTTTGGGAAAAGAGGATGGAGAATATTAGCCTAAGAAAGAAATCCTAGAAAAGACAAAGATTTAAGGGTCAGTAGAAGTAAGAGAACATTATGAAGAAGACTGAAAGGAAAGAGTTAGAAGGATAGAAGTAGCGATGTCTTCTGTGCCTGCCCGCGTGGCTGACAGAAGCCGTGTGGTGTGAGACAACACCCCTCCGTTATCCCCCAAGAGGTGGGTATTGATCAGACTAAGCCAATCACGGACATTCCCCCTTGCCAGCAAAGTGACAGACCATGGGTATGTGATTCAGTCCTGCTCAGAAGGGAAATCTGAAGGCCACTGTCATTTTCCTTGCTCTTAAAAAATGGACCCAGGACATGCATGTGCCTGTTTGGGGCATCTTAAGGGTGATGTCCAATGAAATAATTATAGCTGTAGCATTCATCTTGATGAAATAGTCAAACATCTCTAAAGCCTTATGAAGATCAAGTTTGATAAGACTGAAAATAATTCCAGAGGATCGTTGGTAACTCTAACAATTGAAACAATGCGGGCAATATCCAGATGGCTGTAGAATAGGGAACAGACAGGAGTTGAGCAAGGAAAAATATTGACAACATTTTCAAGAGGCTGGTTGAAAAGGGAAGATAAGATAGGAGACACTGAAAGAGGTGCAAGGACAGGGAAGAGTTCGTTTTCAGAATGGGAAATTTTTTAATGTTTCTAGCTGGAGGGTCAAAAGTCAGGAAAGAGGGAGTGGCTGCACCTACAGTAGAGAGAGTGATTGATGAAGAAAGTCTCAGAGTCAGTAGGAAGAAGTAGGCTTGAGAAGCAAGAGGAAGGTTGTGACTTGGAGTGGCAAGGACATACCTATCATTCCCGGCTCCTGGGCAGTAGGAAGTGAGGAGTGGGGTCATACAAATGAGAAGAAGGTGTGGACAGCAAAAGCCAGAGAAGTGAAGATATTATTCTTTGCCCACAAGTGGGAGAGAATTTTGTTTTTGGAGAATGAAGAGGGGGAGGGTGTTGTCTTGGAAGCAGCAGTAGCCACATTCTGTGACCTTGGAAATGCTCGAGCAGCTGCCTCTTGGCTGACTGAAGAGTGGAATGAGCCCAAGAATGTGGCCCTGCTAAATCATGCATCTCATTGTATCTACATGAATGACCCGCCCACTAGATTTGTTGCTATACTTAGGTTAAAGTAAATGCCAAAGGGACTCGCCAAGATTTGTAGGGAGTCCCAAGAGATAAGTGGACATCTTTTAAATAAAAAAGTAAAAGACAAATTAATGTTAAAGATAAGGATGAAATTTTGTAAGAATCTTAAAAATGAATAGTATCTCTAGGATTCAGTATCTGTGACTTGATTCCATCAACCTAGTATCTAGACACATGGAATGACAAAATTTTTTATTTTTAAATTAAATGCATGGATACCATTTGGAGCATAAGGTGTATTTTTTCATCCTTCTGGTGTATTTAGGCCATTTGCCCTGGAGAAATTGGGATCCTGTCACTTAGGTAACACTCTTGGGAAAGGCAGGCAGCCTTGTGGTCCCCAAAAGAGATCTTGGGCCACTTGTTCAAAATGTTAAAAAGGGAATCTAAGAACTGGGCATGATATTATTAACTATTCTTTTCTATTGGTTCATTAAACGACAGTCAACCACTTAGGCTTCTCTTTTTGTACTCATTGTACTTATTTGGTAATATACTGCTGTGTAATGAATCACACCAGAACAACAAAACCCACTTTATTGTTTTCTCTCATAGTTCTGGGCGTTAACTGGGCTCAGTTAGGCAGTTTTTGCTGGGGGACCTCTAATGATGTTGCAGTAGATGGTGTCTGGGGCTAGAGTTACCTTGGGGCTCACCTGTTCACATGTTGCAACTATTGGATGGCTGTTAATTTGGATCCCAACTGAAGCCATAGGCCAGAAACTTACACCTGTCCTCTGTGTGGTCTTGCGACTTCTGTATAGCATGGTGGCTGTGGTCCAGAAAAGAGTGTCTCAAGAGGATCGGGTGAAATCCATATTGCCTTTATGTGCTACCCTCGGAAGTTCCATAGCATCAATTCCACTGCCATCATAGACCCTCCAAGATTCAAGGGGAGGAGGAGGAGCAAACATCCCACCTCTCTATAGGAAGAGTGGCAGCATCACGCAGGGAGAAGGAACATGGGACGGGAGCTCATTCTATAGCCAGTTTGGAAAATAGAATCTGTGTATTGTTCAACAGACAGAGTGGCAGTCTGTCTAGACTACGGTCTTAAGGCAAGCTCTTTAAATCTCTTCTGACTCCACCATCCCATAAACCCCCTTTGGAGGTTTTTGTCTTTGTGGACCCACTAAGGTGTCTGCTCAGGTCATAAATGGCATCCGTGTAAGTCATCTTGCACAAGTTAAGGCTGGGATTATTCCTTGCCAGAGATATTTTTTTAAAAACAGAGTTTATTTTTTAGAGCAGATTTAAGCAAACAGCAAAATTGAGCAGAAAGTACAGAGAGTTCTCTTATATCCCTGTGCTCGTACATGTGCAGCCTCCCTCACGATCAACATCCCCCACCAGAGTAGTGCGTTTGTCACAGCTGATGAACCAACATGGACACATCATCATCACCCAAAGTCCACGGTTTACATTTGGGCTCATTCCCGGCTGTGCATTCTATGGGTTTTGACAGGTGCATAATGATGCGTATCATACAGAACGGTTTCACTGCCCTAAAGGTCCCCGACGCCCGGCAACCACTGAGACTTTTAACCAAGGTGTGCTGACTCTTCTTCCTGCATCCAGTCTCTCTTTTCTGTCTTCTTCAGCACTCAATAACTAAGTTTGGGGATTACTAATCTAGCAAAATGGTTCTTTTTTTCATATTCCATCCCCCCACTCCTAATTGACCTTCTTTCTGGGACATGGGGCACATCTGGCTTCATTCTCAATCCTCAGTCCAAAGGAAGCTAAATTAGCAGAAAGATATGCTTGGTAAAACTAGAAAAAAAGAGACACTTCATGCACAATAATACCTTCAAGTTATGCTAAAAGCTTTGTCTGCTAGATTCGTCATCTTGGGGGTCATATCAGAGAAGACCAATTTTTTTTCTCCTTGCCTTCAAAAAATTAGGTCCTTTTTGAGATTCAGTAGCAGAGGGCAGGGGGAGGGATCTGACAGTTTTAAATAACAAACAGCCTGGACTGAAGTCAGAGAGTAGGAGCAACTAGGATTCTTTGAAGACAGCAGAGAATTCTACAGACCTAGAACAGGAGTCCACAAACTACAATCAATGGTCCAAAGAACTTACTCATCATATAACTGAAAGTTTGTACTCTTTGGCCAATATCTCCTCATTTCCAGCCCCCAACTCTCTGCTGCAGCCCCTGGCAACCAGCTTTCTGCTCTGTGCTTCCATGTGTTCAACTTTTCTAGATTTCACATGTAAGTGAGATCATATACTATTTGTCTTTCTGTGTTTGGCTTATTTCACTTAGCATAATGCCTTCCAGGTTCATCTGTGTTGTCAAAAAATGGAAGACTTTCCCTCCTTTTTATGGCTAAATAATATACCACATTTTTTATCCATTGTATATGCATATATATGTGTGTGTGTATGTGTGTGTGTGTGTATATATATATATATATATATTTGAAATCCATTCATCCATTGATGAATACTTAAGTTGTTTCCATATCTTGGCTATTGTGAATAATGCTGCAATGAACATGGGGTGTGGATATTGCTTAGAGATACTGATTTTATTTTCTTTGGATATCTACCTAGAAGTGTGATTGCTGGATTGTATGGTGGTTCTATTTTTCATTTTTGGAGGAACCTCTATACTGTTTTCTATAATGGCTGTACCAATTTACATTCCCAGCAACAGTCTGCAAGAGTTCCTTTCTCTCCATACCTTTATCAATACTTGTTACCTCTTGCGTTTTTGATAATATCCATCCTAATGGGTGTGAAGTGATCTGTCATTGTGGTTTTGATTTGCATTTCTCTTATTATTAGATGTTGAGTGCCTTTTGTTGCTGCCATATGTTTTTTAAATAAAGTTTTGTTGGAGCACAGCCACACCATTCCTTTAAGTATTGTCTGTGACTGCTTCAGTGCTGCAACAGCAGCATTGAATAGCTGTGTCAAAGACTGTTTGGCCTGTGAAACTCAAAACGTTTACTGTCTGTCCCTTTTTAGAAAATGTTTACTGGCCCCTGATCTAGAAAACCATGGTGAGGAGAAAGGGTGACAGGAACCACAGAGAACAGGTTGCCTTGGGGCTCCCCAAATGGACTTATTACAGGACGAAGCGCCATTGAGGGGAAATGTATGGGCTGCTTGGCATTAATCTCTGGATTCTGCATGCTGGTGTGGTAGTAAGACACATTCTGGAAAAGGATTATGTGTTTATGCACTTCTAAATCATGACAACAAAAGGGATTGCAAAAAGATAAGTAAGACATTCTGTCCTTTACAGTTTATCTCCCACTTTATCCCATTGCATGCTCTATATATCCCTCATTGTAGCCTTCTTCCTAGAATGAGACCTGCTTTGTTCAAGTTCCTTCCCAGGTCTGTAATGTTTTTCCACTTTGTTGAAAACCTTGCAGCTTTAGCTGAACTGCCACCTCTCCAGAAAGCTTTCCAGAAAGCTCCACATCCCCACCATGCCCCCAGTGGGTTTGAGCTGCGTTGATACCACTTAGCACAACTTGGTTTATACCAGATTGTTAGTGCATGCTTCTTTCTCACCCATCCGATCAGCAGCAACTGGAAAGGCAGAAATAGGGCTTTTTTTGGTTTGTTCTCATTTTTCAGTTCAATCTCCCCTACTCCTCTAATTCCTATTTCCTAATTAATATAGTGCCTTATAGACTGTAAATATTTGGTAAATATTTACTGACTTGAAAGTCAGAGTTTTTAAAATAAAATCTTCTTAGTTCTGTTCCTCTTTCTTATAGAAATCTAAAGAAAGGGTACTTTGGCTCAAGAATTTTTTGTGTAGCTGTTTTTGAAAAGTAGAAATTATTCTCAGACAAATACTCTAGATGCCTAAAGTCTATCATCTAATGAAGAAATGGAACCCATGTGAGAGGGGCTGCCATGTCCTAAAAGCGTGGGCTAAATGAAGGTTATGACTGGCAAAGAAAACTACTGTAGTAGCTGCCATCACTCTGCTCAATGGAGCAGAGACCAGATGCTCTGTCTTCGCTCACATCTACTTTGTGATTCTTGCCTTCAGCCAAGATTAAATCAGATGGAAGGCTGAGCCCAGGGAGCCTGAGTAGTATTTTTCTATCCCAGCAAGTAAATTTTGTGCTAAGAGGGAAGAGAGTACTGATTTTGTGCTAGAGAAAAATGGAGCCCATTCAAATATAAATTAATTTCCTCTCCTCAATGATAGTTGCCATTATCCCCAAACTGATGTCATCATTATACTCATTTTGGGGCTTTGGCATAAGAGAAAACGACTAAATCTACTATATCAAAGTGTTCCAAAATAGCATCATTTTAGACCTGGACAAATGGTGGAAAGTTTTAATCCAAAGCCATTATTGCCATTATTTATTTATTTGTTCTTGCATTTTATGACTTTTTTTCCCTCCTTTTAGAGACAGGATCTCACTCTGTCACCCAGGCTGGAGTGCAATGGTGTGATCATAGCTCACTGCTCAGCCTCAAACCCCTGGGCTCAAGTGAAACTCCTGCCTCATCCTCCTGAGTAGATGGGATTACAGGCATGAGCCACTGTGCCCAGCTGAATTTTTTTATTGATATGTCATTGTTGTACATATATTGGAGTACATGTGATATTTTATACACATATACAATGTGTAGTGATCAAATAAGGGTAACTGGGATATCCATCACCTCAGATATTTATATTTTCTTTGTATTAAGAACATTATGATTCTTTTCTTCTAGATATTTTGAAATATACAATAAATTATTATTAACTATGATTTCCCTACTGTACTATCAAATACTAGAACTTATTCCTTCTATCTAGCTGTAATTTTATACTCATTAATCAACTCCTCTTCATCCTTCCTTTCCACCTTCCCTTCCCAATTTCTAGTAACCACCATTCTACTCTCTACCCCCATGAGGTCTACTTTTGCAGCTCCCTCATATAAGGACAATATGTGGTATTTCTTTCTGCACCTGGCTTATTTCACTTAGCATAATGACCTCTAGTTTCATCAATGCTGCTGCAAATGATAGGATTTCATTCTTTTTTTATGGCTGAATAATATTCCATGACATATATTAATATACACCACACTTTTTTTATCCATTCATCCCTTGATGAACACTTAGGTTGATACCATATCTTGGCTGTTGTGATTAATACTGCAATGAACATGGGAGCGCAGATATCTCTTCAATGTACTGGTTTCCTTTCTTTTAGATGTATACACAGCAGTGAGATTGCTAGATCATCTGGTAGTTCTATTTGTGGTTTTTTGAGGAGGCTCCATACTGTTTTCCATCATGGCTACACTACTTTACATTCCCACCAACAGTGTATAAGAGTTCCGTTTCCTCTGCATCCTCACCAGCATTTGTTATTTTTTTGTCTTTTTGACACTAGCCATTATAAATGGAATGAGATGATATCTCATTGTGGTTTCAATTTGCATTTCCCTGATGATTAGTGATGTTGAGCATCTTTTCATATACCAGTTGTATGTCTTCTTTTGAAAACTTCCGTTTAGTCTCCCATCCAAGTACTAACCAGGCCCGACCCTGCTTAGCTTCTGAGATCAGATGAGATCGGGCACATTCAGGGTGGTATGACTGCAGACATACCTAAGGTGATCTACAGAATTAATGCAATCCCTATCAAAGCACCACCATCATTCATTACAGATTTAGAAAAAATAATTCTATGCTTTGTATGGAACCAGAGAAGACCTCCTATAGCCAAAGAAATCTTAAGCAAAAAGAACAAACTGGGAGGTATCAGTCTATCAGACTTCAAGCTGTACTACAAGGATATAGTAACTAAAACAGCATGGTACTGGCACAAGAATAGAGATACAGACCTTTGGAATAGGACTGAGAATCCAGAGGTGAAACCATCTGCATATTGTCATCTAATCTTTGACAAAGCAGACAAAAATACACACTGGGGAAAAGAATCCCTTTTCAATAAATGGTGCTGGGAAAACTAGATAGCTACATGCAGAAGATCGAAACTGGATCCCCACCTCTCGCCTCTTACAAAAATCAATTCTAGATGGATAACAGACTTAAACCTAGGGCATGAAACCTTAAGAATCCTAGAAGAAAATGTAGGTAAGATTCTTTCAGACTTTGGCCTAGGCAAAGAATTTATGAAGAAGACCCCAAAAGCAATCACACCAGCTACAAAAATAAATAAATGGGACCTGATCAAATTAAAAAGCTTTTGTACAGCCAAGGAAACTATCATTAGAGTGAATAGACAACCTACAGAATGGGAGAAAATATTTGCCCTCTACACATCTGATAAAGGGCTGATAACAAGAATCTATCTAGAACTGAAAAAGGACATGAATAGAAACTTTTCAAAAGAAGACAGAATAATGGCCAGCAAACATAAAAAAATGCTCAACAGCTCTAATCATTAGGGAAATGCAAGTCAATACCACAATGAGATATCACCTAACTCCAGTGAGATTGGCCTTTATCAAAAAATCCCAAAGCAACAAATGCTGGCGATGATGTGGAGAGATAGGAACACTCTTACACTGCTGGTGGGACTGAAAATTAGTGCAACCTCTGTGGAAAACAATTTGGAGATACCTCAAAGAGCTACAAGTGGAACTACTGTTTGATCCAGCAATAGCACTATTAAGCATCTACCCAAAGGAATGAAAGACATTCTATAATAAGGACATCCGCACTGGAATGTTTATGGCAGCACAATTCTATAGCAAGGATGTGGAAATAACCCAAGTGCCCGTCAATCCATGAGTGGATTAATAAAATATAGTATATGTATATAATGGAATAGTACTCAACTATAAAAAACGATGGTGATCTAGCACCTCTTATATTTTCCTGGATAGAGCTTGAGCCCATTCTCTGAAGTGAGGTATCATAAGAATAGAAGAATAGGCACCACGTGTACTCACCATCAAACTGGCACTGATCAACACTAAGGTGCTCACACAGTAGTAATATTCTTTGGGGGTAGAGGGGTTGGGGGTGGGTAAACTCACAACTAATGGACGCGATGAGTGTTGTAGTGGGGGAAAGGGCACATCTCAAATCATGGTTGGGATGTGGCAAAGTCATAACATATAACCAAAATGTTTGTACCCACATAATTTCCTGAAATAAAAAAAAAAAGAAAAAAGAAAAGTGTCCATTTGGGTCTTTTGCCCATTTTTTAAATGGCATTATTTTGGTTTATTTGCTTTTGAGTTGTTTGAGCTCCTTCTGTATTCTGTGTATTAATCCCTTGTCAGATGAATAGTTTGCTAGCATTTTCTTCCATCCTGTAGGTTGTCTCTTCACTTTGTTGTTTCCTTTGTCGTGCACAAGCATAGAAAGGAGAATTAATGTTAAGAATTGTAGGACAAAAAGTCTTTCTACAGACCTTTATAATCTTTATTGTTCTAAATGCCATATAGCTTATTTTTATTCTTGTAGTTTAGTGTGTTATCAGCCAATAAGGGCTAAAAGGACAGCACTCGGAAGCATGGACATCACAGGGGCATTCACAATAGCAACAGCAGCAGAGAAATTTTACACCATTGTTATTTTCTAAAAAAGTGAGTAAGCAGATTTTGTTTTAGAAAGGTTTCATATTTAAAGTAAAATCTACGTAAAAGTTTTAAGAGAATGTTCCTTTAATAAAACACATTTTGTTCTTAGGAGTCTACTATTTCAACATCACTTATTCCCCTCATAGATTTAGTCATAGAATATGCTCTATTCTTATTCTAGTGAGGAATTATAATGTTCATTGTGATACGAAAAACAGGAAAAAAGGACATTATATGTAAGAATAAATCCCTAGATAATATTCTATTGAAGCCCATCATCTTGATGTATCAATCAGTGTTTTTCTGGCTTAGCTCAATGAAGATACAACTCAGTGCTTGGATCACAGCCAAAGTCTCTCTAATTGCCATGAAAGTACAGACACTAAATTTCCCTTTGCTCAAATATAAATCCACTGCCTAATGTTAAGCAATCTTCGTTAAATTGATGTTCTTCCTCTCAACTTATTTTACTTAGTCATATTTATTAGAGAAGTTTAGCACATCAAAAGTGCATTTAAAAATGTTTCTTATGATTAATCTTAGGGCAAAAAAGTTAGTGCAATGTATATTGTCAAGTTCTTAACTACCTTCTTGATGGGCTAACAGCTGTGTGATGAAGACAGTAGCCATCAATTAAATGAACAGTGATCTTGAAACCAGAGTTTTCAGCAGGAAATAGTCAGCTAGCTTGTGGCATTGCAGAGCAACCACTGGGTGGACGTATTTCCAGACATTTTAGTTGTATGCTTTATGGGATATTATTTGTAAAAGCATCTAAGCAAATTGGTCAATTTGGAAAACCAAAACACATTTACATGGTCTGGGGGAATTTTAACAAAATATCAATTTTTAGAATAGCATTTAACATATCACATAATTACATATTCACATTCAAACTTTTTTATTTATTTAAAGTATAGGCAGATGTACATAATAAGAAGTATAAAGTATCGAGCCGGCAATTATCCTTATTCTCTTACAGAAAGATGTCATTAAATAGAAAGCCTATTTAAAAGAGACTGCTAAAACTTGTATAATTGGTATATTTTTGATGAAACAGTACCCTATTTGGGGGTAATAGTTGACTAGCATCTCAAAGTAAAAAAGAAATGCCTGTGAGTATTATGTTTAAATAAATAAAGTAGTACATTATAGCATGGTTATCCTAGGGAAGGGGTCATCTGCCCTGGAAATGGAATGCATCATACTCTCTCTCTCTTTTCTTTTAGAGATTCAAGAGCATGGGGAAGGAAGTTGTTCAGATGGTGATGCCTATTAAAGGCATATTCCTGAAGGGTCAGAAACACTTGCCTAAAGGGCAGAACACTCTTCTGGTCATTATGCTTAGAACAACCCCTGAGTTGGTCTATGTGAAGCACGTAGACAAGTACCTGGCACAAAGCAAGCACTCAAGACATTTAATTATTACCATGATTAACCTGGTAAAAATCATGGCATGAAATTTCTAGGTTGCTGATTCCCACCTTAAGGTATGGTCCACTTAAGGATGTTGATTTTCTATAACAAACTATTGAGAGAAAGAAAATCAAAGGTATAACATAAATATTACCTTGTGACTTTGCCCAGGGAAAATAAAATCCTGTTTAGCCATTTATTGGAATTAAGAAGTTTCATGAAAGCTGAGGTCATTTTATTCAAAAGAAATACAAAGTGCTATTAGGAAGCAGAATGTTAATTTTATATCATACATCCATTAAGAAATCTATCCCTCTAGAGAGAAAAATAAACAAATGTTCTAAAAATACTACTCTTGCCTTAGATAGAAAAAGACGTTTGTGTTCAGCAACATTTTTACTAAAGCTGGCTTTGGATATATTAGAACGAAGCTAGACGTTCATTCATTCACAAAGAATATTAAGTCCTTCCTCTTTTCTAGATTATGAAGACTCTGCAGAGAATATGAAAGCCAAGTTGCTTGCAAGAATGGGAGACTGGACTCATTCCCTCTCTCAGAGTTTGTTTACAGAAGCTCGGAGACCTGCCTCCTACTGCCATCAGCAAGAACTGAAGGACAGTTCTTAGAGAATCTGGGATTTGTGTGGCAGGGAGGCTGTTGCTCACCTTTTGGTTGGAGAAGTCTAAAGATAGAAAGCTGCCTGGAGAAACTGGCCGTGGTAGGACGAGAGGAGAGCGCAGCTGTGAAAGATACTGCACCTCCAGGGAGGGGCTGGAGGGGCCCAGGATGTGAGAAAGTCCCCAGGGTTCTGTGGAAGACAGCATGGCCTGAGGCTGCCCGAGAGGACCCCGCCCAAAGGCCTCCTGCTGAGGGAGAGGACCCCAGTGGTGTGCCAGGGGGCGGATGAGTGGTGGCGGTGGGCTGAATAGCTGGCAGAGAATGCACTGCTCACACTGGGGACCAGTGCCCTGCAGAGGCCCCTGGGGTGGTGGCAGTGGAGAAGGGTGTCTTTGAGGGTGTCCCCTATGAGGCAGAGCTAGCATTTAGATGTCGTCAGCCATGGCAAAGGGCATTTGAAAACAAGAGACAACCTAAGTGGCTCCAGGTGTGCACACCAGTTGTGCCTTCCTTTTTGCTAATCCCTCCTCCCTCTGTCCTCAACCCAGAGGAGCCAGATGCCAGAGGGGGGAGACGGGGCAGAATGAGAGAGTCCTGAGCTGCCCCCCCTACTGGCTCCCGCGCGCGGGCCAGACCTGAGACGGGGCCCCGACACGCTTTCCACCGGGGGTGAGACCCTACTTCTCGTTTAGAAAGTGAGCAGCCAGTGAGCACTGTCTGAGCTAGCTTGAAGCGGAAGGGAAGGGAGGTTCCACAGAGCGCCTTTCAGAACAGTGGTGGGCGAAGAATAAAGCGCCTTTCTGATTATGCCTTCCCACATTTAGCCCATTCAACTAACCAGCTACAAGCTCCAAAGCCCTAAGGGAGGAACAGGCTTGTCATGTTTGAGGATCTGAAAGAAGGCAATGTGGCAGGAGAATAATGGGCAGAAAGCAAAGGGGAGAAAGGTAGGAGATGAGAGAGGTGGGCGGGCTGGGTGAGGCGGAATCTTGTGTTGCTTTTGCAGCTCCAAAGACGTATTTTGAATTTTACTCTGAGTATGTTAGAAAAGCCATGGGGAGTTTTAGGAAAAAGAGTAATAGGATCTTATTTTCATTTTAAAAAATCCCTCTGGCTACTCTTTGGGGGATGCGTAGAAGGGGCTAAGGGTGGAACCAGAGACACCTGAGAGAAGGCTGCTACGTCATTGAGGGGAGACAGGAGATGCTTATGAGATGCTGCCAGATGGAACGTGTTAGCCTTGAAAGCGTTTTGATGATGAGATAAGTAGGAGATATATTTGGTTATGTTATTTGACAAATTAAAGGCCATTGGGACAGTTATGGGTTGGGCAGGCCAGTGCTATTTTTTTCTATTTTTTAAGTGCATTGGACTTAATGTACAAGCAGCTGTCAGGTTTCATTGCACCTCTGAATCCCCTGGGAAGTGGTTAACATGCAAATTCCTGGTCTCCTCTTCCCCTCTCCTGATTCAGAATGAAGGGTGTGGGGTCCTGGAAGCTGCATTGTTAAAAGCGCCCTCGGGAGGTTCAGGGACTCTGAAAATCCCTGAATCCTTGCTGTAGTTCCCTGTGATTTTGGCTTTCTCAGATGGCCAGTTTAACTCTGTACTTTGAATTTCAGCATGTATTAAACACTTTCTTTCCTTGCTTTCTTTTTCTTCACTTTTTTTTCCAACCCTCAAGCTTTAATCACTTTGAGGGCTAGCTTTCTCTCTTTTCCTCTTTCTTTATTCCCTCCTGTTAATTTCCCTTCTTAGGGAACAGAATTCCAGGTGCATAAGTACTTTTTAATTGTGTTGAAAACAGCATAGCCCCCAGATGTAAATGCATTTCAAGGACAATGTATCAATTACAAGTTGAGCAATTTAGAGACAGAAGAAATGGTTTAGTACCATTTGATCCAGCAATCCTGCTACTGGGTGTTTACCCAAAGGGAAAAAAGACATTTTATAAAAAAAAGACACTTGCAGCATAATTCACAAATTGCAAAGATGTGGAAACAACCCAACTGCCCATCAATACATGAGTGGATTAATAAAATGCGGTACATGTATACCATGGAGTACTACTCAGCCATAAAAAAAATGTTGAAAAATGCCTTTTGTAACAACCTGGATGGAACTGGAGACATCCTTTTAAGTGAAGTATGGCAAGAATGGAAAAACAAAACCCACATGTACTCACTACTAAATTGGAACTAACAGATTAACGCTTATGTGCATATATGGTAGTAAAATTCAACGGAAATCAAGCAGGTGGGGGTGGGAGGAGGGGATGGGTGAATTCACACCTAGTGGGTACAATGCGCATGATCTGGGTCATGGACACACTTTATAATTTTGACTCAATCTGTACAAAAACAATTCAGGGACACTGTCTCCATCTTTTCCCTCCCATAACAAAGGACATTTTTGGAGAATAGACTTCCAAGTCACAGGCCATAAATGGTAAATGAAAATATACACGTATTATCAGGCATTTTAATCTGAAAGTGAAGAACACCCCTAAGGTAGCAGACGTTTAATGCTGTGCTATCGGACCTAATGTAGGACGGCTTGCTTTTACCTACAACAAAATGGAATTTGCTCCAGATATCTGGATAACCTTGATGCAGCAGGAAATGTGTGATTCAATCATACCGGGCATAATAACTCACACTGGTACAGGGCAAATTTGGCAAATGTTCTAAACTGTCCCAGACAAGATCATCTAGAGGCAGATTGGAGAGGCATTATCTCCTTGATGCTTATGCGGAGATGGAAACAAAGTGTAGGTGTTACAGACGACTATTACTTTCTTTCAAGCAATTATCTTTTTTTTTCACCAAAGGAAGTACAAATGATACTTTCAGAACAGAATATTTTTCTAACAATATTTGTATCCAAAAAATCAAGAATTAGTTCTATCTAATCAAAGCACTTGAAAAAAAAGACTTAGACCTCAGGAAAGCACCATGAGTAAATGGAAATGAATTTTTATTCTATGATTGTTTTCCTCAGCCCAGTAATAACGACTTGATCAGCAAATTCTCAAAGGTAAGTTTTCACCCCAAACTGAGGTCAGATCAACATAAAAGAGCTAAACAAAGTGTGGGCGTGTTTGCCACACCCGGAGAGCAGGTGGAATCCTCCTATCATAGAACCCTCATGAGGCATTTAGCCTTTTGTTCTACACGGCTTTTCCTCAGACAGCGAGACACATGAACTGCATGCCCCATGCCCCAAGCTGAAAAGAATTCAATATGCCTCGTGTGATTGTTTATTTGACTCCTACACACAGCATACAAGTGGAAAGTAAATTGGCATTCTGTCATTTCTGTTTCAGTAAGCTAGAAAAACATCAACCTCAAACAGAACTCAAGTTACTTTTCACTTGCAAGCTAAGAGCTGGAGAGTTAATTGAGACACGTCTGGACTATATTAGCAAATTTTGTGTTGGAAAACATACTTTTCAAATTATAAATTGTCTTTAATGTGACTGAATTCCAACATAGAACGTTATATTTTCTTGATGTTCATGTTTACAGAAATTTAGAGTGCTACTTTTTTTTATTTCTTGAGGAAGACACCTCCTTTAGGAAAGAATGACTGTCTGATAAAAAGTGCTGTAAATATTAATATTAAAGCATCGTCTCTGCTACAATGTGGAGTCACAGTGTTAAGGGAAGAAGTGAGATATTTGTTAAGATAATCAATTTTTTTTCAAAACTCCAAAACTTAATAATTATTTATAAAATATATTAATAGTTTGATGCCTCCTTGGAAATAATGTAAAGTACAGTGAGTTATTTCAATAGCATTAAAATCAAGATGATATAGAAAGGTTTGAGATGATTGATCTATTATCTCAAAGTAATGTCTCTGTTAGAATCTACTTGATAGCTGACTTTTCAAAAAATGTTCAATTTGGAAAAAGAAATTGACATGTCTGGACTATGTCTAGAAGCAATAAGTCATTCATTTCTTTTCTCAGAAAAAATTCTTTGGGAGCAGAATGGTTTTTATTTTAGTGTTATCAGATTGATCAAGCCATTGGAGCACAAGTTTTCAATTGAAAAAGGAATGTGTCCAGTCTTGTTAATTAATATGTCTAAATTACAATGGGCGAGCCAGGCTTCTAACGTCAGAAAAGGACCTTTATGGGAACACACTTCATTACCTCTCATGTCTCTGGGAAGTGTATAAATCAGCAAGCAAACTTCAGGAAGGAGGAAACTCTATTTAACTTGGTGATTTACAACATTCTCCTGGGGGGAAACTCACACTTCGTCCATCCTTATATCCTTTGGTTCGTCAGGAATTCCCTTCAAATATTTTCCTTTTAAAAAAGAATATTCTCATTTGCCCTTCGGCCTAAAACCATGGAAGAGAAGTCCTGACATAGGCAACAGGAAGCAACCATATGGAACTGAGACTTTTTAAAACCGGCACAACTAAAACACACTCTGACGTTGCTATGCCGTGGTTTGAGATTTTGAGTGGTACCTGACAAGTGGATGGAAATTTTTTTGTCATCTAAAAAAGTTCAAGGAGATATCTGGCCAACATATAAAAAAGGAGAAACCACTGTTAAATTTTGTTTGTTTGTTTTTGTAGCTAAATAAAGTGATTGTCCTAGATATGCTCAAATTTACCATCTGGCTCTCATTCCGTAATCTCTTGGTTTGAAAAAACACTAGATCTAGGACTGCCTATTAGGGCTATTCTGATTAAGAAGAGACAGGAGGACAGATGGTAGAATTGTGCAGTGGAGAAGCTGATGGGGGCAGTGAACTACTTACCGTTAACGCTCTGCTTCCAGAGAGGCTGTTGAATCGTTGGTTGGAGACTCTAAGTTGAATGTCATGTCTAGAAAATTTCCCCTGCAAAAAATCATCACTAACATAAAGTAAAATATCAAACCAAAACTTACATTAATATAAAAACCTTTCCAATTATATGAGGATCATTATTGTTTGTTGCAGTCAATGTTTATTGAGAATTTATATTTGATTATTATTAATAATTATTGATTATTATTTATTTATCTATCTTGTTCACCTCTCAACACTAAGAACTAGGTATTTCTACTATTTTAGATTTTCAAACCAAGAAACTGAGATGTTGAGAATTACTTAACTTGCCCAAGGTCAAACAACTAGTAAGTGGCAGAATGGAAGACTCAAACCCAGTCTGATTTTGAAATTCTTACCTACTATGCGACACTGCTTTCTGGAACTTTTAATAATTGCTAAAGCAGCCAGGTCATATGTATCTGCTTTAATCCTCCATTGTACTTGTTTTTGCCAATGTCAATCCTCTTCTTCCACTCTTCCTTTGATACATTGCCTTTAATTTCTTTGTAATTGAAGGATTTTTGAAATTGTAACACATCCATCTAAATGCCATCTCACCAATCCTTTACATTTCCTTTCCTGCAGTACTTCCTTACCTGCTCTACAAAATAGCACTGATCATTGTCTAGCCCATCTCACTTCTGCTAACACACATGATTAACTTTGCCCTCACCCTTAGGCCTGCTAGGACATTAATATTTGACTGGCTTCACTCATCCATTGACGGTCTATGTTTTCAATTCATTTTTAGTTCTCAGATATATTAGATTGTAACTTGCCAAGTTGAATTTCAGTTACTCTGTGGTTTTCTCCTCAATTTATTCCTTTGTTATTGCAGCAACTCCCAACTTAGAATCAGATTTCATTACCGTGGTGTTTTCTCATTCTTCCAGATTGCTAATAAAGATGTTAAACCAGACCAGACCTTCAAAGTGACCCCTTGGTTTTTCTTTGTATGCTCTTTCAGGGAGACCATTCAGGAATAGCTTAAAGTGAATACAAACTGTGAAATCGAATTGCTAGGAGCTTCTAAACTTGTTATCAAGGGTCAAAATAATTCCTCATGTGGCAATCAAATGGAAGTGGCTTGGGACAGCTGGAATAGAACATGAAGTTACAACCAGAAGATGTAGGGGAGTGGATGAAGCCATTTCAGTTGCTAGAGGTGACACAAAGAACAATGTCTACAGTGCCAGAGTATTGTTGTGAAAAAACAAATGATGTTTTCACCAACATTAAGAAATAGTTAATGCCCTATTACTTTCACAGCACAGGTTTATTTTCCATTTTTTTGAAATCATGGTACCAGAAGGTGAACATTATTTCCATGCAATGCACAGAGATGGTGATCACACGGCGCCCGGACAAAGTCACTCTCTCTTTGGCATCAGACCAAGTCCATTAATCACCCCTAGATTCTGTCAGGTGTCTGAAATATGGCGATGCAACTAAGTGGCCTGTACATAATAAGTGCACAGTAAATATTTGTTTACTGAAACATTCTTTATAATCAATCAGAAACTCTGTCATGACGACTGGAGAGATGTTTCGATAAGATGCATAGCTCGCTGCCTTGATCCGATCCTTCCTTCCCCTCTCCTTTCGCCTTCTTCTCTCCAGGCATTTGACTCTTATTTGTTATACCTGAAGGGAAGACTTGCTGTCTTAATCTTCTAGGGCTGCCATGACAAAGTACCACACACTGGGTGGCTTAAACTTTATTTTTTCTCAGACCTGGAAGGTGGAAGTCCAAGTTAAAGTGCTGTCGGGGATCGTCTCCAATGAAGCCTCCGTTCCCAGCTTGCAGACAGTGGCCACCTCACTGTGTCCTCACATGGCCCTGTCTCCGTGCCTGCCTGTGGGAAAGGCAGCTCGCAGGCATCGCTTCCTCTCGTTACAAGGACGTCAACTCTATCAGATTGGGGCCTCACCCTTATGACCTCATTTAACCTTAATTACCTCCCTAACATCTCTATCTCCAAATACAGTCACATTGGGGGTTAGGGCTTCAACACAGGAACTTTGGGAAGACACAATCCAGTCCATGAGCCTTGTTGATGCTGCCTGTCTTCTCCACAGCTGAGATGTAATCCCAAATTAGGTGCGCTCCACCTTCCCTCTGATCACCTCTCACTGTTGCTGCAGTCCCAACCCTGCCCCCCGAGGGCGGAGCGCTGGAGTCCCCATGCAGGAGCACTCTTTCCACCGCTCTGCGGTGCCCTGCTTCAGAAGACAGCAGGCAGCTGTCAGCCTCATGTGTCTGGGGCAACACCCCTGCCTGAGCCCGTGCTTGGTGATTCTGGCCGTGCAAGAGAGAGCAGTTCCATGTGGAGAACTGAGCAGACCCCGTGGCTGCTGTACTGGGTTGAATAGTGTCCCCCTAAAATTCTTGCCCACTCAGAACCTGTGACTATGGTCTTATTTGATTTGAAAATAGGGTTTTTTGCAGATGTAATGAAGTTAAGATTAGATCATACTGGCTTAAGGTGGGCCCTAAATCCCATGACCGGTGTCATTATAAGGACAGGGACATCAGGACACAGGGACATAGAGATACAGCCAAGCAGAGGAAAGACAGCCATGTGAAGATGGAGGCAGAATGTGGAGTGACGCAGCTACAAGCCACGGGAAGCCAGGGATTGCACCAGCAGCCAGGAGAGAGGCATGGGGCAGAATTTCCTTCAAAGGCTCCAGATGGAACCAACCCTGCTGACACCCTGATCTCAAACTTCTGCCCTCCAGAAATGTGACAGAATAAATTTCTGTTATTTCAAGCTACCTGGTTTGTGGTCCTTTTATGATGACAGCCCTAGGAAACCATTACCGTTGCCATGCCACCTGGAGCTGCAATCCTTCCTAACACATCTCACACCCTGGTTTGCCCAAGTCCTTCCCCCCAGTGACCTGGCATCCCCTGGACTGTGCGCCCTGTTATCTGGATGTGTTTCTACCTCTGCCTGTCCCAGCCCTTCTGCAGGGCCCTATTTTAAAAGTCTCTCATGAGAGAGTCCCTTTTCAGTTCCTGATCTAAAGTAGCCATTTGGTCAGATCATAATCGCGCTGTTCAAATTCTCTTCTTTGCCCTGAACCGTATCTGATTTGTTTTCTTTATTATTTGTTCATTTTTTTCTCTCTCCCAGCCAGAATGCACGTTCCTTGGGAGCAGAGACCATGACTGTCTTGTTCATTGTTGTGTCCACACACAGCAGCCAGGACTCTGCCCAGACCAGTGAGTATTTGTTGGACAATGTAGTAAACATGATTTCCATCCATCATCAAAACCTCCTCTGTATTCCTTCTTAGCTTCTTTTCTTCATCTTCTTGCTCCATGACGCTGCCTCTCTGGTAAACATGTCGAATAAAGGATTTTGATTTGCCCATATTCTAAAAACCTTAGGACCTGGCATTGAGAGTACCTTGCATTTTTCTTGGTTGCCACTTCTAAGCAGTTTCTCCTTCTCTTTCTTCTAAACCTCCACCTCCTTGTGTCCTTGCCATTAGACTGTAATAGCTGCAATCCTTCTTAATTGTTGCTTTCAGCTGCTATCTGGATACATCCCTTTTTGTTGATGAATTGTTGATGAGTTTAGCACCAGACTGTCTCATTGTTTCAACCCTGCACCGTTCTTGATGACTTCAACATCCATGCATGGGATCTACTCCGCATTCTGGTTTCTTAGTCTCTCAGCCTTTCACTTCCATTACTTGTCCTCCATCCAGCAATTGTCTCTGATGGCTGCACCCTGGACATGGTCATTGTCAATAATGAGACCACTTAATAACCTGGACATCAAGCATGACCTTCTGACGCCCACGTCCACTCCTTCCAACCACCTACACTATTCCTTCTACCCGAGCAATTTTTCCACCTCAATTCTTCCATCTATGATTCCAACAAATTCTCATAATCAATTACAAGCCTTGTGCCATCACTTTCCTTCTTATGCCCCTATGATTCCAGATCCTTTATTTTAATTATTCCATTGGAAGCTCTTACTTTTCTATGTTGCTCTTATTTACCAATCTCCCCTGCAGGTCCAATTCAACTATTTACTTTCTGCATGCCTAACTCAAACAGCTTAGCATTCCTGGAGAAAAATATACAGTGATGCTGATTTGTTATACTCTAAATGACTTTAACTGCCCATCCACAAATATAATCTCACTGCATTTCACTAACATGTTCAATTTCTCATTGTCCAAAATATCTGTTTTATACCCTTTAATCTCTCTTTAAATGTTCTTCTCTTCCCCTTAGCAGATGGCTTTATCTCACAGTTCATTAATAGAAGCAATCACATGAAAACTCAGCTCTACCCACCATCAAATCTGTCAACATACCTCCATCTATCCTGTATTTCCCGACTTCCCTCTTTTTACTGTGGATTAAGGGCTTCTGTTGCCTTCTAATGCCACTCTATCTACTTATACTCTGGATCCCAGCACTTTTTGATTTCTCAGGCTATTTGTACCTGCCGTTATCCACACCTGACTCCTGCATCAATTTTTCTCCATACTGAAACATGTCCCAATATCTTACATCTAAAAAAAAAAACAAAACCTTGGACCTCATATTCCTCTCCAGTTATCTGCTTGTTTCTTTCCCCTCCACATCTTACATGGCTATCCGTCGATGTCGTCTCCACTTCACACTACAGTATTCAGCTCATGCTAACTGCACTTTCATCAATACCACCCCACTGATCCTCATTTCGTCAAGGTTACTGGTGACTGCCGTATTGCCAAGTCCAATAATTACTTTTATCTTTTAACTTCCTTGATCTTTCAGCTGACTCTTTCCTCCTTTTTGAAACACTTTCTTCCCTTGGCTTTTATGATGTTAATCTCTCCTGGTTTGAGTTCTATTTTATGCAACTTTCCTTCTCAGACAAAGAAGTTATCGGAGTGCCCCATGGATCTCTCCTATCCCCTTTGTTACAGATGCTACTACAGACCTCATTTACCCCATGGTTTTAAATATTATCTACAAGCCAGGGACTCTCGCATAATTATCTCTGGGCTGATACCTTCTTAAACTCCAGGCAGGCATATCTCACTATCTAATCCACATTCAGATATATAATAAACATCTCAAACTTAATGTTACCAAAGAGAACTCATATCTCTTTACATATCCTCAATAACTTGTTCCTCCCTGGTATCTCCATCCTAGTTAATGCATGATCATCCACTCGGTTCCTCCAGCAAAAAATTTATGATTTTGTTTCCCCTCAGCACCTTCCTATCCGATTCATAAGCAATACCTATTAAGGGCACTTCTAAGATGTGTCCTGAGCCTGATCACTTCTCCTTATCTCTCTTTCTATTGACCTCATCTAAGCCATTACCAGCTTTCATTTTGGTTACCGTGATAGCTTCTGAACTTCTGAGCTTGATAGCTTCTGAACTTTCCCTCTGCTTTCAATTTTGATACCTTATGACCCATTCTGTGCATAGCAGCCAATGTGATCTTTTAAAAATTTAAATCTGATTTCATTTCTACCCTTCCTGAAACCCTAGAAAAACTTTTTAAGTAACCAGAAGAGAATTCAATCTCTTTTTCCTGCTTACTCCGCCCACTGTCCATGATCTGGCCTGTGCCTACATTTCCAATTTCACCTCATGCCTTCCCTCCTCATGCACCGCATTCTAGCCGCACAGACCTCCTTCCAGGCTTAGGACATTTATTTCCTCTGCTTGGAATCTTCTTCCTCCCAGATCTTTACCTGGCTACTTCTTATTGCCATGCATACTTGCTTAATTGAACTATTACTTCCTTGAAGAGACCTCCTCTGCCCACACAAGTTAAAATAGCCACCTGGTCTTGATCTATCAGATCACATCCCTATATAGCACTTTGCCACTAGCTGACATGTTTCTTGTGTATTTGCTTGTTTTCCTCCTTCATCTGTAAGTTAATATCTGTGGAACAGGTACCTTTTTCATCTTGTTTACTCCAGAAAACAAATGCTATAAGCATGGCTTGACAAAGAGTAGCTGTTCAGGAAATATTTATTTATGAGTAAATAAACAAAGGACTGATGAAATTACTGCCAAGTTGTATTCATGGAGATTTCTGAAGATTACCAAGTCACAGAGAGTCTTCCTTTCTTTTGCTGAGATCTGTTATAGCCCTCAGCTTTGACAATGGCCACTACGTTATCCAGTGTAATGGAATTTTTGGAATATGCTTATTCTTTTATTACCCTGAATGTTTCCCTTATTCAATTCTAATATGGATAAGTTATCAGCACTGTGAAGTTATATTTTTTGCCAGCCTCAAAAGCTACAAGATAATTAAAAATATATAGAATAGACACAAATGATAGTATATGATAGATTCCATGGGCTTCGGTAAAAAACTTTCCTGTTCAGTGATGCATGAAATTGCTTTAGCTGGGCAAAGCTTTTCATTCTAAATCAGAGATCATGTTTAAAGATAAAGGACCTGAGAAGGGTTTTGGTGGGCGAGCATATATTTGGAATGTGAAGTGGGGGTGGGGGAGACCACCAAGCAGGACAAAAAGAGCGGCTTCTGCATATGGACTCCTTCGCAATTTTTATTCTGGTGTGGAAGTAAAAGCTTGGGTCATGAGAGCTGTGTAATTCTGAATTGTTCGTAAATAATGATACAGTAATACTTTATGCAGCATAACTGTCTTCAAGTCCCTTCCTTTCCGTGTTTCAGTCAAATTTTGCTCCTCTTTTGTTCATATATATTCTTTTCTTCATTTCTCCAGGTCTTGATATTCCCCTTCTTCCTATAAATTTTATTAGGCTGCTCCTTGTACGTGAAAAACATTTCTCTTAGGCTTTTCTTAGCAAAATCCCTCTCTCGCAAATTTGCTTTCAGAATTATGTTTGACCAAATGTTTTGAATGAGGTCCCCTAATAAAATTCTCCCTCTACGAGAAGGGATGAGAGATGGCTCAAGGAAGAAGAAAAATGAAACCGAGAGCCAGTAACATCTCATCCGGGAAGCTAATTTTCCTTCCAACTCATGTTTCTGGTTTACTTATTTAGACTCTTTCCTCTTTTGTCCTTCAACCATGGTCCCAGTGGACAAGGGCTGTTCCTTTTTTATGTTCTCAAAAGCACCTTATTTATAAGAGCACCTGTTTTGTTGTCGTTTTCTAATGTTATCTGAATTGCTTACCTTACAAATATTTTTTCACAATGATAAATATCCACACTGTCCTGACTCAACATCTATTTTCAGCAAGGGACACAGAGTTAGTGTTAATTCAATTGGTCAGAGCACAGAGCACAAAACCCAAGATATGGATCTAAATGCAGTACTAGCGCATCATTACTTTGTACCTGAAATTGAAATCCAAGCCATATTTTATCTGAGAACCTTTATTTTATATGTAGTAAAAGAAAAAAGGCAAGGGGAGAGTTGAATTGAGACTCTAAAATAAAAATATGTGTTAATAGAATCAAAGAAGATAAGGCACATAAATTCACTTTGTAATATGTATTTGTATATAAATATAAAGTAATAATGTTTTATACTGACAGTTGATTTTTTCATCTTCAGACTAGATGATTGTTTTAATCTTTCAGAGAAAAATGCTTCAAATTTCCTACCAAATGGAAAAGCGGGGAGGTTGTTAAAAGATAACTGAGTTTTTTCCTCTCTATAATTCTGGCTGGGGGTTGTTCCAATTTGCTAAAGAAAATGGATGGAGAATTTACTTGCTTATATTCCTAATATGTTTTGATTATTATTTTATTATCTTTATTTCCTCAAGTTATGCATAAGCCAGTCAAGTTTTTATATGTACAGTATACGTTTTATTCTCATAAAATTATTAATCTATTAAAAATATGTCATTAATCAATAATCAATTTAATGTTAACTGAAATCAATTGAAATTGTCCAATTTATAATGTCAAAAATACCAAACAGCTGACTCCTTTAAAACCTTTATTTTCTTTCCCATTTATTTCAGTTAAATCTCGACAATATCTCTGGGAAGAAAGGGAAGCAGAAGTATTATACCACTCAGGGATGGGCCAACAGAGGGCCAGGGAAATGTGCAATTTAGAATAAAATCAGTGCTGTTCTGTGAAATGTTTTGTAGCCAGCTCTCCTGGTGAGAGGTGGGGGTAGACCCCGGGGCCCTGATCTGTAGCCTTTTCCAATTCTTGTGGAATTGGAATTCCACAGTTCTTCTTCTGTAGTCTTTTCCAAATCATGGCTGATTTTAAGTTGTCATTGTGAAGTCAGTGGACTTAAAGTCGGGAAGACATATATGTAATTGGTTCTTGCAACTTCAGCTCAGCGCTCCACTGTATCTTGGCAAATGAGTGCAGCACCCTGAAAAAAGAAAAGGAAGAATTCCTCGGGCAGATGTATTGTATGGTGGTATCTCATGAACACAGAAAAGAGCTGACCTACAAAAAGGGCTTATGATGTGTGGGGACTGTGGTGGCACTAGGGCTTCTGCAATGGAACTGGAGGGTCTCCCCGTAGACTGCTGCCAGACCTGCCTCAGTTACTGATAACTCCTAATGCTCTCATTTTGGTTCAAAGTTGAAACTCCAAGGGGAGTTCATCTGATTGGCCCCAGTTTGGTCCACTGCTCAGGGTCAAGGGCATCCATGGCACAGATGCCACTGGTGGGGCCTCACCCTCATGTGACAGTAGCAGTTTCTAGAGAAGCAGGAATCACCATTGTTACAACCATGTCCTTGAAGCTCCCCTGAGGTACCAGGTATCTGATGTTTCATTGCTCAGTTGTCCAGCACCCAGGCACCTTCGTCCTGTCCAGACAATGTCAACACGTCCTCCGCATGGAGGCCAGGCTTCTCAGAATCCTGCACCCTAGTTCTAAATTGTGGACCTAACCATGACTGGTGCTCCCTGTATACAACCACTGGGGAAGAGGAAAAAAGAGAAAGAGAACTTCTATTTTTAAATGGGGAAGAAAATGAAAAGAGAGACTTTCAGTTAAACATGTAGAATTGATTACACATGTATAACACCATTCTGCCCCTTCCCAAACCCAAACAAAGATGACAACGATAGAGATTTTGAAAAGCTAAAAGCCCATAGAATAAAAAAAAAAAAAATAAGAATGGAGAGAACAGCAACACAATTTTAGAAGCTAGAAAGGAAATAAGCAAGTGGTAACCGAATTAGCAATTCAGAGGAAATTGAAATATAAGCTGAGGAAGGAAAGCCAAGTCAAGTTACATCAAAGAGGTCCAGAAATGGAAGTTTTTGGAAATGGAAAGCATCTACCTCTGAGAACGGGGTTTATGTGGGGCTCGACACAGATTGTCTGCAAGTGTTTATGAGAAGCGGTTGCCCCCAGACCCCCTCCCTTAGTCCATTTCTGCCTGGGTCCCAGTCCTCCTCCCTGGCAGAAGGCCACAGGTTTATTCTATGGAGAGTTGGAAGCAGAGGAAATCCAGGCTTGGGAATTCCTGGCTGAGGAAGTGGGTGCTGAAAACAAGGACATTAAATGAACCACTGCATACTTTATGTGGACTATGAGACCTCCCAACCCCTTTTCAATACCTGGCTCTAGAATTTTTGTGCCTAGATTTATACCCCTGAGAAGGAAAAAAGCAGCCCCTGACAGTTGAGAGCTGGCCTGGCAGCATGCAGGGGTGGTTGGTGTGGCTAGGAGCTGGGGCTGGCTGTATGGTGTGTGACTGGTGTAGTCACATGAGACCCTATGCACAGCAAGGCTGCAGCTCTGCAGATGCCATATTGAAATTCTGAATCATCAATGAAAGTCAACTTGTGCTTTGTAAGTGAAGCCAATGGGACAATGCCACGTGCACTAGGGGCTTGGAGCCTCAGCTCAGGTGTGGATCTGCTTCTCCTACAATGGGTTGTCTTGAGGCCCTGCATCCCACTCGTGTCTACACCCCGCACCTGCTGCTACCTTCTCCAGGGACTGAATTCCCAGCGTCAGCCAGGAGAGGCCACCCTCTACCTTTAGCTGGGGCCTGAGCACAGGTGTGAGGGTCAGGCAGGGTTCCAGGCTTGGGCTGGCAGTGCCATGGGGTGCTGGGGGGCAGGTGACTCCAGGGAACCTCTCACCTACCCCTGTCCAGGTGCCAGTAGGGAAGTTGCAATCCCTCGGTGGTGGGGGTGGGACGGTGGGCAGGATCTCATGGTCACAGTGGGTTGTGCCTTATTTTCTTATTTATTTATTTTCAACTATGATTTTCTTATTTTCGTTTGAGAAGTGTGAACATTCTTGAAATCTGAGATAAAGATAGGGGTTTCCCGGCAAATGTAGCTGTTCTTTTTCAGGTGCCAAGGGGTGTTGCCCATACATATTAAATAAATGTTTCTCAAGGAGTGTGGTATTAGCATTTTGGGTGGGACATTTCTTCATCATGTAGATTTTGTGTCCCTGTTTCTACCTGCAAAATGCCTGTAGTGCACCTAGTAATTATGAGAACCCCAAAACATCCCCCAAACATCTCCAAATACCACTTGTGTTAGGTGGTATTAATTTCACTGGATGAAAACCCTTGTTGTAAATTAAATTTTTGGCTTGAGGCTTTTAGGATCTCACAAGGAGTTTGAATTAGGGCTTTACATACTCACAGGAACCAACCAGTAGCTCTAAATTCTTAGGGGCTTTTTTTCCTCTACATTCTGCCCAGAGCCAGGCTGATCTTTCCTGCAGTATCCTGAGTCTGAGAGTGGGGTATTTCTTGTTTTTCCCTACACCGAATTAGGTTGTAAGCCTCTGGGATCCCGTCTTCCTCTGGACCATCACCTGTTATATCCCACCTGGGGCCACCCTTGGGCATTTCATTCTATTTCCTATATCTCCTGAGGCTGTGAAAACTAAAACTCAAGTACACCTGGTTTGGCAAAAGACCCCACTGAAAAAGCTGGCTCTAATGCTCTTCTGACCTCAGTTCCTGGCCTGAAAATTGATTTCTTGTTTTTTACTTTTTCTCTAAGATTCTAGTCATTTTCAGAAGCTGGAGCAGAATAGTAATCTAACTTACCTTATACAAATCTTTTAAAGAAATTGTTAATCACAAATCTTTTAGCTTGATTAGGAAAACATGTTGTAAAATATGTAACAGCACCTTTATGACAAAGGCAAAGAGAAAACATGGGATTTGGGAGTGATGCCAAAAGCGTGGTATAGTGCAAAAATGAAGGATGTAGGAGCCTGACAAATTGGTGTTCGAATCCCTGCTGTACCACCTGTCACCTCTGTGACCTTGGTAAGTTACTGAATATCTTTAAACCTCAGTTTCTTCCTCTGTAAAATGGAACAAAAATAACACCCACTTTGCAAGGTGGTTGAGAAGATCGAAGAGATGGTATAATGTACATCCCTTCTTCCCACTGCCGTTGTCAGGGCTCCCTGAATCCTCTAACCCATTTTCCTTCCCTTTTCTTTTTTTTTTTAAATTCTTGTTCCCCATTCATTTTTGCAATGGGTCTATCAAGGAGAGCTGGACACACTTGGATGCCAGATTAAATTTCAATTAAATTTGTAAGTGGGAGCTCAGTTAGGGAGTGAATTTAAGTGTATCTTCAGAGACAGCAGGTAGACTCTCTTAGAAGAAGCCCCATTTGCAAGCGAACAGGGCACTTTCCATATTCCAAGCACCCAATAGATTTCCTCAGATATATTAATATATCTAAGGAAATATTAATATATTAATATATCATAGTGGATACCATTAGCTATTTAAAAAAAGGACAGTATCCTGGAAATAGAATTATAGATAATGGCACCAGGAATCTCTTTTATAGTCATTAAAATATGGAAGAAATAGATGGATCCAGTTTGCTCTTATGTGACCAGAGTGAGGGAAGTTCAGGAACAGAAATCAGACTTGGGATGGTCAGAAATGGAGAACTGTTGGAGTGGGATGAATAGACAGACATGCTCTTGGGTCCAGTTGGGTTTGTGATAAGCTATTGAGAACAATTAAGAAAAGCTCCGTGTAGTCACAGAATATGCACATGTAACTTCTTTGAATTATCTAACTTGGTGGAGACAGAGACAGAAATAGAGGTAGAGATAGAACCTTGTGGTTATTCTACCCACTATTCTACCAAAGACTATGGAATAAATAACTCTCCTGTGACCAAAATTTATATGTTTCATACAATAATCAATATATTACTTTGATTAGTAAAAACAAACGTGTTTTCATATCCCCTACTAAAGACTATAAAACTATAAAAGACTAGACATAAATTAGATGAACTTAATCAACAGCTGAAACAATCTGTCCTCAAAATCATATGAAAACCCTCTTTGCTTCCCAAATCTCAATCTAGGTGCAAAGGTGTTTATCAAATATTGAGATTAAGTTATAGCTACTATAAAATATTAATAAATGTTGATGCATCTGATTGTAGCAGGCCATGGGTAATGTCTTCAAAGATATATGAAATCTCACAAAAAGAAATTCAGAGTCAGAATTTTTCATGACTAACAAAACACTGTCCAGGAGGTAGAGAAGGAATTTCTTTCTTTTTTTTTTTTTTTCACTTTCTATCACCCATCAGATAAATAATGCATAGGCTTGGTGAGCATGCAATTGCAGCAAAGAGAGTCGAATCATTCTGTGGGCTATTTTATCCAGGTTGTGGTAGATTGGACATTTTGGCTATGAAAATTATCCTCCTAGGAGGCCCTGATTGAAGATAGTGGGTACCTTAGTACAAAATCCTAACAGGAACAATGCAGACTATTAAGTATGGACTAGATGCCAAAAGGTTCGACAGCAATTTGCTGTTTGAAAGGATGCGTTCCATATAATTATGAAAGTTGCACTAACCATCTGTTTCAATATCATGGCATCATGTTGTTGGTCAGCATTGTGAAAATGAACATTTTGTTGTTTTTGATGAGCACCATTTAGGTTTATCTGGACATATGAAGCACTAATGGTAATTTAATTCAACACATTGTGTGTCTAGAATGTGAACAGCATGGTAGTAGACAGTAAGAGACAGATTTGAAAAAAAGAATTCTAAAAGTGTTTGCAGGCCAGCAAAGGAGACAAACAGTGTGTGCAAATTGCTCTCCTAAATGGTGCAATTGGATTATTTATTTAAGACATTTATTGAACACCCCCTATATGCCTAGCACTATGCTTAGAGCTGCATATACAGGCAGAAGAGACACAGACCCTGCTCTCAAGGAGAGTATGATAAGGGTGCTGGGGAGAGCAGATAGAGGCAGGGCTATGGAGAGTGACAATACCCTGTTCTAAGTGCTATCGCAGAGAAAAGAAACCAGGATATGCTGGGTGACAAGAAGGAAAGGTCCTGTTCCACCCTCTGTTGAGAGCATCAGGAAAGGCTTCCCAAAGAGTTGACAACTGGGCTGAGTTTTTTATGACTGAGTCTAATTAGCCAACTAAGAAACGGGTAAGATGGAAGAAAGATATGCCAGAAAGAGGAAGAAAAAAATAATAGAGCAAAATATCACATTGCCAAAGTATAGACGCGTGGGATATGTTCAGGATCTGCCGACATGTTTAGTGCGGCCAGTGTGCGGGGGACGGTGCAGCACGGGGTGGGATGGGAAAGACCGTCGGGGCTGATTGTGACCTGTCTGCAAACTCGAGGAACTTGGACTTGGCTCTCCAGGGGGATTTACTCCCGGCACCGTGGTGATCAGATGTGTACATTAGAAAGATGAATTTGGCAGCTGAGTGGAGACAGGCTGGGAGGGAGGCAAGTTGGAGGTGGGGGTTGATTAGAAGGCTGCTGCAGGGGTCCACGAGAGAAGTGATGAGGGCCGAGCTAGGGCAGAGTTCGTATAGAGGACATGAGCCCAGGGTTTGGTGGCTCTGTCAGGGCAGCCTAATGGGTGAGGTGCCATCCCCCGAGATGGAGACCACAGGGGGGACTTG
Source organism: Indri indri (assembly GCA_004363605.1). NCBI lineage: Eukaryota > Metazoa > Chordata > Mammalia > Primates > Indriidae > Indri > Indri indri. Next base: position 343,139 of record RJWJ010000067.1, read on the forward strand.
CTCAAACAGAGAGAGGAGAATTTTGGTCTTGAACCTGGAGTGTTTGAGATGTCAAGGGATGGATACATGAATGTCCCCAGGTGGCAGATGACTCTGTGCGTTCAGGGCTCCGCAGGGTGGCTGGGGCTGGGGAGCATGGAACAGGGAGGGAGCTCCGGGTGGTGACGGAAGCTCTGGGAGTTCTTGAGAACACTTCGCACAGTGAGGACAGAAACAGGAACGACGGAGAAGAGAAGGGAATATTATTTAAGTGCAGAGAGGGAGAAAGGAGAGCCCCAAAAAGAGACAGAGAAGGAGGTGCAGGGTGAAGAAAGGCTGGTATCTTGGGAAACCAAGGGGCTTGTAAGCAGGAGGAAGTGGGCAACCGTCGGGGGTAACAGAGGTTCGTGAGACGGCGGGGGGCCATAGCAGTGGGGCGAGTGGGCACCGTCACCAGACGCCGTAGCGAACGCGTGTGAGACAGGATGCGGAGGAGCGGTGTGTGGGGACGAGGAGGGAGGAGGGTACACGAGGTTGGAAAATAAATGAGGGATTAAAAAGAGATAGGACAAAGAAAGGACCCTCCGCTTCCTTGGGAGGAGAGGCGTCGGTCAGTTTATTACTTTATGCTGAAGCTCGAGGGGTAGGGGAGGGAGAGAGGCATCTAGGAGAAAAGGAGAGGCTGGCTTCCAGGTGGGAGCGTGAGGACGGGCAGGGGACCCCGAGGGGAGGTGGAGTGGCTTTCAGTTGAAGAAGGAGATCCTGTTCAGCCACCATGGAGTTAAGAGGTATGGCTGGGGGCTTGCGTCGCAGACGTGGGTGTGTCTGTGAACGGAGGAGCTGGACACCAACGGAATGCAATGCTCCTGGGTTCCATTTGCTCTGTGAGGCAGGAGGAAAGGACGGTAAGATGCACTATTAGGAGTGGCGCAGGGGGAAGAAAAAAATGAAAATTCAAGAAAGGGATGAAAGTAATTCTGACTAATGCATCGAAGGTTTTGCATTTGTGGATAAGGTGCTGTGGGATTTGGCCCTAGTGTGGGCAGGATTTAGGAAAATGGAGGGGGAAGAAGAAGATCCAGGACGAGAACTGGCATTAGCAACAGAACAGTGAGGTAACGTCAAGGTCACTAACTCACAAAAGTGCAAAATGTTGGTTAATCACAGTGTACATGAAGGAAACCCCACAGATCTAGTGATTTTTAAATGTTATGTTTAGCTATGTGTCTCTGGGATCCGGCGTGGCTCCTGGCACAAAGATGGGTCCTCAACAAGTATTTGTTACGTGAGTGAGAGGGTGAAGGCATTTATAAAGTCATTTGCTCTGTGGAAAGTTATAAAAATTAAGCATCCAAGGGTAAGCAATGAATACTAATTTCCTTTTTAAAAAAAAAAAACAAAAACATAGTAAAACATCATTAGTTCACTTTTCATCTATACAGGTGCTCCAGTTCTTATTGCTATATAACAAACCATCCCAAAACTTTAAAAAGCAGCTTTTTAAAAATTAAATGTTACAGGTTCTATAGGTGAGGAATTCAGGGAGGGCTTTGGGAAATTCTGTTTTTAGTGGCATTGACTGAGATCACTCAGTGATCTGGTAATGGGCTGGTCTGGAGGGTCCAAAACGGCTCTACCCCGAACTCTGGCACCTTGGTGACCCGAGGGTGGGTCACAAGCTGGGCTCCAGCTGGGACTGTTGAGGGACCTCCAGCTGGCTGTCTGGACTAGTTGGGTTTAAATGTTGGCTGGCTTCCTGTGCAGCAGTGGTTCTCAACCGGGGTGATTTTGCCCACCCAGGAAACAATTGATGATATCTGGAGACAGCTTGGGTTGTTACAACTAAGGGGAGGGTGGAGGCCAGGGATGCTGCTAAATATCCCATTACACACAGGACAACCCCTCCTCAACCCACCCCCAACAAAGAATTATTCAGCCCAAAATGTTAATAATGCTGAGTGGAGAAACTCTATAGTAGATCAAGAGACCCAAGAGAAACAGGCAGCAGCTGCAAGGCCTTCCCGATGTCATGTGGAGTCACTTCTACCAACCTGTATTGGTTGAGGGAGATTCATAAAGCTGGTCTAGATTCAGGGGGAAGAGAATTGTCCTTCAACTCTTGGTGGGGACAGGCAACATCACAGTGTACTAGAGCATGTGGATGGCATATTTTTGGAAGAGATAAGTTGCTACAACAGGGATGGAAGCATAAAATAGATATCTTGGTGGGAGTGTGGTGGGGACATTTAATGGCAGAAAGGCCAGAGTTGTGACTATACATAAAATGCAGATGGGAAAAAGGGCTGGGTCCAGTCACCATGTTTCATAGAAACAAACCTCTTTCTAATAAGAAAACTGAGGGAAAACTACCTCTCTCCCTTCTCTGGTCCAACTGACAAGCAATATATCAGCGACAGGTGGGCCCACTGGGAAGAGGCCCCTTCTGCTGGTCCCTGGGGACACCAAGGTCTGTACTGATGCTGACAGCCTGAGCTGGAGCCACCAGTGTCTTCTCCAGAGATACTCCCTGAGCTTAGAGTGCCCATGGAGATGACAGAGCACAGTTCTTTGGTCTTTTATTGTCTTCCTCCTAGCACCAGGAATCGAGTGTGAGGCCTCGCACACTGGCTGAGGGCAATCTGATCGACAGACTTAGTTCTGTGTCGAGGCACCTCCTCTCTTTCCTGGGCCTTTCCTCCTTTCCTCCAACCTCCGAGCCCCCACGTGGCCTTCCATCAGCAGGAGGGCTTCCCCAAGAGGAGCTTTGGTCTTCTATGTAGAGGTCACCAACTAGCCATGTTTGCTTTGCAGTTGCATTCTGCTTATTTTAAAAAATTTATTTATAGTGAATCTTGAAAAAAATATTTAAACAGGTTGTCAGTATCTAAAAATTAGGAAATTTAACACACAATGAAAAATCTTTCTTGCTTCTCTTAAAGCACTGGAAGATCTGGAAATATTAGACCTACGATCTTGATGACAACAGTTGTTTGGAGTTGGGTAGCATCTTCCTTGGGAGATACGTTGTGGTCAAAAATGATTATGAAATGCTACAAGGGAGATTCCTGTTTGGGGATACCCATTGCGCATTGGCATATCAAACTCTCTAAGTTAAGCCCTGAATAACATTGATAACAAAGATAATGATAATAATAATAATACTGTTTAGTTTTGTTTAATGAAGACATTTTTTAAAAAAATATACTTTGAGAAATGTAGACACAATATGTAAACAGGCCCCCTGGTAGCCAGTGTTCCAGATCTACACACCAAGTCCTGAATCTGGGATCCTTGCCACATGATATGTGGCATATATTTTATAAAAATGGCTATACGACAATTATCTTCTTGGGTCCACTTTCTTATTTAGTCACCTTCCACAGTGACTTTGGCCTTGGCCTAGTGACTTGCTCTGGCTTAACACGGCAATAACAAGTATGACACAAGCGCAGGCTTAAAATTCCTCATGCATTAGGGCTTGCCTTCACTTGCTAGACTTAAAATTTTTAGAATACCATTCGAATAAGCCGGAGCTAGGCTGCTAGGGAGGCCACCGGGAGGAGAACTGAGCTGTCCCAACCTACAACCCAAATCATGACATGTGAAGGAGGCCAGCCAGCCTACAGACAACCTTCCAACTAATTGCAAGTGTATATGTGAACCCAGCTGACATCACCTGGAACAGGTAAGTCTTCCCAGCTGAACTCTACCCAAATTTCCAATGCACAGAATCATAAACAAATGAATATCATTTTAAGTTACTACACTTTGTATAGCAATGGAAGACTGTATAATTTGACAGTTATAGGAAGACCTATCACTATCTGAAATTATATATGTTAATTTGCTAAAATTCTGGCCTCACTTGTAGGATTTAGGCCTTATGAAGGTAGGGACTTTGTCATGATTACACTGTGGTTCTCCAAGCCTAGAACAGAGTCGGTCCACAGCGGTCCTCAGGAAATACTTACCGAATGAATGAACAGTCTGTCATGGAGCGACCTCATCTATTTCCTCTTCCTGGGGTCAGACAGGAAAGGGGGAGAGAGAGGGAAGAAAAGGACACACTGTTAAAAGAGATGAGGGGATTATAAATCTAGGTGATTAGGAGTAAACAACTTTTTTTTTTTTTTAGAGTGGAAAATTTCAGAGGTGGGGGAAATGGGAGATGTAGGTCAAAGGGCACAAAGTTGCATTTATGTAGGATGAACAAGTCTGGAGTCATGAAACTATAGTTAATAGTATTGTATACTGGTAACTTGCCAAGACAGTAGATTTTAGGTGCTTTTACCACCAAGAAAGAAAAGAGAAAGGTAATAACTTTATGAGATGATGGATATGTTAATTTGCTCAACTGTGATAATCATTTCACTACATACGTATATACTGAAACATCATATTGTATACCTCAAATATATACAATAATTTTTTTTTTAAAAAGTGGAAAGTTTTTAACTACACAAAACTAGAGAGACTAATTTGATAAAGTCCTCCTGAAACTGAATTCCCACTTCAACAATTATAAATTTATGGCCAATATTGTCTCATCTATTCTGAGAGAAAATATTTCCAAAATATCTGAACATGGTCACCCTATTAGATACAAGGTATGTGTCTGTTTTTAAAAAAAATTAATTGATTCTTAGTCTATTAGAAAATTGATGTAAAGTTCTTTTAAATTTTTCCTGAATACAGTATTACAAATGAGGCAGCCATGCTCACTCATCAAACTCCAATCCTTTCAAAATCTTGGCATATTATTTTAAAGACTGCTATGGATTAGCTGCACACTAGGAACTCAATCCAGCAGTCTTAATGAAGAGAAAATTCCCACTTGGATGAAAAAAAAGTGCAATTAAATTTAACTGCTAAAAGGAAAAAGTGAAAGAAAATACATGATAAAGACCAAGATAATTTCTTTATGTGAAATACAGGTAAAGTTATTTTGGAGCAAAGATCAAAGGTCTGACATTTTGTAAGGTAGCAGAAGAATGCACCAGACGCACATTGTGGATTTCCACTATGTAGACCTGTGGGCCTATGTCCTCTCCACTGGACAGCTTCTTTTAATGCAATCAGCTCAAATTCTGAATTAAGTTTAATTCCAAAGGACCAACATTTGAGCATTGTTCCTTGCTCTTCAAAGCTATTTACTATCTAAAGAATTTACTGTCATGATACCTCTGCCAACAATTTTGCTTCCATTCTTTGAAACAATACCTGCGTATGAAAAATGGGCAATTGTATTAAAGCAGCCTCAATAAAACTTTACTTATATTTTTGATATTATGCACATGGCCAAATAACAAAAGTTAAAAAGGGGTGTACGGGAAAAAATAGCTTTATATTCCACCCTTTCCCACCTGCTTCTTCCAGGAGACAACAACGTTATTTGCTTCTTTCATCTTTTTAGAGACACTCAATCCACGCACAAGCACTTGGGCTGCTGCCTCTTTTTGTTTCTCTCACTTAGATGACACTTCGATATGAACACAACCGAACACGTTTTTTTCTTTTCCCACTCTTTCTGATATGATGTGGCAATCACTCGACATCAGAACTAGAGTAATCTCATTGTTTCCAATGTTGTGTAGTATTCTGTTACATGATGTACTATAATTTATTTTATCATTCCCCTACTGGTGGATATTTAGGCTGTTTTCAGTCTTTTGTTATTATAGAAAATGCTTCAATTAATAGTCTAGTACATTGTATTTAAGCATATGTGTAAGTATATCTATAGGATAAAAATCTGATGGTAAATTGCTGAGACAAATGGTACACACATTTTAAATTTTAATAGATAGCGACAACTTTGGTAGAGGTTATGTAAAAATTATACCACTAATAACAATGTATGCCGTGTCTATATCTACAAACATTTGCTCATGTCACATAATTTTGCCCAATATGATAGGTAAGAAATGTTATCTTATTGTAGTTTCAGTTTGCAATTCTTTTATTTTGAGGTTAATGTCTTTTCATAAGTATAAAAATTATTTGTATTTCCTTTTCTATGAATTACATATTCATGACCTTTGTCCAATAAATACAATTGATTTCTTCCTTATTAATAATTTATATTGAAATAATAAATTTATAATATTTATAGGAACTGTAGGGGAGGAAAAAAGTCTTTTTTTCCTACCCATTTTAGGTGCATTGGCTGAGGCCCTGCAAATTGCACTGACCAAAGACAGACTAACAAGAGAAACACATACGAATTCACTTAATGTTAAGTTTTACATAACACAGGAGCCTTCATAAGAAAATGAGGATCTGAAGGAATAGTTAAACCTGAGAGTTTTTATACTAAGTTTGGTGAAGAGTAGGAAGTTGTTGAAAAATAGGACAGGACAAAAGTTTGTGAGCTGTGGGTAGGAAACGGGGGCGGAGTTAGCAAGGCCTGTGTGCTCAGAGTCCTCTGGTGTCCTGCTGTCTTCAGAGATAAGGGTGGTCCTTTCCTCTGGGTTTAGGAAGGGCCCCTCTCAAATGAGGGTCTCATGACCTACATCAGGGAAAGGTCAGAGTCCTTCCTGTACCTGCCGTTTCTCAGATTCCTTCCCACTTAAGATATTCGATGTGCCAAGGTGCCATATTTGGGGTAGCAGGTCCCAAGCCCCATCATAAGCATTGTATATTTATGTAATTGAGGACATTAACCTCCACAGGAATGTTGCCAATTTTTTTGTTGTTTACTCTTTGTCAGTTGACTTTATTCATGTCGTTGATATGGGTTACCTATTTTATAAGCAACCCTACTGGAAGTCAATACTCTCTAAGGATATATTATACTTGTTCCAACAATTTAGATTTAATCTGTATTTTTAAAAAAATGTTTCCCAGGGGTCATGCATACCACCATGCTTTCTAGGTTAGATCTCAGAAGATTCTAGTAGTAACTAGAGGGACAGTGAGCTCACTTAGGTAGAATTTATCCTCAAAATGGTTTATTTTTGAAACTATTCTGTACCTTAGGTGAAAAAGAACGCAGCACTTAAGATACAAGAAAAAGGTCTACATTTAAAAATATTTGCTATGGAAAACAGAGGTAAATTTGGAGAAGCATTTGCTTTCATGACCAATAAAATTTAAGAGTAAGTGCAATTCAGTGAAATAATAGATTGACAATAAAAAGAAAATTCCAGTCTTACATGAATAGGGATATAGCTGAGAGGTAGGTAAGAATAAGATAACCAAAAGAGATAAGGAAGACTGAAAACAATATGAAGATAAAATTGCACAAGTCAAATTGCCATTCAAAGTCCAGTTAATACTGCAGAAATACAAACCATAAGATGAAAGACAATCATGAATATCTCAGAATACACAGAGAAAGGACAAAAATATGATAAAGATGAGAAGAAAGAAAATTAAAATGTAGAATGGAGAGCAGAGACGGAAAGCTGCTGACCTAGAAAAAATTGGAGCTAACAGGATAATGGGAAGATTTTAGCATTCAAATTTCTTAGCTGTAAGCTATGGAAAGCAACTCTGGCTAATTTAACCAGAAAAGGAATTTACTTAAGAACATTGTTAGCTCACAATATCTCCAAGAATGTCCCAGAATCAGGGTTGGAGTCTAAGTTACCAGGAACTGTGTAGATAATCACAGATACTGCCGCTGGGACCACAGAAATGTTGAATGCTGGATCCGGAATGCTCCCACGGCACTGCTGCATCTTGTACGTGGATGTGGCTGCACCTCTTGCTGCCACGTGCTTTTCCCCGTAAGTGGCTTTTGTTTCAAAGTCAGCAGTGGTACAGCTAAGCGGGCAAGTATAGACCATGTACCTGAATCCTAGCTACTAGGAAGGCAGCGAAAGGTGGTACCTGCTGATTCTGCTTGCTGTGGAGGGACACAGGTTCTTCCTCATTCAAACGGAGATTCTTCAAATACAGACAAAGCCCTGAGTGTGGGCCAGACCTGGCAACCCATTTCTAACAAACAGAATACAGCAAAAGGGATGGGATGCCACCTCCAGCATGACGTTACCAAAGACTAACTTCCCTCCCTCTGAACTCTCTTTCCCTCTATGGCTGTTTGCACTTGCTCGGTTTAGGAAACAGCTGCCATGGTGAGCTGCCCACATGGCAAGGAACTCAAGGCAGCCCCAGGCTGACGGCCAGGGAGTAACTGAGGCCCTCAGTCCAGCATTCTGAGGAAAAACTGAATCCTGCCAACCACATGAGTGAGCTTGGAAGTGGATCCATTCCCAGTTGAGCCTGGAGGTGACTGCAGTCCTGGCTGACACCTTAATCGCAGCCTGGGAGACCCTGAGCCAGGGGCACCCTGCTGAGCCGTGCCCAGATTCCTGATTCACAGAGAAGGTGAGATAATATGTGCTGTTGTTCTATCCCATTAAATTTTAAAGAGTTTGTTACTCAGCAATAGAAAACTAGTTAAAAGAATTTTAAAAAATTGACATAATTCTTAATGATTTTTAAGTCATGAGTTAAGCAAAATTAAAATTATTGATAATTAACAAAACATAGCAAGGAAAAAAAATCACATATCAAAACATAGGGGTGAGCTTTCACTTTTGACCTTAATGCAGTAGTTTGTAGTAGACCCCAGTGCCTCAATGGGGGCAACCAGAAAAACCTGATACATTGAAAAAAGAAGGTTTCAGAAACTTCTGAGGCAGCTTGTACTTGAGGGGCCAAGTTCCTGGAGAGAAGCAACCTTATCGAGTTGAAGTTCTGCAAGGCTGGGAATTGAAGGGCTAATATCCCAGGGAAAAGGAAGAAGACGGAAGCTGGTAGATAAAATATTTCCCCTTCCTCACCCTCCCTTTTCTGCTCCCCCATCCACCTCCCACCCTCACAAGACTGTCCTGAGGTGCAGTTTTTGTACTCCTCAGAGTGGGTCCCTTGCACCGAGCAAGCCAACTTACAGGCAGCCCTCCTGATAGGACACACACTGACTCTCTCGTCTCTTCTGCCTGTCCCTTTGGGCCTCATTCCTACTCCTGGGGATGGGAATTCCTAATAAAGAAACAGCTCGTAAGCCCTGCTGCCTGAGGCTTTGCTCAGTATTGAAACTAAATTCAAAATAAATGAACAGAAACTAAAACATTTTTAAGATACCAGCAATAGCTAATTAGGAAACATAATGAAAAAAATAACCCATAAGTTTTATTACGTTGTGTTTTCATTATCAGTTCAAAGTATTTTCTAATTTCTGTTGTGATTTCTCCTTCTGAACTATGTGTTAATAATATATGTGAAGTGCTTAAAAGATACATGGTAAGCACTATGTAAATGCTAGCTTTTATTACTGTAAAGCAGAAAGATAAATACACACACGCTCATATCTACACACACATACACATACAATATCACAAGTAGAGGACAACTTTTACAATATATGAGATCTTACAATATACATGACACAAAATAATAACAACAGCTAGCACGTATGGGGTATCCTACACATGCCCTCTATATGCCAATACTATGAGGTATGTACTATTATATACATTTTACAAATGAGGAAACTGAGGCACAGCAATTTGTCCAGATCATACAGTTGGTAAATGATGGGCCTGTTTTTGAACCTAGGCAATCTTACTATATAAAGAGCTTTTGAATTCTGGTCCAGTTTAGATAATTAAAGGCATAGTCATCACTTTCCGTTCTCGAACCTTAAAATAATATCTAAGTTAATCCATAGGGTATTGAAAGCTTGTGGGGTGCCGGTGGCATAATAAAACAGGAGATTCTGGAAAATATAAAGCAGCTGGTAATAGACTGATAGCAAATGCTAACAGAGCTGACAGCCTGCAACCTTACCACGCTGTAACTTGAGCTCCCCAAAATCGGTTACTCCCCAAGAAACTTTGTAACTAGCAGCACTGGGAGAAAAGCTCAGTCTGGACACTGCACAGGCAACAGCAGAGGAAGAACTGTTTTGTCCTTGACTGCACCCCCCGAGAAAAGCTGGCTCTGGAATAGATTATTTTCATGTCACTGTGCAAAGAGCAAATTGTGGCCCAGGGCCCTGGGCTGGAAATGCAAGGCTCCTAAGGATCCCATGATGCAAGGTTCCCACGGTCCCAGAGGCCGGGCTCTGTGCTCTCCCCTTCCCCATGCCCCATCCAACACAGCTGCCAAAGCTTGGCCCTGCACTACCTGCAGGGGAACAGCTCTTCTCCCTGGGATGCCGAGTAGCAACACCAAAGCTGGGTATCGGGATCATCATCTCAAAGGGTGACCAGACAGCTAAGAGCCACCAAATATTTGAGTAAGAGTAACGACATGGAAGAAAAACATTAAACAAACAAATAGAAAGTCATCCCAACTCAAATTACTACAGGCAATAGAATGAACTTAATAATAATTATATTTATATTAAGTTATATATTATTATGTAAATGTTATTATTTTACATTATTAATAGTAATAATTATTATATTTAATCTATAAGAAAAGAATATATATAAACTTGTATCTGTATTCCACATATAATCATATTATATATAATCATTGTTATTAATATTAATTAATATTAACTATAAATTGATAATATAATATGTAATATTTATATTAGTAAATAAAACATAAAATGTAAATATAAAAGCAGAAATAAAATAAGCTTAATAATAATAATAATTGGTACATTAAGTGAGATTCAATATATACCTAAATGAATGGAAATCCAACAAACTTATGAGGAGATTTTAATACTTGTTTTAGAAATCAGCATTGAAATAGACAAAAATCAAGTGACAATATACAAGACTCTGTACCAAACAAAACAAGAATATGCCATGTTTTTCAACATTCATGAAAAAATTACAAACGTTCACCACAAATACCAGGCTGAATAGAAAATCTTACATATTTTACAGTGTAGAAACCATGCTGGTCACATCCTCAGTGCTAAATAAAGTTTTAAAAAACAAACAAAGAATTAAAAGCTATGGCCTTTTCTTAAATATATCATCCTCAGAAATTTTTAAATAATTAAAAATATTATTTGAGTGAAAGAAAAAGTTAAAGCAGAGACTATATTCTAGTTAGAATTGAATTAAAATGCTCATTGGGGTGCAGCCAAATAGTACTCCAAAGATTATTTACAGTTTAAAAATAGAACAACAAAAAATCTAAGTAAAGTAAAATGAAATTAATTAAATCAAAACTTCATTCTTTGAAAAGTAGCAAGTAAGATAACACAAACAGAAAAACATTAGGCTTGAGAAGGATATTATTATAAATATTTAAAAAATAAGATGTGCAACTTTATTTTTTAAAGCTAAATTTTATTGTGTCCATTTGAGCTTTGTGACACCATGTTATGGGAGTTATGGGTTACATACAGACAGTAAAAGGGTTACTTACCTCTAATCATTCTTCTGCACAACTGTCCATAAAAATACACAGTTTTCCCTGAATCTTTGGGTCTTCATTTCTGAAGGCTCTCATGTCACATAAAACTTTTATTAAATAAATTTTTTATGCTTTTCTCTTGTTAATCTGTCTTTCGCTATAGGGGTTTCAGCCATGAGCCTTGCAATGGTGAGGAAATGATATTTTTTCTCCCCTGCAGAAAGTAACACAACCTCACTGGTCATCGTGATTATGCAAATTAAAACAAGAAAACACTGGTTATATGCCCTCTCTGCCCACATTAGATTTTCAAAACTTCAAACGATTGATTATATCCTGTTCTGTTGAAAGTGGAGGAAAAAATTGCAGGTGGAAGAGAAGTTGATAAAAAAGCTTGCAATGCAATTGGGCAGAATCTATCAAAATTTAAACTACCCCAACAACTATGGTTGGATGTGGTTTGTTTGGGTCTGCCAAGTCTCCTGTTGATCCCCAGTGTTGGACGCGGGACCTGGTGGGAGGTGTCTGGGTCAAGGAGGCAGATCCCTCATGAATGTTGTGGTGCCATTCTGTGGGAGTGAGTGAGTTCTCACTTTTAGTTCCTGTGAGAACTGGCTGTTGAAAAGAGCCTGGCACCTCCTCTGCTCTCTCTTGTTCCCCCTCTCTCGTTATGTGATCTCATCGGTTCCCCCTCCCCTTCCGCCATGAGTGGAACCACCAGAGGCCTCACCAGAAGCAGATGCTGCTGCCATGCTTCTTATACAGCCTGCAGAACCATGAGCCAAATAAACTCTTCTCTTTACAAATTATTCAGCCTCAGGTATGCCTTTATAGCAACACAAACAGACTAAGACACTACCTACCTTTTGTTTTAGATTTCCGCTTCTAGAAACTTTCTGTATGGAAATATTCACACAAAGATATATAAATAGAAATATTCTGTAAGAAACAGTGGATACAACCCAAATTGCTAAATAAATTAAGGTACATTCATAATATGGACAACTCTACAGCTTTAAAAAAATTATATTGGGCACAGTGGCTCACCCTGTAATCTCAGCAATTTGGGAGGCTGAGGCAGGAGGATTGCTTGAGGGCAAAAGTTTGAGAGAAGCCTGGGCAACATACTGAGATCTTGTCTCTAAGAAATTTTTTTTTAAATTAGCCAGATGTGGTGGCATGTACTTGTAGTCCCAGCTACTTGGGAGGCCGAAGCAAGAGGATCATTCAAGCCCAGGAGTTTGAGGTTTCAGTGGACTATGATGACACCACTGCGCTCTAGCCTTGGTGACAGAGCAAGAACCTATCTCAAAAAAATGATATCCAAGGTATTTTGGAAAGAGACATTTGATGTAAATTTAGATCACCTTCTAGAATGCCCTGAGGCACTGGTATCAAAAACCTTCATGCTCTTCCTGCTGCCATCTTGATCCTGTGTTCCCCCTCACAAAATGCCCTTAGAAGCTACAGAAACTGTCCCTGCCACAGAGCAGGAGTGGCCACAGCCCGGGCTGAGACAGGGTGTGGAATAGGATCTGACATTGATGAATCAGTATGAGAACTGGGGGAACAGGATTCCACTCAGGCAGCCACACAGCAAGCCCGGCTGGCAGCAGCAACTGGAACAGATGAAGAACCAGCCAGCAGAGTGACCAGAAGGCATGGGAGGCCATGTCCAAACTCGGTCTTTGACAGGTTATAGAGTTTGCTGCAATCACCGCCAGGAAACCTAAGAATATCCTCATTGTCATCCCAAGGCCAGATGTCTACAAAAGCCCAGCTTCAGATAGCTTCTTAGTTTGGGGGAAAGCCAAGATCAAGGACTTAACTCAGCAAGCACAGCTACCAGCTGCTGGGAAACTTGAAAGTCTAGGTGAAGCTGTCTAGAACGTTCAAGAAAAGTACAGACTCCAATTGTATGAGAGGAGAGTGAAGAGGTGGGGTTCTATGAAACGAATGTGGAAATTAAAGACCCAGACTTGGTCATGTCACAAGAAAAATGGAGAAGAACAAAGATAGCCTGAGCACAGAAGAACAACAGGAATGATATTATAAATGCTATTATGGAATTAAAAATGTAACCATCTGAGAATGCAAATGAGGCCTCTTTTCTTTATTTGTTTATTCATTTTGGTGTTTCAAAAGAGTAACTAACTGCAGCTTGTATAAAAATCTGACAGTTTCTATTGTTAATACAGTTATGGCTTCTTCTTGGGAAAAATAAAACTTCACTACCTCTTGGCCCATCAGTTTCACTTTAGTGATTTTTTTTCTTTAGGAAATAATAAAAAAAAATGCAAAGAAAAATTTGTTTATTGATGCTTATACAAACATTATTGATAGTAGCCCTGGTCCTCCACTCCTCCCAATAAAAAACAAAACCAGAAAGAGGAAGAGAATAATCTCAATTTCCTAGAAGCAAAGAAATAAATGGTATAATGATGTAATGTAGCACCATGGCACCATTAAAGCGTGTATTTTGGAAAGATATGAAAATGATCAAAATATATTATCTGTGGGGTAGGATTGCCTTAGTTAAGTCACAATGTTTGGAAGGACTAGAAGGCTTGGTCAATTAAAGGAAAGCTCTTCGATGGATTCGGAGGCATTCCTAAAGACTAGCTTGTTGAAAAGATTTCTTTCTTATGTTGAGGGTGTTCTTGGTCCTATCGGTCTTCCTATGGGCATTGGCCAGTGTCTCCTCCCTGGCGCTCACTACTGTAGCTTGACCAAAATCCATCCTAAAGTTTATAGATTGCCATTTGGTTCCTTCCAGTTCTTACGGGAATGAAGCGGCTGCTGGAAGAGGACTTCCAATTCTTCTGGTCCTTCAGAGAGAAGCATTTATGAAACAAAAAGAAAACATTCGCAAAATTTAACTTGCCCCCGGGAGCACTAACTCTTCTTTGACCCTACCTGCGGTGCATTATTATTCTGAAGGAGACCCTGTGGCTCTTTTCTTCTCACCAAAATCTCTCCTAGGAAAGGGTTTCTGGAATGGAGAGAAAAGGTACTTTGCTACAAATGCACATATTTGTTTTTCCCAAATGGTAGCATTAGGAGTTTTTTTCTGTTTTGTTTTCTATATTTTTAAAAATTTCAATGAATCACGTGTATACATGGTGAAATCTGAAAAAATACAATGTCACATTAAAGATTTTCTTTTTATCTATTTAAGAATGTTAAAGAAAAAGTTATTCAATGATACCTGTTAAAGCACTGTAAGGAAGACTTTATTCAGGGTCACCGTGGTAGCTATAGGGACTGCTACAGTGGGATTTCAAAGTGGGGGACAGGGACTGCTCTCAACTCCAAAGACAGACAGGGCAATTGGGAATTTAGAGGGGGAACGTGGAGGGAGGATGGCGGTGGGGGGGATTGGATGGACAATTACTAAGAGAAAAAAAATCAGGGGGGAGGAGGATTCTGGCTAACCTGACTTAACAGGAATCTTGCTGAAGACAGGCCAGGGTGACTGTCCCAGACATCAGTCCCCTGGGAAAAGCTGGAGGATGAGGAGCCCAATCTGATATCAAGGATGAGCAGATATGGAGGGGGAGGCCGGTTCTGGCTAAACTGACTTTAGTTTTGCCAAACCAGTATTTACAAGAAAGTGCACAGATGGGCCTAGGAGAAGGTTTAGAAGCCTGACTAATGTTGGGTCAAGCAAAGAATCTTTGTCAAGAGTTACTATCCATGGGCTCTTTGGCTGTGGGGAATTACTTCTGCATGTATTTTTGGTTTTAAACCTTCTTGATTAGGATCATACTTTCCTGCTTCAGTCATTTTTTTTTTTATTACTGTCACCTCTCCTAAGAAACACTGTCATCATTCCCATCACTATCATCAAAATGTTTGTTGTTGTTTAATACACAGATCTCAGCATAGATTATATATGCATGTTCCTATATTCTAGGAGTTTTAAAATCTAAATTGCTGGGGGTTTGTAATTTTTAAAGTCTAATTTTTGGCTTCCACAAAGCTAGTTTCAAAACGAAAATATCCTTTGAAATCAGTGGGAAATCTATTCACAGAGCATGGAAGCAAATGAAAAATAAGCCGAAAGAAAGTGACTCTCACAGTTTGCAATGGCTTACCTCTTGCATATGCATTGCTTTTAATCTATTTTAAATTAGTTAGCTTTTTACTTTAAGCATATGCTCTTATATTATGCATAGCTTGTCCAATTAGTTTTGGGCACTATCCTTCATTCCTAATTGTTTCTATTTCTTTCAAGTTAAAAAAACCCCTACCATTCTAATATTTAAATTATTATTTTTTTCTTCTGAAACTTTTTTTTCCCAGAACACTCTTCTTTGTGTTGTTTGAACACAGTCTTCTTTGTTGGTTCCTCCCCTTGACCAAGTCCTTTAAGATTTCCCTTGCAGTGGTGTTTTTAGAATTTTAACTATTTCTCCTACACCCATATCTTGGAGAGAGCTTTGCTGTTATTAATATTTAGCTTGGGGTTTCTCTACCTTAGCACTGTTGACATTTTGGGCCAGACAAGTCTTGGTTATGGTGGGCTGTTTTCCTGCATATAGGGTGTTTGCCAGCATCCCTGGCTTCTAGCCATCTTCATGTCAGAAGCAGTGTCCCACCAACTGTGACAACCAAAAATGTCCCCAGATGTGGCCAAGTGTCCCCTGGGGGTGGGGGCATGGAGGTTGGCAAAGTTTCTCCCGTTTAAGCACTACAGAGTTTGGATGAGTTTTAGGCCTGCGTTATCATGTTCAATCATGTTATAGATAAATTATTCTCTGAAACATGAAAGTGAATAGGCCTTTTACAGGAGGATATTTTTTTCCCAGCTAGTATGCAGATAAATGCCTAGGAAATGGCCACTTTCTCAACTCAATGACCCTCCACTCCTATTATTTTTTCTCTGCCAGCACCATCCAGAAACAATTTAGAAAGAGTATGGCTGTGATAATTCATGCTATCAAAGGTCAGACATAGAACCCCCGCCACCCGTGCCCATCCTAACTTTTCTTGCTCTTCAGGGGCAGCAAGGTGAAAATGTAAGTAGGAGCCAAGTGTCCCTCCTAAGGCCCCTGTACCTTCCTTCCCCTTTGCTTCTGGCTCTTCTCCTACCACCCAGTTCTCTTGGGTCTTGATTAATCTCCTTTTGCTAGGTTGGCTCAGAAATGGAATTTTTTTTTCTTTCTTAGGCATATTAATCTTCCTGAGTCTCAGATTCCTCCATTGTAACTTGGGGACATTAATATACACCTTGCAGGACTGTTTAAAGCAAACCTTTTCTGTAAGGGGCCAGATAGCAAACATTTAAGGCCTCGTAGATCACATGCCATCTCTGTTGCATGCTCTTCTTTGTTGGCTCCTCCAACCAAGTCCTTTAAGATTGTAAAAATTCTGGTTTACAGGTTTCGGTATACCACTGGCATCACCCCTTGGGTACTGGTATCTAAACACAGAGTCCCATGTCCCAGTCCTGGCTAAGGATGCACAGGTGGCAATAGAGACTGGTGGAGTTCAGGACACCTTACCCCCAAACATGGCACCTCGGCATTTGAGAAAACAGTGAAGCAGAAAGGTCTCCCACCCATCTCCCCTGAAGCAGGCCATGCAAGAATTCTTTGACCTTCCTCTAAACAAGGTCATAAGACCCTCATGTGAGAGATGGCCTCTTTATACCCACAGAGAAGACTCTGAACAAATGGGGCTTGCTAAGTTTCCCCAGTACATCACCATTAGATCACATGCTTTTGTCCAATCATACTTCTCCATGACTACCCATCTCTTCATAAAACCTAAGCATAAAATACAGTTTTCCATGTTGCTTTGGATTTTTATTCTGAAGATTCCTATGCCATGTAAAACTTACATTAAATAAACTTGTGTGGTTTTTCTCTTGGTAATCTGTCTTTTGTTATAGGGGTCTCAGCCATGAACCTAGTCTTGGGTGAGAAAAGAAATCTCCCCTACAAGACCCCATATCAACTTGCCTGTTTTCTGGAAAACTATTTTTGGTAAATGTGGCTAGCATGTAATGCAAAACATAACTGTGGAATTATATGCACAAATTGTGATTAAAACACTGGTGTTTCACTCCTCCTGAACACTGGGGTGGTGGCGAGTCATTTCTGCCCTGGATGAAGATGGGACGGGCCTCATAGCGTCTCTGCTTGTTCTAAGGTAATTGTCCCACAGCCGTTTTTCTTGCACAGTCTTAGTTCAGGAATTAGAAAGCCCAAACTCATTTAACCCATGTTGTTCTCTACCCCCTTGAATGGGCGCACTTCCAGAAGGAAGATTGCATGTGGAAGGGGAGGGCTTGGTCCTTCTGCTTTCAGCTCTCTCCCCACGTTCCTCTTCCCCTGTAGCCCAGCTCCCTCGTGACCCAGACCCTGGCCCAGGTCAAAGTGGGGGGAAGGGAAGAGAGGTAAGGGGAGTCAACTGCTCTTACTTGCTGGATGGATTTGTCCTTCCTGGGCCTGATGTGTGCTTAAAGATGGTGGTACCCAAATAGGCCTCACCAAAGCTTACTCTTTTCTATTTCTTTGAGCTCTTTGGAGATTCCTGCTTGGCTCATGGCTTCCATGAATTTCAATTCTGGATGGTTGTTAATGATTCTCTTCTTTGCCCATGGCCCTTGGGCAGTCCAGGTGCTGATTCTTACCATTGAGGTTTACTTGCTCAGGAAGACAACATGCTGACTCTCTGTCCTGTGTGGCTCACATTTGATTGAGGCTCAACATGCAAATATCCTTTGACATACAACCCGGAGGGCAGGCAGAGGCAAGACAGCAGCATGCTTTTGGCTTCAGCACCAAAGCATTTGGCCCTCTGGCCCTCAGGATTTCTTGGGCAGGAGTAGATTCCAGCTCACCATCTACTTTACATGTATTAAATGTAAGTCAGTCACCAGCTAGCACTTCGTATCTTCTAATTGCAAAGAGGTTCCCTGATTGGAGGGGTTCCCTCAAAGCTCTGCTGGTAAGGCTTGGGGTGAGAAGAAAGCAGCTTTTCCTCAAAGCAGGGAGTACAGCAGACTCACATCTGTTATCCTTTCTCAAATATTTATTCAGCACCTGCAGTGTCTAGACACTCGCTGTTCTGGTTGCTGAGGATATAGCACTCAACCAAACCCGGACTCCATTTCTAGCGCCAACAGCTCCGTAATCTTTTCTCCAATCCTGACCTTCCCATGGTGGGGCAGGGGTAGTCCAGAGTTGCAGCATCAAGTTTAGGCGATTTTCTTGGTCAATTCTGCATAGGGGGTGGTAATTGGCCTCACACACACTCCAGAATCTGGTTATCATATTGGTACCTAGGTGGAAAATGAGGGAGGATGAGACCTATTGTAACATTGGAAAAAACACTTTAAACCTGAAACACGGCTGTAGTGCTGGAAATTTAGTTCTCAGGAAAGGCAAATTCAAGGGAGCTTCAGGAGGCTTGTGGGAACCTGGAATTTAGGTCCCCCTCATAAACTGGTCACTCACTTAAGCAAGGAGGGCTCAGATACAGCATTAAAGAAATATACCCCAGGATTTAAAAAGCAATTTTTTTATTGTGGCAAACCACGCATGACATTAAATTGCTGTTTTTAACCATTTTAAGTGTATAGTTTTGTGGCATCAAGTACATTCACAACCCTGTGCAACCACCAGGGTTTTTTGTAAACTGGTGAAGTTTACATTGATGATCTCAACCACTTCTTGTAGCAGTGAGTTTCATAGGTTTCTTTTTTTGGTCTGCTATGAATAAAATAACACAGGAGACATATGACAGAGTGGATAAGGGCATGGCGGTGCGAGCCAGACTGCCCGGGCGTGAAGGCGGCCCTGGTCACTTGCCAGCTCCCTGAACGGGGACAGAGCATCCGTCTGGGCCTCTCCGTCCCTTTCAGTACCACAAGGATAGCAGTGAAGGCTTCATGGCGCTCTGGTGACGATTAAATAAATTAACACGTGCGAAGTGCTTGGAACAGTGCCTGACCCAGTGAAGGATCAATCAATTTTAGTTATCATTGGTAAGCGCAAAAGAATTGTTCACATAGTGGAAAGCTCATTCATTTTTAATATAAATCTTCTTTAAAAGTGTTACAATCACTTCATTCTCCTTTGTTCATTATATAAACCTTTTTTGAATGCCCATTATGTGCCAAGGCATTTGTACTAAGCACTGGGGACAAACTATAAATGTTACGTGAAGATAAATGACTTGCCCTCAAGGGACTTACCATCTGCCAGGGGAGGGGGCGACGGCGCTTGCTCACAGGGGTACCGCGCGGTCTCGGTACAGTATAAGACAACTTTTCAACCCGGTTACTTTAAGTGGTAAAAATTTGTAATTAACCATATTGAAAGGGAATCTCCTAAATCCATGTCTTGTCATCCTTTACATGTTCATCAACAGATATAGCCCAGGCTATAAACGTTTCTTGGAGACTTAAATTCATTATGAATACCGGGGATTGTATGATATAACCGGCTACAAGGCAGAAATATTAATACCTCCACTGGCTTACTCAGCTGTGTAAAGAGCTGTTTGCTCTTAACCTAACTTGTACTGCTGAGATTTTTAAAATTACTGGGTCTGCTTTCTTTGGGGTAAGAGCAGGAATATTAGCTGTTATTTTCTGACGCTGCTATGCTTAACGTTTCCAAATTTTTTGTTTGTAATCTGTTTGTAACCTGTTTTGTTTGTAATCTGGACAGGTAATTTAGGTAAGCATATTTATTAGGACTACATTTAAAATCAAATATTTCAGATCTATTGCTCTCACCTGACAGGAAACTGGAAGCATTAGTAAGTGGATGCTTATGTGATTGTGTGTGGGGTGGGCTGTGGTGGTCTTTTAAGAGGCTCATTTGCTTACTCCCTGGTTCTTGGGTTATTCTAGTTTGCATTGGATGGAACAGCGACTTCTTGGTAATTACGTGGTCTAAATTCTTCTTACAGTGATGTTTTTCCAACAGAAGGTGCTTGTGTTCCAGTATTTCAATATGTGGTAGGTTCGTTCTACTTACCATTTACACTTTTATCCCACTTGTCATCATTTTTTATGAACTTGAACCATATCCTCTCTCAGTCTTCTTTTTCTTGCTAGCCTTCATATGTAAGTTTAATAACCACGGCAGTTTCTCTATCCCTTTGATTTTGTTAGTTGCTGAGATGGAGCACAGTTGGCACACTTGGCATACTCATATTTAGCCCTCAAACCCCTAGCTCAAATAACCCACTCTGAGAAACTGTCTTACAATGAATCATCTTTCCCATGTAGAATTGCTATATCTCTGTACTTCCATAACACTCTTCATCCTCCTGCTAACACTCTTAATCTGTGTAACATGTTTATGTCTATGTGCCTATCTTCTTAGCTGTACTAGGGGTTTCCTGAGGTCAGGAAGAACCACGTGTCCTTCAAAGTGCTTTACCCAAAATTTTTCACTTGCTAATTGTTGATTGCACAAACAGATGGTGTTTTATTTTTTGCGCTCAATCTTTTTTGATGACATCCATTATTCGTGGGATTTCCCCATCCACCCATTCACCCACCCACATATATATATTAGCACATTGGATGTGTGCTCATAATATCAAATATTATTTTTCTTCACTTATATTAACTAATGCCCATTTATTCAAAACTTCCTGCATTTGAGAAACCTTGTGTATGGCTGCAGTTTATAATTCTTGGTTTTGCATTTCAGTAACCATTCAGTATCTTTTGGAGTGCAGTTTCATGTTGTTGGCTTAGCTTAGTGGAGGGCAAGTGTGTGAGTTCAGCTGGACAGGAAGGGAAGAGCTGAAAAGTACCATAAATTGTGTAGGCTAGAGGTCAAATTCGAAGATGTGGGAAGAGTTGCATTTCTTTTAATACGTCAAGCAGTCATTCCCCTGGAAACAACATTGCTCTTCCTTTGAGGAATTACTGTTTACTCGTATCAACTATGTAATTTTGTTGAAGGGACCTTCAGTGGCTGGTCAGCAGCAGCTTATGGTCCAGGTTGGAGCAATCATGGTCTTTTCCTGAGGTTTTAAAGTTTAGGGCAAGGGGTGGAGTGGGGGTGCTGTGTGAGGTTGGTGGTCTGGTGTAAACTTGGAGCTGCCTCCTCTTCTTGTCTGAAGGAAGACTCCCCTAAGGTAGAGGCCCCATGAAAGAGGCAGGGACCCTATAGCAGCCAGGATTCAGGACAGCACCCAGCGGAGGCCAACACTTTCCATAGAAGGATTTGTCTGTCTAGCGAGTTCTCTGTCTAGTAAACCAATCCTTTCCTCTCTACCCAAACTCCATGAACACATAACTATCTTTAAGTTGCTATTTGTATGGAAGTCATTGATAACTTTAAAAAAGTAAATAATAGTTCTTTTGAATTAAGATTTCAGTTCATATTTATTTAATCCACATTTAATGAGCTCCCACTAGTGTCAGCCATCATACTCACTAAATGCTTCAGAGAAAAGAGTCATTTAAACAGAGATAAACTCAAACCAAGTGGCTTACAATCTAGCACAAGGGAAAAAAACCAGATAAGTGCACACCTAACCCCACAAAGCAAGGCATAACATCATAAAGATCATAAAAATCACATGCGTGAATCTGGAAGAAAAATAGATGATTTTAAGCTGAAGGGAATCAGTGCTGGATTTGAGATCCTTCTAAAGGTCGGTGGCCCCAGCAGGTCAAGTCGATTCCACTGCATTCGTAGGCATGGGATATACTGCACATGGTCATTCAGTGTGGTTTAATGTCTTCACATCTCTCACGTAAAAAGCATTTCTGTATTTCCAAAGTTCAAGGTGAGGGAGACTAAGGGAGAAAACAATGCTTGGTTATTATTCTTTTTAAAACACGATATGATCCTTTAAAAATCAAACATGTTCTTAAGATACTATTTTATTGTTTTGAGGGTCTCAAAACATTTTGGAGGGAGGTCGAAAGAAGTGTTTTGGTAGGAATTAGTGAGCTTTGATGGTATTTGTATACAGAGTTTAGGTATCGGTGAGCTTTCAGAGAAGATACCAGGTTCTTGGAGAAATGCCAGGGCAAAGTCAGTTGCTGAGGACCAAGGCACCTATTAAGGATAGAGAGGGGACTGGCTGACTGGCTTAGATTTGGAAGCCCTTATGAGTGGAAGAGCCAGCGGGGACAGAAAACAATGGAGAGATGCCAGAGGCAAAGCTAGAAAGATTGAAGGGAAGAATGGGACCAAGCCGAAGAGCAGAATTGACCAATGCTGGAGTGTAGTGTAGCGTAAAGGCATATCAGGGAGCACGATGGATGATCAATGAGATTGGTCGGATTTGGGACTATTCATCCATACTCTTCACTTTGACTCCCTTAGGACCAGTGGTGTGAGTTTTCAAATTTCTGACAAGTGTCTTCAATGAATACAAGTTGCAAGGTCATCTTTTCTTTTTTTCTCTTCTCTCTCTCTCTCTCTCTCTCTCTCTCTCTCTTTTTCTATTCCTGTCCCTTGTACATGCAAGATCATCTAAGATATTGACTTCACTTATACGTAGTAGCAAATGACTAATTAGGCAGCAACTACAAATTACTACAAGAGCAGAATAATTTGGGTTGATTGGGTTAAGCAATGAAAAAAATCGCATCACATGGAACACACCAAAATGCACTGCATCCTTCATTTTTCTGCAGATTGCATCCCCACCTGGGAACAATGGTTTAACCAGCTGCATGGTTAACAATTACTTGCTTGATCGTCTGGATTATCCATAAGTTCAGTAAACATTGGCTGAGCACTAACTCTGGCCAGGCACTCTTCTAGGCACTGGTAACAGAGCAGTGAACAAAACAGTCTGTAGTCAGCCAGAGTTCTGGTCGAAGATGTTAGATGACAAAACAAGCAAGCAAAACACACACCATATGTACATATAGAATGTTGAGTAGAAATGTGAGACGGAAAAGAGTAAAATTGGACCAGGGTTAGAGTTAAAATGAGAGTAGAGGATTCTATTTCAGATAGAAATGCTAAGAAAGGTCTTTATGATGAAGTGCACAGATCTAGCTGAGGTGAGGGATGAGCCATACTAACTGGAAGACTGAAGGGGGGTATACATGGGGCATAGCCAGGAGGCCAGCGTAGCAAAAATGAGTAACAGGGAGGGTGGGGTGGTGGGGAGGATATGAAGACATTTTCAGAGAGATAACCAGGGGCTAGAATGAGTACTTCCAAGGCATGCTAAGATTTTCAATATTACGCAGAGCGTGGTGAGAAGCCATGACACGACTGGACTCACACTTGAATGGGTTCCTCCTGGCTGCCATAGTGGACGAGGCCAAGTGTAAGAAGCACAGGGACAATTAGAAGGGTGTTTTGATAGTTCTGGTCCACTGGGATGGTGGTTTGAACTGGGATGGTGGGGATGGAGCTGAAAAGTAGTGAAATTTGGCATACATTTTGAAAGTGCATGTGGAAGAATTTTTTCATATGCTGAATGTATTATGTGAAAATAAAAGTCAAGGATGACACCAATAATTTTGGCTTGAACAACTGGATAAATCAACTAATTTATTGCTATCATGAAGATTGGGAAAAAGTTTGGCGGTGGTGTTTTCTTTTGGACCTGGTGAGTTTGAAATAGTTGTGAAGGGTGCAATTTGATACCTGAACCTGGACTTAAATGGAGAGGTTAGAATAGGAGATAAATTATGGACTTGTTTGCACATGGCATTGTGTTGGCATGGTGCTGACACTGCTTCAGTGCTGGTGCACAGCAAAGCTAGGCTCTGCATTGAGTCCTTACTGGTAATGCACAGATTGCACTTCACTATTCTCTTTAAAAATAACCCCCCCTCCCCACACACATGGCATAACCTTGTGGTTCTAAAACATACTTAGAGTTTTAATTTGTTTTCTTTCAGATATTCGAAGGCAACTGAGAATTATGTGTATTGTGCTCAGTAGTCACAGAGACAAATTAGCGTATCCCAAAGGTGGATATATATGTGTTTTCAACTGAGTGGGGAGTTGGTACCACTAACAAATGAACAATTTTGGAACATCTCTAAGAGCTAAACTAAAAAGAATTGAAAAGCTACTCTAAAGAGCTTCCCAGGCTAACTTCTATTGTTTGGAGGGCATATTGAGGTCACACCTAGTCCAGCTTCAAGATAATTCTGAAAGCACTCTGGTGTAGCCTGCATCGTATCCTATCTGACATCCCCGAGGGGACTCCAGGAGACACCTTCAGGATGTGGTCCTTAGTGAAATCCAGGGAAAATATCCTACAGATATCCACAAATATCACTAAAGAACTTTTTGGAACATAATTGCCTGGATGCCTCCTATCTCTCCTCCATCCTTGGATTCCACTGAAGAAACTCCTGGTATTCAAAGGGTTTGCGCCATCATAATGAAACACCCATTTCAGTGAATTGTCCATTATATTGTGTGTGGGGGGTGGGGTAGGGGGTGGGAAGAGGCATGAAACATGAAAATGGAGACTCTTCAAGCAGTTGTTGCATTATTTTTATCTTTCTACTCATTTATATAGGTTGAGGCAGGTTCGATGTGCCCTTCAGTATTTCCTCAAATTTGACAAACTTGTGTTTCCCTCATTCGTTTTTTAGCTGGCAGATGCACATTGGCTACTGATGGCTGTCAGCAGCTGCTGGTGCCCTGCCCTTCTTTATCTGATGTCTTTGTCTCCATCTCTCTTGAACTTGGGTGCCAGCAGCTGAGAGTGATTCATCCCGTGTGTTCCCCATTGTTCTATATTTTTATGACAGACGATTTAGTCAAAGTTACAAAGAAGATGTTATAACGTAATCCATTGAAAACTCATCTGGTTAATTGAAGATCGTGAGCAAGTTTTCCTTTCTTAGGAAGGAGTCAGCTTTGGAGGTCATCGAAGCTGGGAATTAATGTATTTATGTGATTACCTACCATATCAAGGAAACTTAAATTTCTCTCGTTGGACTATATTTTTCAGAAACAGTTAACTGAAAGGACACTTCTAGCCCTGTGGCCTTTTCCTCCTTCAGCCATGCTACTTTGCTGTCTGAATTATTCTACATTGTTTATATAGAACCCATAGCTTTTATTCTGTCTTTTAAGTAATAATGTATTTTATCGCACCTGGTAGAAATTTACTAGTCACAAATCGAATTATTTAGAGGATTTTGTACAAGTTTAGATACCCTTTAACTCGAGATCTTGTGATGAAGGCTTATGATTACCTTAAGACTGTGGCAATATACAAACTTGTGCAATGTCATTTCTGCAGGTGAAGACTGAAAATGAAAGCTTATCTACAACCACATTTCTTCAATTTGATAAGTTCCTAGGGAGTTCAGGGATTATTATTTTTAAAATGTGCTTGCTGACTGCCACTCTGCTACCAAAAATAGCTAGTCTGAGGGGGCTAAGTGTTAAAGGACATTCCTGGAAACTATTTCATTGGAGACCATTTGTGACAAAGCATGCTTGAGCTCTTTTTCAGTACCTTCTTTCTCTGCATTCTAATTTCTGTAAAAGGAGCTCAGTCTTTTTTTTTTTTTTTAAATCAAATATACTTCTTACTGCCAAAATGTCTAATGGAAAAATTAACTTAAGCTGGTAGTTTATCTCAACCATTTCAGAACATCTAATTATTAATGGGATTCAGTGCCACCAAACACACCATGTACTACAATACTGTTTTAGGAGGCAGAAGAAAGGATTGAAAAGAAAATTATTGGTGTTTGAGCCCGGAAATCTGGAGTCTGGGAGTTTAAAAGTTCTCTGTTAAGAATCCAGTGACCTTGAACAGGTAGCTTTGCCTGTCTGATCCTGGGTCTTCAGCTATGAAATGCAGCCAAAAATGACTGCCCTGAGAGCCAGTCGTTTGTGTCAAGGTGTTACATCGGTGAAAATCACCACTGATTTGGATAAACACATTGCAGTATATGAATCCAATGCTTTATGATTTCACACTATACGAATTTGGAAACTACTGCATGTTCCTGGTTTCCCGTGTAGTTCCCTACAGATGAGGGAGTTTATTAATATTTTGGGGCGGGGGGGACCTGTGAGGACTCTAGCCCTGACCTGAAGATGAGTCCCAGAGAGGTTTTGCAGGGTAGAGTCATAGAGAAATTGACTTTGGGATGAGCAAAACCGAGATCCTGAGGTTGCAAACACTTTTCCCCGGTAAGGGGTTGGTGTCATTTGCTTCCTTTATACGCAAGTGTGAAACTGACCACAAACCACAGAACGTGGCACAGGGTTCGCTATTAGGAACCATTCCAGGAAATGACCCTCGGACCAAGATATTTACAATAACCCGGGATACTCACTGCAGGCGAGACGGGGAGAGGAGGACGCAGGGAGGATTCAGGGGCGGGCCAGACAGGGGGAGGACACAGGTTCCAGAGACTTCTGTTTCAAGGCTCTCCCGGATCTGTGAGAGCGCCCTTGAGGAAGAAGGTTCGGAACGCGGGGAGCGACCGCTGGGAAGCGGCGGTTGCAGTCCCCAGGTCCCGCGCGCCCTTTGCCCCTGCTCAGCCAGTTCGGGCGCGCCCACGGCACCAGCCTTGCGCGCCCCACGCGAGGCTCCGCTTGGACCGCCGCGCCCCCACCCGGCCCGCGCCGCCGCATCCCGCTTGCCCACCAGTAACGGTTTCTGCACCGGCTGCCTGCGACCCCTCCCCGCGTCCCCGCTCACGAGAGCCGCAGAGCCGCGCGCTTCGGAGAGGGGTCCTCCGCCCCGGCTCCGACGGGAGCTGCCCCGGGGCCGCGGCCGTGGAGGCGGCCGAGGGATCCCCCCCGATGCCAGCCGGTCCTCGCCGCACCCCATCCCGGGTTCCCTCCCGCTCTTCGACAACCGCCGCCCCGGACCGCTCCCCGCACCCGCCGCGCGCCTCCCCCCGCCGCGCCGCGCCGCCCGCCCTCCCCCACTCCCCGCCCCCTCCGCGGCGCGGCTCTCTCGCGCAGCAGAATTGGGCGCCGCCTCCGTCAGAGCCGAGCCGGCGGCTCCGTGGAGCAGCAGCCTCTGCCGCCGCCGCCGGGCCCTCCGTGTCCCCTCCCCGTCCCGCCCCCCAGCCCCTGGCGCCCCGTCCCCGCTCCCGCCCTGCTTCCTTCCTGCATCCCTCCCTCCCGCTCCGCTCTCCGTCTGGCTGCAGCCCGACCCGGCCCGCCAGCCGGGCCGGCAGGAGGGCGGCGGCGGCACAACCATGAGCTTGGAGGGCGACCACGGCGGCAGTCGGTGTCGCGGGGCGGAGAGCCGGGACGCTGAGCCGCCTCCTCCTCCGCCGCCGCCGCCGCCGCCGGCAGAGCCGGCCCCGGTCCCCGCGGCCCCGCGCTACCTGCCGCCGCTGCCGGTGCCCCCCGAGGGCGCCGCCGGGCCGAGCGAGCCGCCGGGGGAGGTGGCCCCGCGGCGCAGGGGCGCGGACGAGCTGCCGCCGCTGCCCCTGCCGCCCGCCGGCCAGGAGGCGTGCGCGGCGGCCGGCGACTCCGCGGACGGTCCGAGGCGCCTCCCGGAGTCGGCGGACCCCGAGGCGGCGGCGAAGGGCGGCCCCGGGGAGCCCGAGGCCAGCGCCGGCGGGGAGGGCGAGCGGCGGGGCGCCGGCGACCAGCCCGAGACGCGCTCGGTGTGCAGCAGCCGCAGCAGCAGCAGCGGCGGCGGCGACCAGCGCGCTGGGCACCAGCACCAGCACCACCAGCCCATCTGCAAGATCTGCTTCCAGGGCGCCGAGCAGGTAAGGCCCGACGGGACCCTGGGGCAGCTGGCGGTGGGCTCCGACCGCGGACGGACTGGCTCCCGCTCGCCGTGGTCAGGCGTTCAGCACCAAGGACAGAGCACGCCTCCCAGTTTGTCTCCTGTGAGGCTTGTCTGGTCCTGCCTTGTGAGCGGTGGCTCCGGCGTGTTCCCCTTTCCCTTTCTGTGAAGGCAAATAAAAATGTCCCAGTGGCGAACACTGGGTTTAATTTGATCTGCACTTTTTTCCTACCTGGTTTTGCAGCTACACGTTCCTCAGATGCTTTAATGATAATAACGTATTTCTTTTGAATTACTCCATGGATTTGGTTTATACATAGAAGCAAACCTATAAGATGTAAAGTGAAGTCTGTTTTCTACAGATGTATCCTGAGACGGATACTCTTAGAATACAAACTGGGCGTGAGTCATGTCACAGCCAAAAAGAGCAGGTTCTGTCCTTACTGCAAATTTTGGTGACTTAGTCTCACTGATGTGTTAGGAATGTACTTTGAAAGAAAGGCTACTTAGCCAGCGATGTACTTTGTATTTTGTTAGAAACACGATTATAAAATTATAAACACCATTAGAGGCGCATGAAAACTTAAATGAGAGTAGTCATGCAGAAGAAAGGATAATATATCTCTTACAATATGTGTGGTCTGAGAAAACATTAGGTTTAATATTTTTAAAAGTAAGGAAATTGCATAAGAATATGTAGTCTTTCAGGAATACATCACCCTAGGTCAATATTTATGATGCTACATTTAGAAAAAATAAAAGCATAATGCTATTGCAAGCTGCTTTCTGGGATGCCATGCATTTCTTCTTTAACAATGATTAAGAATAACTGCAGAGGAAATGCATCTGACCATCCACTTAAAAGTTATTAAAGAGATTTAATAGTACAGCTTTTCCCCAAGGGTATTGGGAGCTATATCTTGCAGACATTTTGTATGTTGGTAGAACATTTATGTCATAACTCTGAGCAATATCTTTGAAATAGTTTTAAGACTTTAGCTTCATTCCCATCAGAGGTATAAAATTTTAATTTCATTTTCTGGGATAGAGCTTGATGCTTGTATCCTTCTGGGTAAATGGCTTTGAAAGAAAAGAAAGCAAGCATTGGAGTTTTAAAATAGAGATGCAGACACAAATATTCATACTGAACTGTTTTCTTTTTAGGGTGAGCTGTTAAATCCCTGCCGATGTGATGGGTCAGTCCGTTATACACATCAGCTGTGCCTGCTAAAGTGGATCAGTGAGAGAGGTTCCTGGACCTGTGAACTCTGTTGTTACAGATACCATGTCATAGCCATTAAAATGAAACAACCGTGCCAGGTAAACAGTTATAATGTTTATTTTTTCTGAAATAATTTTGTTAACATGAGTGCATGTTGAGTTTAGTTATTACTTGAGTTTAGTTATTACTAAGGATGCTTACTTATGCTGCTTAAAAACATTTTATGCAAATCAGCATAAAAATCAAGATTTAGAATTTGTAGAGATGTGTTTAGAGAACGCCATGACATTTTTTTAATCTGAGAAACTCAAAAGACATTACTCAAATGGTTTCCTTTATTAATTTCTTATTTATTGATCAAATTATATCCATCCTTATTTCTAAAGGGGCAAGTTGATAAAATGTTTTATATTTCACTTAAACCAATTTTATTAATTAGAAGTGTTACATAATTAATTTTAGTAATGTTTTGTTAATTTAAGCATTTAAGCCCCAGTGGGCTCCCTTTATGGAAAACAGATCCAAGTAAAGCAAAACTTTACTAGTGTGGAAACTTTGGTTGAATATTCTTTTCACTTAGCCAGGCTTTCTTTTTCATATGATGTTTTTTCACAGTTAAATTTTGGCTACTTTCATTCTTTGCTGTTTTCAACTATGTAGTAGATGCGGAAGTATTCCCAACACTTACTCTCAATAATACCACTGTATGTATTCTTAAAAACTTTTTGTGTATAATCACATAACACAATACCCATAGTTCTACAAATGCCCTGGAAAAATAGGTTTGTTTTTTTTTAAATGTATGCTATAACTGATTCAGGTTCTTTGAATAGGTTGGTGGAATGTAAAATACAAAATAGTAACAATGTCATCTTAAAGAAAAGCAGAATAATGTGTAATTAATGAGATCTGGTAGGCTGAAATTAAGCAGACATAAAAGAGTAGGGTTGAAACACAGAGACAAAGGAGTAATAGAAGGAAAAGGAAGAGGGAATTGAAAAGTTGAAAGGGGAAAAAGTAATAAAATCTAATATTCCCTGAGCAATATAATATAGGTGAAATTGTTAGTATTTGTAGAAGGAACCTGGAAGCAAAATTGCTATTGTATTAATAATTTAAATTTCAGTTTTAAATTTGTGCATCCTTTATGTAGTTTGCAATTAATTTGCATCTCTAATAATTTCCATTTAAGGCATGATTAGCAAGCATGAAATGAAAATATGAATTTCTCAAGCTGACCTGAGGCTTATAAATAACTTGGAAAGAGAAAGTGTAACTAATGAATAAGTGATATTATCATGCTGAAGACAAACACGAATCTGACACATTTTCCCAGAACCTCTAATTGATTGAACTACTTGGGTATTGGTTTATGGATCTATCATAATTGTCTTGAAGATTAGATGAAACTATGTCCAAAGACAAGAATATGGGTAGTATAATTAGATCTAAAATAATTTTATGAATAGAAATATGTGGAAAGATTACAAAAAGGGAGAATTTTGGGGCTCCAGGGAAAAATCCCATGAGAAGAACTATGGTCAGATGCTCAAGAACTGAACCAGTGCTAAGTATTTCAAAAACACTAACTTATGGCTACTATATATTAATTCATTTGGGATGATTAATTTTGAAGCAAATAGAAATAGATCCTTGATGTACACTTTAAAATAGAGAAGAGACTGAGAACTGGGGCAAAAAAAAAATACTATATACTAATTCTAATCCTACAGCAAAAAGAATTGATTAGTACTGTCTTTTGCTTCATTTTAAAAAAAATTCAATAATCATTTTAACAAAAGCAATTCCTAAACTATGTGTGTGTGTGTATATATACACACACACACACACACACACACACACACACACATGATATGACCTTCCTCCCTCCAGAAAAGTACCAAAACCAAATCCAGTATTACTAACACATTTAGGATTAATTTTATTATAATGTATATAAATACTACTGTGATTTGTAATCTGATCTGATTGTTGCAGTGATCTGCAAAATCATATTTAGCAACAAAGTTGATATGAATGTGATGATGACAGCTGAGATCATGCTGGAGATGAAATAACCTTCCAGGACTACATTAGATACATATGTAAAGCTTGGTACTCATAATGAACAGAAATCAGTTATAAAGTTCTCAAAGTGTGGATTCTTACACATAAGAGTAGTATATTCTAAGACAAAGTTTAGCTATTTATCTGACATTTCTGTTACGAATGACTCAAAAACTAGCATTCACTGTGATTCTTAGTTTTCTCCCTTGCTGGTGTGAGGCCAATCAACTGGGAGCAGGTGGTTTCTTGGATGTAAAGCAGAATAAAGAATAAATAACAATATTAAGAGAGAACATTTACTGAACACTTACTCTGTGCCAGGTACTAAGTATTTTTTATATATGGCTACTGATATTTAATCTTCATAACAAACCTGAGGGGAGAAATACTATCTCTGTTTTATACAAAGGGAAACTGAGGCACAGGAAAGTTAAGTAACTTCTACTAGGTACATATGTAGTAAAATGCAAAGCCAGGTTTCAAACTCAGTCAGTCCGGCTCCAGGGTCTATGGTTTTAGCCACCATGTTGGAAAATGTTCTTCTCAAACCCATCCTAGACATCTCCATGTTTCGGATCTATCATGACTTGTCTTATATAAGGCTGAGGCAAGCAGTAACTGGTTTCAGCCTGGGTCTCTAAAGTTATTTGGAAAGGTTTTGACTATCTATTGCTGCATAACAAACCACCTCAAAACTTAGACAACAACTATTATTTATTATCTGCTAAAAGTCTGTGGGTTGACTGAGGTCAGCTGGGAGGTCTTTCTCTACTACATGTGGCATCATCTGGAGCTATAAGCATCCAGAGATTAGGCTGGGTTGGAACATCAAAGATAGCTCATTCATTCTGCTTGTTCTTGGTGCTGGCTGTTGACTACAAGCTCAGTTGGAGCTGCCAACTGGTGCCTCACTTCTCCTTCCATGTGATGTGTGCTTCTCATACTGTGATAGTTGGGGTCCAAGAGCATGAAAGTGGAAATTACAAATCTCTTAAGGCTCAGCCTTGAAAGTGACATGGTTTCACATCTGCTGCATTCTCTTGTTTAAAGCAAGTCATGGGACTGACTCAGATTCAAGGGAAGGGAAAATAGACTCCATCTCTGGAGTCCGGTATTTCTTTTAAAGAGAGTGGCCAACTTTATCACCAGAAGAGGTAGCTTCTAAAATGCTTTGCTTACCTGCCCTAGTCTCTGCACTTGGTCCTCATTAAATCCAGATAGATCAGCAAGCATCACCATAAATTGCTTCCCAGGGCTCTGAACCAAAGGAGGTTAAAAAAATGTGTGGGAGATTAACTCACCAGTGGTGCTGGATTGATATCCTCAAGCATTGTTGAAAGTGATTATTACCATGATATATCCCCTGGTGATCAGAGGGAGATGAGGACAGAGAAGGGCAAAAACCAGTTAGTCAGGAAGCAGGTGTGTATGGAGGAAACATATGCCGCAGTGAGTCTAATGCCTTAGTTTTACTTGTTTTTCTCATTGAGATTTGAATTTTTTGAGAATTGGGATCTGAACCTCCCAATTTCATTGAATTTAAGTGATGCTCAGCAACATGGCTCAATAGAAAGCTAATGGATGTATCCTCTACAACATATTTAAACCTTAATTGCTGCATCATTAGCAGTAGGAGTTAATTAAGACATCTGAGGTAATTAAAATGCATTTACCTTCCTACCTACTTGCAGAATCTATTTTATTTATTAACATCCAAGATAGTGCATTAATGATATTTTAAGAGTAAAAGCTAGTGCTGTTTTGAATCTCATAGCATGGTCTAAAATTAGTGAAATGCAAGAGCATATATGATCAAGCTTATTTTTAGATGGTGGTGACATTATACACTAATTAAGCTATATTCCAGTTTATGAATGCTTTCAATATTTTTCCAAGACACGTGGATGTCTCTTTGAAGAGACAACATTTACAGGATAAAGTATTGTATGGGAAACTTTAAACTTGCTGTAAAGGACAGACTATACTGCTTAAACATGGAAAAATATATGTAAATGGAAGGTAATGGCTATGTTACCTTAGACAAGCTACTTAAACTCTTTGCACCTCACTTGACTCATCTTCAAAAAGATGACAGTGGCACCTGTATTATACCTTATTTTGAGGATTAGGTACGTTAATATACATGAAGTGCTTAGAATGGTGCCCTGGCCCATGGTAGGTGCCATCTTGATGTTGGCTGTGGTTACAATCACTTGCTGTCAGCTAGGAAGCAGGGCCCTTCACCTGGTGTTTGTTCACACATCCTTCTTGTTCCCTTCCCTCTGTTATCACCAAAGTGAAGTTAATGACTCCTCTTTCCATACCATGCTTTATCCCTGAATTTTTACCCCCTGCTTTTTCTGGGAACCCATCTCAGTTTTCTGACCAACTTAGCTGTCATCAATAATGAATGAATCAGCAATTTTAAAAATCAGATGTAATGAGATATAATGATCTCAGTGCAGTGAGCATATTTATTCTCCAGATGTCCCTCACCATGGGTCTTATTTATGTTCTTAGTGAAGTCTACTCATAATTGGTGTTATGAGATGCTTTTAAATGTGGCCAAGCATGGGGTGCACTGTTCAAGGTCAGGCAGCCATGGTTTGTTTATCCTTTGGAACTACCCCTGTGGGGTGGAGTCCATGTGACCTGTGAGTAGCAGGGAGGTCAGAGATCCCTGGAGGGCAATCACAAAGGGGTAGTGGCCAAGCACCAGTCGTTGCTCCATGAATTAATATAAATATATTGGGGACAGGATGTGTCTCAGGAGTTTTGCAGAGCTTTGCCCTGAAGGAATATGTGAACGTGTTGGTTTGCATATCAAAAGCTGATGTACCTTGGGAGGCCATGTCTGAAAGACAGTAGTGGCTGTATCCCACAAGGCACCGTGTTTTCCAGACCTAAAGGTTTGGATTTGCTTTGTAAAGCAAAGCAAATCTGTTAAAAACTACAGGATGAGAGATGATCAAAGAGTGCCCGTCCTGAACAGACAGCCCAAGGGGCAGTTCCTGCTTAAAACTCTGGACTACCTGTCTCCATTCACAATAACCTGATAAAGAAAATATGGAGCCAATATATCTCTGTTTAACCCTTCTGTTAAGTGATAAATTTACCTTAGAACTTAGAAGTTAATCTTTGAAAGATTTTGTAACCATTTGTTCACGTAGATAGAATTAGTTAAGGGATCTGTAGAAGCCTTTTGAAAATCTGTTACCCTAAGAGGAACTACCTGCTGTTATGTAAATCTGTTACCCCTGGCAATTAATCACTGTACCTATAAGTGACCATGTAAGACTTCATTTGTGGCCTTTTTTGAGATTGATGGAAATCTAGGCCCCCTGAGCTCCTGCTTTGCCTATAATCTTTATAAATCTATAAAACTATACCTTTGTTTCTGTGTATTCTTTTATTTCCAATTATTTTCCATTTTTCTATTATTTTCTTATCCCTTGCAACTCTACCAAAGGGACCCGGTTTTTTGCGGGGAGCATTGGCCGTGTTCCCTGCAATCAGTCACAGAGAATTGTGGTGACCACCAACTTTCCTTCTTCCTCTGTCACTCAGAGCACTAGAGGATAGGACTGGTGATAGCTGCCTGCCTTACCTACCTGGGAAAGGATTGAGACTCGCATGTGGTCCATATACCTTTGCAGGGATTAGGCTCCTGGCCTGTAACATTTTTATTAGCCTTTCCCTTACTACTTTTTCTTTAAACAAATGTGATGTCAGCAACAGGTCTTCTTCTAGTGGTAAAAATGACTGAAGAGTCTCCTGGGAAGGAGAATGACTTGAGATTATTTTTCATTTTTACCCATATTCTCAGTACTCTGGGATTCATCATAGTAAATTTGAATTGGGAAGTAATTTGACACCAGGTGGGTTTGTCTTCCCTATCCTTCTAAGGTACAGCTTCTGGACCTTTTATAAGGCATTTGTAGAACATTAAATAACTTTTTGAGGAACCTGTGATCATTATTTTTTTAAATTTGTCTCAAAGCCAAATGGTTCTGAGACAATGGTAAAAGGAGGTGAAGGCCATTTAGAGCATTGTACTCTGGTGTTTGCTTTTAAACTTTATAGAGCTTGGGGACAATGTGGACCCTATGGGTGACACCCTCCAGAACTTTCCTTGTCATACGCACCTGCTTTTCTGTGTTTTCTAGCTCTTTATAAAGTGCATTTCCCTTTGGACACCTTTTTCTTCTTTGGTTTCTTTGCCCTTCCACCCAGCTGCCTGTAGAAGAAAGAACTCCATGCTGGGCAGAAATGCATAGACTTTTTGGTCAAAGAAAGCCAGGGTGGCAAGGATTGGCAGTGGTTGTGTAGAAAAACCTTTTCATGGCTCCAAAATGTCTTCACTTGATAACAATGTCTTGTTATTTAAATCAGAGGTTGGCAAACCTTTTTTCTAAAGGCCCAGACAGTAAATATTTTAGGCTAAGAGGGCCATTATAGCCACCGTCCTAGCACGAAAGCAGCTGTGGACACTAAATAAACAAATGAGCATGGCTGTATTCCAGTAAAACTTTAATTATTGACATTGAAATTTGAATTTCATATAATCTTAATGTGTCAAGAAATAGGATTTTAAAAAAAATTTTTTCTCCTACCATTTAAAAATTTAAAAACATGTGAGCTACACAAAACCTCGTGGTGAGCTGGATTTAACCCAGCTGCATTTTGTGTTATTAAACAAATGGAATATTGATATGGACTTAGGTGTTTTAGAACCTCTTAGAAAATTAAATGGGTGAAATGTTTCTAAATTTTTGTGTTACTTTGTAATTTTGAGTGAAATCATCATAAACTTACATCATGTAGAAAACGGTGGCACTTTAGTTCCATAATGAAATGCTATTAACTTCTTAATATTAAATATTAAATACTAAAACCATTCTTTGTTCTAAACAGTTTCTTTGCTGTAGCAGACTCAAATCCTAAATTTCAAGGAGTAGCTTTAGTTAAGTCATTCAGTGAATATTTGTGGTATGAATGAATGAATGAATGAAGGCATAAATGAGTGTTTAGTAAGGTGGCCAGAGTCATCACTAATCATAGTGTTATTTCGGCAGTGAGAACATGGCTTAAGGAAATAAAATTTTCTTCATTACTCACATATTAGCCATCTACTGGCTGTTAATTTTCAACTTGTTCTCAAGTTGATCTTCTAATAATGCTATTCTGAATCTGCCTAAGGAAGTTCGCTCAGTTCTTCAAACCACAGGAAAAAGCCTTGGGAGTAATAGAGGGATCTATTTTTAAAAACCTAGAATTTAAAAAAAAACCTTCCAGTGAGACATATATGCTCTTTTCAAAAAACAAAATGTCATGAAAAAAGACTCAGTGAATATGGAATTACCCTTGTGTGACATACTCACTTTCTTGACATTGTCACTGGTTGAAGGTTTTCATCTAGCATTTGTTCAGGGAATTTGAATAATTTGTTGGAAATTTTACTGTATGATCATGGGTGCAGATGAGTTGCTGAGAATATCTACTGGATATAAATTTTTGGTGTGAAATCTACCACCTGGCTGAAAACAAGGTGACTGTTTTTGATGAACAGTTTGTACAGGCGTAAGGTAACTTCAGAAGTGATTTTCCACTGGTGAATGCGACACTCCAACCCAGGGAGATGATGCCAGAGCGCAGGCTATTTCCTCCTCACTCCTTTCCTGCTTTGCCTTGGCATGGGGCTTTGCCGTGACGTGAGTGACCGATGTTTCGCTAAAGGAATTGGGGTAGAGTAAACTCAGCTTCCTTCTATTTTCGGACCTTCTGAGAGTAGAATGGGATGACTCTGAAGGCAAAATGAAAGTGCTTCCAACCCTTGAGAATGGCAGGGAATGGACGGATGAGTAGATAATCACCTACAATTACAAGTAAATGGATAGCAGACACAGAGGACTCGGCCAAGAAAAACTGCCTCATGGTTTGCACTTTCTGTATCCTTGGATATTTGACAACATCTTCCCTGTGAGCATAACTCGTAATTCAGCAGCTGTTCCATACGATTTAGCCAAATGAGGTTTGATAGAAGCAGAGGTGGACTGAAAACAATTGCTTGGGAAGACATGACAAAAACCTGGAAGCATTTCCACATAGGCAAAGTCAATAATGGAACTTATTGAGGAGGCATTTCTTATTCCATCCTTATCTTAGGCGTGGTGTGCTTCGAAAACCACCACTGAAAAACCCACTCTCTCTCAAGTTTTTACCTCTTGGAGTTAAGCCATTTTGACTGCTGACACCTGGGCAGTGAGTGAACATATCTTTCTAGTAGTAATAGAGTTCCATTGTTGCCTCAATTTGCCTTTTCGCTTTGCTTCTCTTTTTGGTATACTAATTTTGTGCCAATTGCCAAGTGCTTAATTTGAGCACAGGGGAGTGGAGCTGCCCGTGAGCATCCAACTCTTACTCCAAGAACTCCCTGGCGCTCCTTCGTTATGTGTGGTCTTGCAATTGTGCCAAATGTCATCTCCCTACTCACTTTGTGCCATGACTCTGAGCTATAAAATAGTTCAAATGAACAAGGAACTATTTCAAGAAATTTACACAGGCTCCCCTTGGTGTATTCAACCTGTTAGAAAAGATTTTAAGAAGGATGGCATCTTGCACAAATGTCAGGGATTTTACTTATATTCTTATGAAAGAATGTTCCAGAAGCCACAGGAAATACTTTTGCCCTCTTCTCTTCCCCAGCTCTCTCTCTAGTACTAACTTGTTTTCTATGTTATGTGAATATGTATGCAAGTGACCTATTAATTTTTTTAAAAAATAAAGAAAATAAAAACCTTACAGTAGTTGAGAGCACAGGATTTGCTGGGCGTATATTGAGCGTTCAGTAGACATTTGTTTTATCCTTCCTCCATCTCTTTCTTCTCTTTTCTCACATCATCTTACTCATGTCTTTTGTGTGAGGATGAGTAGATGGGAGGTTTCCAGTAGGACATCCAGTCTCTTGGAGAGAAGGACACAGTGAATAGGGGTGAAAGTTTTTGCCTATGTGGTATTCTCTAGGACCAAGCATGCCCAAGCTCAAACCTGGAAGCTGAAAAAATTTTGAATACAAAATCACCTTCAATCTCTTCCCAAACAATCTTCCTTTGTGTTCATGGTAGTGTCTTAGTCATACTGCCATAGCCTCTATTAAATTTATTTTCAGATCTAGACAAGACTTTTCAGCAATTAGAGAAGTAGTTGAAAGAAGTTAAAAAATGCTAAGCCCACAAGATTACAACTAACTGTGCCAAAATTTGTTGAGTAGCTTTGGGTGACATGGTTCTTAGGCCAAGGAGTAAAAGATTCTTCAATATTGAAAACTTTTTGAGTGATTTGGCAAAACACATAAAGATGGGTGATGAATCTCCCTACCTCCTGTCTGTCTCCTCCCTTTGACTTGCACACTGCTGAGACTGAAGGTAATATTGATCGCACAAAAGGAAACTTGAAAAGGACATATGCTGCTATATTTTGGATATGATTAAGCTTTGCCACAGTAAACTTCAAGGGAAATACACGAGCCATCTTTTGAATTGCCTGTGGGGAAAATTTCAATGTTAAGTGATGATGAATGCATGGAGATTATTAATATAACAGACATAGTGATGGATCAGCATGTGTATATTTTTGGTTTGGAAGATGATACTATTCATGTTCTAGGGTTAGCCTCAAAATACTCCATTTTCTTATTTTTCTACTATGAATTATATATTTAATACGTTTTAACTGATTTTTTAAATTTATTCAACAGATTAACCACTGCTACATAGC
The DNA here is from genome assembly GCA_004363605.1 of Indri indri. NCBI lineage: Eukaryota > Metazoa > Chordata > Mammalia > Primates > Indriidae > Indri > Indri indri. Next base: position 382,206 of record RJWJ010000067.1, read on the forward strand.
AGGCACTATTCTAGGCCCTGGAGTTACAGAGTTGGTTAAAACAGGCAGGGCCTCTGCCTCTGGAATCTAAATTAGTGATGATAAGGGATAGAAAATAAACAAGTAAGCAAATAAATACAAAATCTAGGTAATTATAGATTGTGTTAATGACCCTAATGGAAATAAACTGGATATAATGGTTAATTTTATATGTCATGGAGTGCCCAGACATTTGGTCAGACATTATTTCAGATATGTCTGTGAGGGTGTTTCTGGAGAGATTAACATTTGAATTGGTAGGCTGAATAAAGCGGATAGCAGATCACCTCCCAATATAGGTGGGTCTCATCTAATCAGTTGAAGACCTGAATAGAACAAAAAAGCTGACCTTCTCTTGAGTAAGAGGGAATTGCACCTACCTGAATGGTTTCATGCTGAGACATCATTATTTTCTTGCCTTTGGACTTAAACCGAGTCTTGAGTCTACCCACCTTCAGATTTGTAGGCTTTCAGAACTATGCTATCAGCTTTCCTGGGTCTCAGGCCTTCAAACTGGAACTGGAACTACACCATCAGCAATCCTGGTCTCCAGCTTGGTGATTCAGATCCTGGGACTTAGCATTCATAGTTATGTGAGACAATTCCTTATAATAAATCTCATCACATACATACATACATATACACATTGTATTAATATATATTCAGATCGTCTCTGATTTACGATGGCCTGACTTACGATTTTTTGACTTTATGGTAGTGCAAAAGTGATATGCATTCAATACACTCCTCAGCTTACAATGAGATTATTTTGGGACATAGCCCCATCGTAAGTTGAGGAGCATTTGTGTCTACACACACACACACACACACACACACACACGCAACACATCCTATTGCTTCTGTTTCTCTAGAGAACCCTGACTAATACACTGGGTGATTAAAATGAGTATGCTAAAATGAACCATGTGGTACATCAGTATAAACTTATGTTTTGCTTAATACTAATACAAATGGTTACATCTAGAAATATGTAGGAATATGTGCTAATACATAGGTCAGTATACATACATATAGTCCTAGCTCTGTTGACAGAGCCCAGTAGTAGTGACACCCCACTAATAATAAGCTCACTTAGCACCAGATCTTGGTTTCTAATACCATTCTCCAATAAAAGAAACCAGTCACATACAAGATGAGACTGAAGCATCTTATAGTGCCAGAATGTAAAGAAATCTTTAAAAAAACAAAAAGATGAGGCCATGTCAAAGGGACACATGAGCCAACCTGAAAGAACCTCTCATAACTAAAGCTGGAATAATCTGAACAATACTTATTTATTATAATATAGTATTGGATTATAATTTAAACCAGTGGTCCCCAACCTCTTTTGCACCAGGGACCAGTTTCATGGAAGATAATTTTTCCATGGACCCGGAGGTGGGGGATGGTTTTGGGATAACTTTGCAGCCACTCCCCATTGCTAGCATCACTGCCTCAGCTCCACCTTGGATTCTCATAAGGAGTATGTAACCTAGATCCCTCGCATGCACAGTTTATGGTAGGGTTCATGCTCTTATGAGAATCTAATGCTGCACCTTTGATCTGAGAGGAGGTGGAGCTCAGGCGTTATGGGTGCGATAGGGAGCAGCTGTCAATACAGATGAAGCTTCGCTTGCTCTCTCCCCTGCCCCTTACCTCCTGCTGTGCAGCCCAGTTCCTAATAGGCCATGGACCAGTACAGGTCTATGGCCTGGGGGTTGGGGACCACAGATTTAAACTATAATATAAACATGCACAAATAGATACTGATACAAAGAAATGATTGAACAAATAAATAAATTGGGGAGATGAGCCAAATCTCCCTAACAGAAGAATTCCAAATACTTCATGTTTATAATCTCCCTTCCCTTCCAACCCTTCCAAGAGCTGGAGCTCAACTCCCTCTAAGCCTTGAGTGTGGGCTGTACTTAGTGACTTGTTTCCAAAGAATAGATTGATAACAGGGTGAAAAGAAGGGGAGGGCATAACTTTACAATGGAGAAGCCTGGCAAACACCGCTTTAGTCAGGTGATCAAGTTTAACATTACCAGTGATAACTGATAGCATTATCAGTGATGAGTCACGTTGATAGCATGTGCCTTTAATATGATGTGATGAGACTATTTCACCTCTGTGGTCTTTTCCCCCAAAACCCATAACCCTAGTCCAATCATGATAAAAATATCAGATAAAACTAAATTGGGGAGCAGTCTACAAAATAGCTGACCAGTGCTCCTCGAAGCTGAAGAAAAAATGAGAAAAGTCTCAGAAATTGTCATAGACCAGAGGAGACTAGGGAGACATGATAACTAAATGTAATGTGGTGTCCTGGATAGGATTCTGGAAAAGAAAAGAGACATTAGGAAGAACTAGTGAAATCCTCCTAAAGTATGGAGCTAAGTCAATAGTAATGTACCAGAGTTGGTTTATTATTTGTGACAAATATACCATAGTAGTGTAATATATCAATAGGGAAACTGGATGTAAGATACATGGGAACTCTATGTACTACCTTTGCAAATTTTGTATAAATTAAAAAAAACTAAAATTAAGTTTATTAAGAAAAAAAGAATGTATGGAAGGCCATGTGTAGCTAGCTGAAAGGGTAGGGAAGGTTGTTCTGAGGAAGTGACTGAGATTGGACCTAAAGTTTCATGATGATCCAGCTTTATTGAAAAATTTTTTGAAGAGCATTCTGGAAAGGGAACAGGAAAACCAAAGACCCTGAGCAGGAAATAACTTGGGGTGTTTGAGGGAATCTAAAGAAGGCCGCCATGTGGCTGGAAGATTGTGCGTAAGGAGTGGTAGGAGATGTTGCTGCGGAAGTAGGGCTGCACCTTACCACATTAGGTCATCGCGAGGAACTTGTGCTTCATTCTAAGAGCAGTGTGATGTCGTTGGAGGGCCTCAGGCAGAGAAATAAAGCATCATCATCGTCATCGTCATCATCATAATCATCAGCAGCAGCACAATAGATGCTTTTGGTTGCTTTGTGAGACTTGGCCAGAGAGAGGCAGGGCTGATGGCATTGATGCTGTTAAAATGCTCCCTTGATGGACAAAAGGGACACGATGGTGGTTTACAGTAGAATGATGGCAGAAATGAAGAAAAATTTATCCATTTAAAAAACACCTTGAACGTAGAAGCAACAGGTTTTTAATTTTGTTTTTGCTTTGTAATTTATTTCGTGGCAAAACATCTGAACTGACTTGAAGCTATTTATAGTGTCTATCTATCTCATTGAGTGTTGAAAGTCATATATTTTGCTGTAGAATTAATGTGATTGGCTACAGGGTGCAGATGCGGACCTTGCTGATGGTGTGGATGTTTCATAATATACTGAAAATGCACCGCGTTATATTTTAAAAATCCTGACAATTTCGCATTCTGAAACACATATGGCCCAAAATGTTTTGGGTAAGAGATTTTGGCCTAACATATGGTCTATCCTGGAGAATATTCTATGTGCACTTGAGAAGAATGTATATTTTGATGTTATGTATTCCGTACTTAACACTGTTCTGTAGATGTCTGTTTGGTGTAGTTGATTTATAGTGTTAGGTGTAGTTGGTTGATAGTGTTGTTCAGGTCTTCTATTTCCTCATTGATCTTATGTCTGGTTGAAAGTGAGGTAATGAAGTTTCCAAGTATTATTGTTGAATTATTTATTTTTCCATTCAATTCTGTCCATTTTTCCTTCACATATTTTGGGACTTTGTTGTTAGGTGCAAATATGTTTGTTAAGTGTTATATCTTCCTGATGGATTGACCATTTTATCACTATAGAATGTCCTTTGTTTCTATGCCTTAGTCCATTTATGCTGCTATGACAAAATATCTCAGACTGGGTAGTTTAATGAGGGACAGCTCATGGTTCTGAGATTGGGAGTCCAAGATCAAGGTGCCAACAGATTCGGTGTCTGGTGAGGGCTCGATCTCCACCTCCAAGATGTTGCTTTGTTGCTGCATCCTCCAGAGGGAATGAATGCTGTGTCTGCACGTGGTGGAAGAACAAAAGAGAGTAAACCCACCCCCTCTAGTCCTTCTATAAGGGCCCTAATTCCATCCATGAGGGCTTTGTCCTCATGACTTAATCACCTCTTTAAGATACCACATCATTGGCAATTAAGTTTCCACGTACCAATTTTGGAGGGGAAACCACCATTCAAATCATAGTACTCTAGTAACGAGTTTTGTCTTAAATGTCTATTTTGTCTGTTAATATAGCCACTTCAGCTCTGTTTTGATTACTGTTTGCAAGATATACATCTTTTTTCATCCTTTTACTTTCAGCCTATTTGGTCTTTGAATCTAAAGCATGTCTTTTGCAGAGAGCATATTAGTTGGCTTATTGGGTAAGGGATTTTGGAACCTGTATAAAGCTATCCATGGAATAGAGACTTATGAAAATCAACAAATATTTTAGGGATTGCTTTCTGATTGTGAAGTTATCAGTTTAGCAAAGTCTAAGTTTCTACAATCATGAAGAATATGTGCTGTCTGAGATTAAATGTTTTGAATCCCTATTTGGAATTGTGAATATTCTGCTAATATTCTATGCATTTATGTAATTTTCCTCTTTTCCCTATTTTCTCTCCCACCCCCAAACTATTTGAGACCTGGTGTGAGTAACTGAAGAGTTATGGAAATCTGTTTTTCTAATAAAAAGGAGATTCTTATTGCCATTCATAAATAGTCAATTGCTTTTGCATCTCCAGAGCTTCCTGATTATGAGGTCCTGTTGAACAAGTAGTCTTTGTAACTTAAGCCTCACCCTTTTAAAATGTGTTATACATCTTCTAGAAGAGTTGAGATTATATGAGAATTAGTGTAATATAATGGAAAGAGCATATGGGCTTTGGTAATATGCAGACCAGAGTCCAAATTTTAGCTTAGCCTCTTTCTAAACTGTGTGACCAACAGTGAAGATACATGTATTAACTCCTTAGTGTTGTTGGGATGATTAAATCAAGTAACATTTTCAAAGTTCTTGGCATTTGACGGCCTCTTATTGATTCCTGACTTTTAACCTGGTTAGAACAAAACTTGTGATATGTACAATTTTGTTAGGTTTTGGATTTGCTGCTTATTTATTTATCACTTATTTATTTATCCATTTAATAATTCAACAAATATTTATTAATTACCTACTAGGTGCCAGTATTCTAGGCTCTGGGGATGAACAAGAGTAAACAAAAAAAAAAAAAAAAGGGGGGAAAAAAGAGAAAATTCCATCCCTAAGTGTCATACATTCCCAAGACTGGTAATATATAAGTAGAAATTCCAAGTAAAAGAATTAGTGACAAATGCTAAGAAGAAAACATTGGGCAACAAAGGGGGATATGAAATGTTGAGGAGCATTGTTAAAATCTTAGGCAGGGTGATTAGGGAAGGCTGCAATCTGTAATCATTGATTTGGCTGACAGAAATTTTTTTATATATTGCCTTCTAGAAATAGGGTGTGCTAATGAATACTTACCATGATTAATTTCCCTATTGAAGTACATTTCATTCTGGGTTTTAGTTTTTCATGAGTGAACTGGAGAGGTCTGTATTTATGGCCTATAGTTTTATAATTTGTGTCAATATATTAAAAGCCTTGATAAAGAAGCCTCCGTTTCCTTGATCTATTTTATATCCAGTATATTACAGAGAAGACTCAAGACATTAGTTTTAGGGCCAAGGAAAAAGAGTACAGTCATACGGACATTAGGTGAAAAAGAATAGAGAAAATGTATTCTGGATACTAAGGAACACAGATGCTCAATTTGTTCCTCCTGAGTCATTTAAAATATTTATTTATGTAGCTATGTTTACAGTTCAACTTACAGAATTAACAAAGCGGTAGGATCTTAAAAGCTTTTGTATAGAAGAAATTAGGTCTACTTAGGATCATATTTATTTTTAATATTGATTTTTATAAATATAGTGATAATAGAATAAGTGAAAAACTGATTTTGGACCTATTTTCTCCTGGGACAAGTACAGTTTTTCTGTTGAAAACAATTTATGATATGAATTGTTTTGAAGAGAAGCTCCATCATCTCACCGAATGCCATCTAGAAACTTGGCTATTTGGCGAATTAATGTTTGAGGCTGTAATTTTCAAGATAATATAATTGGGAGATATTGAAGTGGCTCATGTATGACTTGGCCACTATGAAAGACACGCAATGACTTAAAGAGGGGAAATGACTTTTTATGTCGTTCCTGGAGCTACGCAAATTGATACTTGGGCTTCCAAAATCCATTTGAAATAAATGGCTTCCATTTATCAGTGCAATGGGTTGCTAAGTAGCCCGTATTTTTTGAATCTCTGCCATTGGCAGTAAATATGAATATAAAGGAGTTTTTAAAGGTGAAGATACCTTCCTCTTCTTCAGAAAACTTTTAATAATATGGAGACATTTTGTTTGAGTGTATGGTACCAAAGCTCAACCAAAATGGAATTATCAGTTTCCCAAATTTGATGGGAAATGTCATCCATAACTTAAAACCTTTAGCTCTCAGAGGCCATAAGGATAAGAGGGTTATTAAGAATCTTTTATTCAGGAAAAAAGTGATGGTCATTTCATGGGGAATAAGATGTGATATTTATAAATACACGCAGAAAGGAAGATAGATTGTTCTTAGGATAAGTATTCTCCATGGAGCTCTTGCCTGGGTTTTCTGTGTTTGGTTGATTGCTTTCATAGTGCACTAGTTTAGATCATCTGTTAAAAGTTTAAACCCTTTCAAAATAAGTCAGTGTGTCTTGATGGTTTCTATGAGCAAGGGTGTCATTTTCCCCCAGTTAAATGTCAGAAGAGCTTCACTGTGCAACTCTGCCCTCTAGTGTTTCACGTGAACTACGGTTAGGTTCTTGGAATTTGACCCAGGGTGCATACAGTTCCGTTAAGTAAGAGGTATTTTCTTTCTATATTTTTTCCATCTTGTTTGAAAATAAATTTAACTCAGATTCCATTTACTTAGAAAGCTTTGTCATGTGTTATTGCTCACCTAATTTGCTTGAACAAATATCTATTTTTGTATTTGATTAGATTTTGAATTAATCAAACATTTTCTGTTTTCTTTATTCCACTTTGAAATTTTGGGGATTTAAATCTTACTCTGTTCAAAGATTTTGAAACAACTGCTTCTTAAATATCTTAAGAATATAAAGAATGTGAACTGAGGCAGAATGTTAAATTCATTAAAATTATTATAGGGAGTATATTCAAATTTTGATTGCCCATTGTGTATCTGGGCGCAACAAGTTTAAATAGAAGATAATTATAACATCTGGTGGTCTCTGCCAAAATATTTATAATATATTGATCATCAAATATTTTCACTGTTTTCGTCAACCAAGAAAAAATCCTTTAAATTCTTTAAAGATTTAGATTTTCAAAGAGGGCATCTTTATTTTGCCTTAGGGCAACATTTTAAAAGAGAATTAGATGAGAAGCAATTTTCATGATGTAAAACTCACGAACTATATTTGAAAATGAGGTTTTTAATTACTAAGGATTGTTTTACTAATGGCAAGCCTTCTTGCTTGAAGGAGAATTTTTTTTCCAAGCAGCTTAAGTTCTTAGTTAAGTTCTTAGTTCTTAGTTCTTAATGTTCTTAGAGGAACATTAATTAAGCAGTAACTATTGAGGCACCGACCATCTCCTGAGGATCAGGCATTGGTGGGAGGATGTGTGGAGAATGATTCTCTCTGGCTGGTTGTGAATCTCAGGGAACAGCTCTGTAACCTGCAAATAACTAAAAATAACAAAGAAATTGAAGAAGAAAATAGAGAGATATAAATAATTTTCTTTTTCTAAATAGGAAATATAATTTTATTTCAGAGTTATGATGCATTTCAAGAACAATAATGGATATTAGACAAACTTTGTCTGGAAGCACATGCATCCCTTTTTCAGATTAATGAGGCCAAAATTGCTATTGGTTTGATGCACAGCAAATGTGACCTATTAGTTACTGAAAATGAATGATGTGCAAACAGCTCTGAAGAACTTGGTTTGTAGTACTGTCCTTGCCTTATTGTCTGACTAACTCATATATCAAGTACTAGAAAGCATGGCAAAAGGTGGAAGGAATGTTATGTTCTATCAGGGAAACCATTTCAACTCTGGTTTTTAAGGTTCTTATAGGTGGAGCTGGGATCTATAGGGCTGACTTAAGGTGTATAAAGCTTCTGTTATATCATGGCATGTCCATAAAATTCCTTAAACCTATTTTATTCATTTATATAATTTTTTCAAGACAGACCATTGAATTTTAATGTTACTGAGTATGAAAAGTTTGTTGATATGTGTTTTGTATTTTTTTAAAAAATTAATTGGTTATTTTAAATTGACAAAAATTATATATATTTATTGTGTACAACATCATGTCTTGAAATACATATACATTGTGGGATGGCTAAATGGAACTAGTTAACATATTCATTACCTTACATTCTTGTCATTTTTAGGGGGTGAGAATACTTAAAATCTACTCTTTTAGCAACTTCCAAGAATACGATACATTGTTAACTATAGTCGCCATGTTGTACAATAGATCGCTTGAACTTATTCCTCTTATCTGACCAAAATTTTATATCATTTGACAAACATCTCCTCACCCTCAGTCTCTGATAACCACCTGTCTACTCTCTGCTTCTATGTTTTTAAATTCCACATATAGGCAAGATCATGTGACTGAACAATATTCCACTGAGTATATATACCACATTTTTAATCCATTTATCCACTGATGGACACTTAGGTTGTTTCCGTATCTTGGCTATTGTGAATAATGCTGCAGTAAACATGGGGGTCCAGATATCTCTTTGAAATACTGATTTCATTTCCTTTGGACATATACCCAGTAGTGGGAAATTGCTGGATCATGTGGTAGTTATATTTTTAATTTTTTGAGAAACCGCCATACTGTTTTCCATAATGGCTGTGCCAATTTACGTTCCCACCAACAAACGTTGTACAGAGGTTGCCTTTTCTCCATATCACTTGACATCTTTCATCTTTTTGATAATACCCATTCTAACATGTGGGAAGTGACATCTCTCATTATGGTTTTGATTTCCATTTTTCTAATGATAAGTGATGTTGAACAGTTTTTCATATATCTGTTGGCCATTTGTACATCTTCTTTTGAGAAATGCCTATTCAGGTCCCATGGCTATTTTTTAATCAAGTTACTTCTTTTTTTGTGATTGGGTTGTTTGAGTGCCTTATATATTTTTAATATTCACTCCTTATCAGGTATGTGTTTGCAAATATTTTCTCTGATTCCATAGGTTGTATCTTCACATTGTTGATTGTTTACTTTGCTGTGTGGAAGCTTTTTAATTTGATGTAATGCCATTTGTCTATTTTTGCTTTTGTTGCCTGTGCTTTTGAGATCATATAAAAAAAATCACTGCCCAGATCGATGTCATGGAGCACCCCACATATTTTCTTCTAGTAGTTTTATAGATTGAGGTCTTGTGCTTAAATTTTTAATTCGTTTTGAGTTGATTTTTGTATATGGTGTGAGCTAAGGGTCTAATTTCATTCTTCAGCACGTAGATACCTGGTTTTCAAAAAATTGTTTATTGAAGAGACTGTACTTTCCCCATTGTGTGTTCTTGATACCCTTGTCAAAAATCAGTTGACCATAAATGCATTAATTTATCTCTGGGCTCTCTATTCTGTTCCATTGAACTGTGTGTCTGTTTCAATGCTAGTACCACGCAGTTTTGATTACTGTAGCTTTTTTGAAGTCAGGTAGAGTGGTGCCTCCAGCTTTGTTCTTTTTGCACAGGATTGCTTTCTCTATTCAGGGTCTTTTGTGGTTCTATATAAGTGTAAGCATTGTTTTTTATATCTCTGTGAAGAATGACATTGGAATTTTCATACAGATTTCATTGAATCTTTGGATCACTTTGGTAGTATGGACATTTTAATGATAATAATTTTTCCAATCCATGAACGTAGTGTATCTTTCCATTTGTGTCTTCTTAATTTCTTTTATCAATGTTTTATAGTTTTTAGTGTACAGGTCTTTCACTTCCTTGTTTAAATTTATTTTTAAGTTTTTAAAATAACTATCCTAAATGGGATCATTTTCTTGATTTCTTCTTTTTGTGTATAGAAATGCTACTGATTTTTGCATGTTGATTTTTGTCTCCTGTAAATTTACTGAATTCATTTATTAGTTCTAATAGTTTTTTGGTGGCATCTTTAAGGTTTTCATTATAAGATTATGTCATCTGCAAATGAGGAAAATTTCAGTTCTTTCTTTTTAACTTGGATGCCTTTCATTTCTTTCTCTTGCTTAATTGCTGTGGCTAGGACTTTTAGTACTGTGTTGAATAGAAGTGGTGAGAGTGGGCATCCTTGTCTTGTTCCTGATCTTAGAGGAAAAGTTTTCGCTGTTGAGTATGATGTTGGCTGTGGGTTTGTCATATATGGCCTCTATTGTGTTGAGGTATATTCCATCTATGCCTAGTTTGTTGAGTTTTATCATAAAAAGATGAAGTATTTTGTCAAATGCTTTTTCTGAATCTTTTGAGATGATGATACAGTTTTTGTTCTTCATTCTGTTAATGTGATGTATCACATTTATAGGTTTATATATGTTGATCCACTCTTGCATCCCTGGGGTAAATCTCATTTGATCCTTGTGAATTATCTTTTTAAAGTCCTGTTGAATTCAGTTTGCTAGTAGTTTGTTGAGGATTTTTGCATTTATGTTCATCAGGGATATTAGCCTGTAATCTTTTCTTGTAGTAGCCTTACCTGGCTTTCAGGTATCAGAGTAATGCTGGTCTCATATAATAAGTGGAAGTATTTCCTTCTCTTCAGTATTTTAGAAGAGTTTGAGGAGGATTTGTGTTCTTCTTTAAATGTTTGGTAGAATTCAATAATGAAGCCATTAGGTCCTGACTTTATTTCGTGGGAGATATTTTATTATTAATTCAATCTCCTTATTCATTATTGCTCTGTTCAGATTTTCTGTTTCTTCATAATTTAATCTTGGCAGTTTGTATGTGTTTAGGAAGTTATCCTTCTCTTCTAGGGAATTTCCTGGCATCTAATTGTTTGTAGTAGTCTCTTATTCTTTGTATTTTGGTGGTATTGGTTGTAATGTCTGCTCTTTCATTTCTGATTTTATTTATTTTAGTTTTCTTTCTTTCTTAGTCTTGCTAAAGGTTTTCAATTCTTTGTTTTGTTGATCTTTTCTATCATTTTTTTAGTCTCTCTTTTATTTCTGCTCTGACCTTTATTTCCTTTGTTCTATTAACTTTGGGCTTAGTTCATTCTTTTTCTAGTTCTTGAGGTGTAATGTTAGATTATTTATTTGATATCCTTCTTCTTCTTTAATGTAAATATTTATTGGTATAAACTTCCTTCTTAGAACTGCTGTTGCTACATCCCATAAGTTTTGATATGTTGTGTGTCCATTTTCATTTGTCTCAAAATATTTTTAAATTTCCCTTTTATTTCTTCTTTGACCCATTGATTAAGAGCATGTTGTTTAATTTTCATGTGTTAGTGAATTTTTCAAAATTCCTCCTATGATTGATTTTTAGTTTCATACCATTGTAGTCAGAAAACATACTTGATATGATTTTAATCTTCAATTTGTTAAGACTTGTTTTGTGGCCTAAGATGTGATCTCTGCTGAAGAATGTTCCATGCACACTTGTGGAGAATGTGCATTCTGCTGCCGTTGGATGGAATCTTTTGATATGTCTGTTAACTCCATTTGGTCTAAAGTGTAGTTTAATTCTCATGTTTCCTAATTGGTTTCTGTCTGGATGTCCTGTCCTTTGCTAAGAGTAGGGTATAGAAGTTTCCAACTATTTTTATATTACATGGTCTATCCTTCTCTTCAGATATATCATAATAAATTTGCTTTATAGTTTTAGGTGCTTCAATATTGGGCACATACATATTGCTATATCCTCTTCATGAATTAACCCCTTTATCATTATATAATGACTTTCTTTGTTTATTTTTACAGTTTTTGACTTAAATTCTACTTTAACCTATTTTAAATAGGAATACAGTGTGAGGATTTTAAATGAATAAATAAATGTATACATACACTGTATTTTACATAAAGATGTGCATGTAGTACTTTTGCCCCATCAAAAATTAAAATATATTTCTAGGCTCAGATGGATTTCAGAATACTTGAAAATCTACACATGATAAAAACTGCATAAATTAGTATGGTTAATTTATAGTTGACTGTCTTGGTAGTGGTGTATGTTTTAGTTTTAGTTTCGACATAAAAAATATTATTCATCAGATTTTCATATGGTAAGAAAAATGACTTTTGTTACTTATTGCCTATTTCTCTCAGCAGCAAACCCTAGGGTATTAAATGAAATAACCACATAGTAAATTAAAATTTGTTTTGCATGTTCAGTAACATATTTTCAACAGTTAAACCTTTAACAAAATACAGAGAATATTAATTTGTTAATTACAGTTATGCATTGCATAACAATGATTCAGTCAATGATGGTCCCATAAAATTATAATGCCGTATTTTCACTCTACCTTTTCTATGTTTAGATATGTTCAGATACACAAATATAATACTTACCATTCTCTTGCAATTGCCTACAATATTCAGTAGAGTAACATGATGTACAGGTTTGTAGCCTAGGGGCAGTAGGCCATGTGATAGAGCCTAGATGTAAGCTATACCACCTAGGTTTGTGTAAGTGCACTCTGTGTTTGCACAATGACGAAATCACCTAACAGCATGTTTCTCAGAATGTATCCCCGTCGTCAAGTGATGGATGACTGTAATTATTATTGTTACTAATATCACAGCAAAGGATTGGTACAAAACTGGGACAATTTTTAATGCAATAGCATAAAGTCTCATGAGAGTGAGGAGGAGAATTCTTACATTAATATGTATCTGAATTGCATGTTCTGTATGAAAATATATTTATTGAATCATTTCTTAGCAGTTCCTCACTGACATAAGAATAGTATTCTCATAAAGAACTAATATAATATTGGGTACTGTTCAAGGCAGTTTTAGTTTATAGTTTCAACACAAGGCCCTAAACTTCAAATAAGGTGCTAACTGTATATGGGTGACAGTTCTATGATATGAAAAGTAATACAGAGCTTCTTATCAATTGCGAGTCAGAATTTGGCCACCACTTTGGAAGTAAGAGCTCATTTCTCCTATCTTATCAGAGCCTAATAATAGAATTTCTTTTAGATGTTTGATCAAAACCAGTGTCAGCAAAGTTACTATATAGTGATTAAATTATACAATTATTAATTAAGTATATAGTGTATATATATTCAGAACTCAGTGCAAAGAATATATTTCTTTGCATACTTACAGATATTCATGGTTTAAAACTAACTTGATTGCATAGCAAACACTAGTGGAAAGTGATAAAGATTAGCAAGCATTTACTTTAAGCTAATCCCAATGTGTCATCTCCAGGACTGAAATATTTATTAAATTTGGTCAAGAGCATTCTGGAGGAGGAAGTTAAGAGTATGTTTGTGTATCTCCCTATGTACACACTTTCTCAGGCTGACTATGGTTGAACCTTGGGTGAGCTCAGAAGAAAAGTACATGTATTGTAAAGTTTGTGTTGCAATACAATGGCTACTTCTAGAGATGTTTACTGACAATGATAATAACTGCCATTTATTGAACTCTTACGTGTCAGGCACCTTGCAAAGTGCTTAATAAGAATGCCTGACATAATTCTCAAAAATAGGATAAGAGCAATCAGTTTAGAAAAAATATTTCTTACTTTGAGGTGCTTCAGTTGTACCAAGTACAGGCCCTCTGGAATTCAGAATGTTTAAATCAGCTGGGAAAATGGAATGAGCATTTCTGATAAGTTAGGGAGGCCAAGTCCTAGTTCATGCACCACCGTACATCACTAAGGGATTTGGGATAAATCTAATAATTTACTAAACTGTTTTTAGCTACATAAGTAATTCAGGGAAACATAATATTGTCAAACTATATGTTAAAATTTAAATAATTCAGGTAATGTAGAAAGCAGTAGAGTAAAAATGGATAAGCCCTTCCTTTACTTACCCTCCGGGCCCCAACCTGGCCCATTTGCTTCCTGATGATAATTACTGTGAAGAAAATGGTCTGTGGCCTCTAAGAGTCTTGAAAAATGCATTTACGTGGATACACATGTTTCTGTGTATTTATAGTATTTCTTTCCCCCAAAATAGGAAGCTTCTACCTGCATTGTTCTGTAGCTTCTTTCACTTGACAGTATATTAAAACATGTGATTCTCTATTCTTTTTAGCCGATACATTCTATCCCTTAAAATGAATCTAATAATTTATTTAACAGTTTTCCTGTTGAGGGACATTGGGTAGTTCCAACTTTTCACTAATATAAAAATGATGCAGTGAACTCTATGCAAATGTTGAGTGTGCGACTGTAGGGTTGAGTCACATGTGGAAATGTTGGATTGTGGAGTATGAGCCATTAACCTTTTGAAAGACACTTCCAAATTGTCCACAGTCGACACTGTAGTATGAATTTAAATCAGCATTGTAGGACAGTGCCTATTTCCCATCTTCACCAATACGGAAATTATAAATGATTAATTATTATTAAAATATTAATGTCACATAAAGTGATACTTTGTTACTTTTAATTTGCATTTCCCTGATTACTAGTGAGGTTGAACATTGCCTTTTGTTTACTGACCACTGGTATGTCTGTGTGTGGGTGCATGTATGTGAATTATATGCTCATATTATTCGCCTATTTTTGATTGAAATAAAATTTATTAATTTTTAAATGTATATTAACATCATTAAAAATTTTTTTCTCTTTTTTGGGGGGTGCAGTTTCATCTGTTAGTGTCTGTTGTAGAACTTACAATCTAATTGGGAGATAGACATTAACCAATGATCATACAATTCCTTTTTAAACATAAGAGGATTATCTTTGTGTTCTTGATGTCCAACTTAATTGACTTGCGATTAGATAATATACTTGGTGTAAATTCAGTCTTTTAATATTTACTGAGACTTGAATTTGGGCCAAATATATGTATAATTTATGTAAATGTGGCATGTGTGCTTGAAAAGAATGTGTTTTCTTCAGTTGAATGCAGTTTTTTGAGTTTAATTGGATTGTCCTGTATGGCTTGCTCTACCCCTGACAAAATTCTTTGAGTTCCTGAGGTGAAGCTGACAGATTTGCTGGACACGTAGCTACAGAAAGCCCCTGGCATCACTTTCCCAACCATATCATAGGATTTGGTTTAGATGCAAGTTATAAAAATCCAAATATCTAAAGCTCAGAAAAGGTCAGAATTTTTTTAATTTCTCCCTGAAAGTATCAGATAAAGTGCTTCAGGGCTGTGCTTCCATGTTGTGAAAGTCTAGGCCCCTCCTGTCATACTGTTCTGATGTATGCGGCCTCCATTTCTAAGTTTATCTGATTGCCTAGTATGGCTGCTTCAGATCCAGACATCACATACATATTCCCTGTAGAGCATGGTAAAAGAGGGAAAAGCACATCCTTCTAGGTATGTCTAGAAAAATCTAGAGGACATTTTCCAAAAGATGCACACAGCAATTTAGATTATATCCCATGGACCACAGCCAAGTCACACAATCACATCTAGCTTCAGGGCAAGCTAGGAAATGTGTTTATTTTGGTTAGCCTGTGACCAGATGAATTTTGGGAGAGCTTTACTAAGAAAAAATGAATAGATGCTAAGTAACAATAATCATTCTCTGCTATAACTAATTGTCAGTATGTACATGCATCATTTAATAGATAGTTTATTGAATATTGAATGCAAGTGCCTTCCGGTATAAAGGATACTGCACTTAACTTTGTGTGTGATCTTTGCTAAAATACTTAGAATTCCACCTTTTCTACCTCCTAAAACAGCACTGAGCATGCTGTACCCTTTCTTAAGAGCCTCTTTAGCAACTCCTAACTGCCTGCAGAGTGGCAATCGTACTTCCTAGCACGGTAGTCAAGGTCTTCACCGAGCTCACCACATCTGCAGTCACCAGGCGCACGCTCATCTGTCATCTTGCCCAAGAGCCATCTTTGCTTTCCCAGTGCAGCCAGAAACCCGTGTTAGTTCCTGTGCTGACAACACTCCTTTCTCATCTAGTTAGTGCCTTTTCTCTACTGTTTATGTGGAGAAATCTCCTCTTGCTTTCCGTGTCTAATCCAAAAGCCACTCGTTCTCCAAGCCCTTTCTGAACACTGAGTGTGATCTTCTCCCTGTGGAACCTCTGCGGCCCTTTATCTTTCCTGTGTTCCTGTCATCGTGTGCATGCTCTTGTCTCTCTGCCTCACTCTGAGGCGCTTGAGGGCAGGTCCAGGGCCTGACTCATTTTTCCGTCCGCTGTAATGTCTTGGCATGTGCAGCATTGGACAATACATCACAAAGGGGGTCAAAGTGGAAGATTTATTGCTCCTAAAATGTGTGCAACTAGTGCCATAATATTTATTTTGTACAATCAAAATGATCATATTACATTAATGTAATTTATACTTTGTGTGGTCCAAATGACATTATTGGTGCTTAATCATAGTAATAAGTAGAGAGATACATTTAGTTCAAAGATAGCATAACTAGCTGCAGGTGGTGAGAGAACACGCAATACCACTTACTGGCATATCTTAATATTTTAACGGATTTATTCTTAGCCAAACAGAAGAAGCAGAATTTAGGAACAATGCCAGTTCCTGAAATTGGATTCATCAGGGGCACTTTATTTCATAAACTTTGGGAGGGAAGGGTGAAACATCTTGGGCCCCACTTGTGTCTCCAAATTGGGATAAGAAATGGAAATCTGATCTTGCTGTGGAAACCATTTGCAGATAATCTTATCCTGTGCTCTTATACTTATTCTTCCAGTGTCAGTCAGGAGTTTTTTTTTTTTTTTGCACCAGACTGAATCCTGACAAAATTTGTCTTGGTTTCTTTAAGATGAATTAATTAACAGGGTTTGATGTAGTTTGTGACATGGATCTTGATAACAGCTATTACTTTTATATCATAGATATACTTAGAACATGTGTTTTAACTATATTTTTGAGCCTTGGCCCAGAAACTTGGAACAAATCTCATCTTTTGACAGAAACAGAAACAGTCCTTTGTTAGACAGCTGAGGAGGCAGGTAGAAACTGTCTGGTTTCTATCACACGCATTGTAAATTACCAGTTTCTGTGTATTCATCTTGAGAGATGCAAAAAAAAGTACATTTGGTAAAAGCCATTTATTCATAATATAATAGAAAGGTAAGTAAAATAGAAATAAAAATACAATGCTAACTAAAAATCTCTTCATGCTTAATGAGTGAGATACTAGAAATGTAGCTATTAAAATTAGGATCAATACATGAGTGTCTGTTATCACTACTGTTATTTGAAATTATTCCGGAGGTATTAGCTGATGCAATTAGCAAGGAGAACAGAAAAGTGGGCATGCATGTTTTCCCCCACACTTGTATTGGCAAAGAATATTATTCTTTGTCTTCACCCAGAAATTACAACAACAAAAACTAAACTAAAAACTCATTATTATTTTATTTGCATTCCTTTGATTAATGGGAGATTGGTTTCTTTTCATCTGTTTTTTGACAATGTTAAGGATGAGATATGAAATGTTTACTTGTGGCAATAACTGGAGACGGGGAAGGAAGAATTCTGATTGGCATCACCCTTCAATAATTCCACCCACCCACACACACGCACGCGCACACACACACACGTGCACATGCACGTCCATACAGACACACTCTTGAGGCAAAGATACAAGACTACAAGCTGCCAGGTTTTTGTTCTACTAGGAGACAAAAAAAAATGGATCGGTCTGAAGGAGTGGGCCGTGGCAAGGGAGTGGTTCTGGGAAAAGGATTTGGGGTGTCTGACCTGACACTGTGTTTCTGGAGCATGGTTTAGGGAATGTTTGTCTGAATACAAAATGTACGACTCTTTGACTTGGCAATGACATCTCAGGGGATGTACTCTGAGGATATAATTATACTCGTCTGAAATGATCTGTGTACGAGGATATTGATTTCAGTCCTGTTTGTGATAGAGGAATATCGGGAAAGGCCTAAAGGCTCACCCATAAGGACTGGTGAACGGTTATATAAATTGTGGCCCCTCAATACAGGGGGTTACTGTGAGGCCAATGAAAGGTATTGACTTGGAAAGATTTCCACATTCTGTTGTCAAGGGACAGAAATCAGGTTATGGGATACATGTGCGCTCTAACCTCAGTAGTTGAATAGATAGATATCTGAACGTATCTATGAGTGTACAGCAATGGAGAAGACATTTACTAGAATACTGACATTGGTAATTAAAAGTTAATTGGGAAGATGCATGTAAGTATGAAGCTGTTGGGGAGTAATGGAAGATATTTACAATGAATTCTTAAGGTCACAGGGTTTCAGAGAAGGGGAAAGTCAGCGTAGCACCAGGGATCAAAGAGGGTCTCATGCAGTGGGAAACACTTATCAGAGTTGGGAATTTGAATGGGTTGAGAGGCAGGAACAGCATTTTAGGTTCTGGGGATCAGCAGTTATTCCACAGTGTTCCTGTGAAGCTGGTGCCATGAACCAAAATAAGTGATGGCCTTCAGACTCAAGGAGCTTACAGTCTAGTGGGGAATAAAAGCATGTAAATGACAATTGAGTGTGGTGAATGGGCTTCCAGGGCCTGGAGGTCCAGGACTCTCCATACATACTAGTTTTGAGCAGTGAAAACTGCAGCAGGAATTGGCTCTCATAGCTTCCTGCTGTCCCTTGTAAATTCCAGGAATTCTTTGTGTTATATGATATAAAGGTAACTCCTATCAAAATCAGTTAGTTTTATCTGTTTATAGACTTTGTTTAAATGGAATCTTATGGTGCTTACGGTTTTGTCTTGGTCTTCTTTAGCTTAATATTATATTTGTGAGATTCATGTACGTGGTCGAGGGCATCAGTAGTTTGATTTTTTTTATCGCTGTGTAGTATTCTGTTGCGTGGATACCACAGATGCAGGGCATTGGTAAGCTGTGCTGTTCTCTTTCTCCTGGGACCAGTGGGCCACCCAGGGCATGTTGTTCTTAAGGAGATGGTTGAAGCATAAAGGAACATAACAGAGCATGCAAGCACACATCTGCTAACATTCCATCAGGCAAGGCAAATTCCAAGGTGGGGTCCAAAGTCAAGGCACAGGGAAATGGGATTCTTCTGTGGAGGTAGGAGAAACTGCAGAGTTGTGTGGCTAAGGGCATGGATACAGGGAAAGGGGAAGACTCAGGGCCTTGCATTCAATGACGCTGGGTCATAGGGCATATGTATGTGTGGCTTTAGTAGATACTGTCAAAGAGTTTTCCAAGTGCTTGTACCAATTTGTATTCCCACTGGCGACATAAGCAAACTCTAGTTGCTCCACATTCTCGCCAACACTTGGTGTTGAATTCTTATGATTTTTGATTCTAACCACAGATTCCCTCCTCACCTCAGCTTTCCATTACACTTCCTCTTTGTTTCGTTTAGGCCCTAGGTCTTTAAAACAAGGTGCAATTAGTGACTTTCCAGGAAGACCTCACTTACATTTCAGTGGAAGGTGTGGGAAGTTGAGGTGAGGGCCTGTGGGAGGATAGGTGCTGTGCATGGTAAGGGGGAGCTGGGAGAGCAGATTAGAGGGGACAGCTAACGGGTGGCTACACATGGCTGGAGAAGGATCGGTGGGAAGGGTGGTAGGGACAGGCAGTGGAAGGGAGGGGTCACGTATCTCTCTTTCCCTTTCTCCAGCACCAAACCCAC
This sequence comes from Indri indri, assembly GCA_004363605.1. Lineage (NCBI taxonomy): Eukaryota > Metazoa > Chordata > Mammalia > Primates > Indriidae > Indri > Indri indri. The sequence goes on from RJWJ010000067.1 coordinate 402,024, forward strand.
CAGCCTGCACTTGCTTTTGGACAGGATAAATAATGATCATGGTTGGAAGTTGGTACCAGGGAAAGATTGCCAAATGTTAGTGGGTCTGTGTAGGCTAGTAAGGAAAGAAGGAAACAGGAGAGGAAAATTCCATGTAGCCAGTGAATTTGGTCAATTTCTGGGTAGCCATTCTTTTTAAGGGGTGTCTAAAAGTAGGATTATGAAATATGTTACATTCATGATATCTATATGTTATTACCCATTATATGTATTTTCTTCCACAAATTTAATCCTATGAGTTGGTTTTTTATTATCAAAAAATAAATCCATGCCCTTTGTTTCCTATCAATTTGAGTACTTAATTCCTACTCTGATCGCTTATTAAATGGATGTGTGCTGAAAGTGATAGACGGCACTCTCCCCAAATTTTTCCTTCAAATTTCCTAAAACATGCAATATGAAAAAGAGGCAGAAGATTAAGAAAACACACATTACAGAAATTTCCCCATGATGTGTTGGTGCTACGTAGACTTGATGGTGGCACAGATGTTTCCTGGAATCTGCAGTTGTATGAGCTGTGAACCAGCAGTCTCTGCCTGGGTTCTGTCGCTCATTCAGTGCATTGGGTGTACTCACTGAATAGGCGACACAGTGGTGAGGCAGAGTTGAGGGGTACAGTGATGAATTATGCTTCCCATCTTGAAGAATTTCTAGTAGAATGTAGACAAGGGACCCAAATAACTGCAAACTGAGGTGCAGAGTGTCAGGATTGCTATGCTGCCATGCAATATTAGTTGCATAAATAGATCCAGTGGACTCCGCTGTCCAGGAATGACTCCTCTGAAACAACTGTGGACAGATTCATGGTCATTCAGCATACCTGGGAGATCCCCAATTCAGATTTCCATGGACATGTTAAAGATCATCTAGACCAAGCCTCTCTACTCAGAGAGGAGATGAGGTACCCAAGCTCCCAGAGATAGTTAGTGGTCAAGCTGTGTCTGGAACCAGGACCTGCCATTTTTCACAAGCAGTTTCACAGTTGAAGGCATGGTTTAATAAGCCCACATATCAGATTTTGACTCTCTCTGCATTTACTTCCTTTGTAACCTTGGGCCAGCACTTTTTTGTTTTGATTGAAAATACTCTGTTAATTTTTTTAGTATATACTTTTTATTTCAGAATATTATGGGGGTACAAATGTTTAGGTTACATATACTGCCTTTGCCCCACCTGAGTCAGAGCTGCAAGCGTGTCCATCCCCCAGATGGTGCGCACCGCACCCATTAGGTGTGAATATACCCATCCCCTCCTCCCCGCTTAACCTCGGTGTCCCAGTATTTTTGGCTACGATGAGTGGGGATAATAATAGTAGTAACTGCATCATAGAGTTTTGGGGACATTAAATGAAATGGTGCACATAATGCATTAAGCAGAGTGATACATGGAAAAAACACTGAATAAATGTCAGCTGGCTTTAGCAATGTTTTTTAAATAAAGGACTTTATAGTTTGCGCATAAAGAGAGACTAAGTACTGGTTCAGGGTGTTCTTGGAACTCCCTACATATCGACCAATCAAAACCTGCTCCACTGTGGCTGACCCTGCCTCTAAATGCAGTCACGTCGAAGGTGATATCCACTATGATACCAAGCAAAGGGAGTCCTTTGAAATGTTCCTTTCTTTTGAGAAAATTGATCTGAGAACTATTGAGATACTTCCAGTATTTCCATTCTGGTAAACTTAAAAGCAGTTGGTTCAGCATGTTCTCTCTTTCTGTTTCTCTCTCTGCCCACCCAATCAGTCTCTATCTCAAGGCCTTTATGAGTTTTAGCACAGAATAGCTAAGCTAGAACTTCCAGTTATTTTCCTTGATATCTAGTCTTCTGCAAAGCACTATAATGGAAGGCAAGAGATGTGTTTCTTAAGAAATGTGGCTGCTACAGCCTGCATGTCTGCTACTGCGCTACCTGGCCTGCTTTCAAGTTGTGTTATAGTTGAAAGCTAAATTGAGATTATTGATTGTCCTCCCAGTTTAGCTATTTTGCCACAAACTTAAAAACTTGGAAATAACGTAGCCCAAACAGTTTCTTCTGCTTCTAACAGCCTTTCAAATCAGAACTTTGAATTACTTTCAGGTTTTTAGTCTTCAGAGCTGCAAGTGCCTTAGACATCATCTACTCGAAACCCCCAAGATCATAGAGCTTGAGGAGTGAGCCCTGAAGTCCTGTCCCTGAATCTAGGGTGGTGAACCAGAGAGAATTCTACAGTTTCGAGTTAAGGTTGTCCTCAACGTGAATACTCCCTTTGAAACCATCAGAGCTAAAAAGAAGAATTAGAATGCTTTCAGCAACAAAGGGCTTTGCTCAGCTGCTCCTTGTTTTGTTTATGTGTGATGTCAGTGGGAGCTAACGGATGGGTAACAGGCACCAGCTTCCATGGGTTAGAGTGAGTTGGTGTAACATAAAGAAGACCATGGCAAGGGGTTACAGGGACACTGCCTGCTCCTTTATTTTGAGAAAATAGAAAGAAAAAGGTTCTTGCCATTTGGACAGTGATATTAACAGGATCATCACCTATTCGTGACTGAGGAGTTTGTCCTTACGTCCCGATTCTTTTGATTATTTACAAAATCAAGGAATTTTCTCCTGTTTTTGAAAATTATTATGAGCTTTGATTTGGAATGTTCAACAAGTGAATAAAACTGGATGCTACACTCTATTTATGGAATTTGTGAGGGATGTATTTGAAGGAGGCATAGGGATTTGAAACACTTTCACATAAACCCTCTCAGAGGTTTGGTCCATAAAAAGGTGAAATTTTATCTAATTATTTACTTTGGACAAATAGGATGAAACTTACCTAGAAATGTAAGGGAGTTTCCTACCTACTTGAGGGTCATATGTCACATGACATGGAAATATGGAGACAGTGATTCTGTGAAAAGTGGCATTTCCTTGTGTATTTTTTTTATATATATAAAAGCATGTGCTGGAATGGGAGAAAAGGGAAAGGGACATGGTTTATATTTTTCCCAAATCCCTTTCTTTTAGTATCCGGTCTTCTCTACACATCTATCGTATTATATAGGGTACTTATGTTTGGTCCCTTATTCTAAAATCATCTTTTCTTTCATAAAGAACCATTATTAGTCTGCTTGGATCACCATAACAAAACTCCATAGACTGACAGCTTAAACAACAGAAGTTTATTTCTCATGGTTCTGGAGGCTGCAAAGTCCAATATCAAGCTGCCAGCAGATTGGATTCCTGGCGATGGTTCTTTTCTTGGTCTGGGTTTAGGTTTGCAGATGGCTGCATTTTTGTTGTGTTCTCACGTGGTTGGGGGGCATCGGTAGAGGGGAGAGAGAGAGAGATATTGAGAGAGATTGCTTTTCCTCTTCTTATAGGGCCACAGTCCTGTTAGATTAGAGACCCACCTATGAGACCTTATTAAACCTGAATTACCTCCTAAAAACTCTGTTTCCAGATACAGTCACATTGGGAGTTTGGGCTTCAACATAAGGGTTTTGAAGAGACACAATTAAGTTCATAGCAGAAACTTACTTTTGGTCTTAGTAGGTACCTACAAATCTAAAGCATTTTAGTCATCAGTTTTATTTAAAGCCTGAGAATGACGCTGAGATTTAGTTTACAAATTCCATCCAGTTATGTCAGTGAAGAGTAAGCTCTCCAGCATTCCCTGGGCATGATGGAAAAGTCCAGAAAAGCTTGCTTTGCTCCCAAATTTGTATGCCTTTCCCCCCCGAATTCACTTCTTTTTCTTTAAACATTACTCTGGGTGGCCTATAGATTACTTTAGAGCTCTTGATAGATTAGCACCAATAAAGAGAACAGAACCTCTCAAAGAACAGGGGGTGGAGGTGGAGGGCAGGGGCCAGGAAAGGGGCCAAGCTTTGGGCCCTGTTTAAGGGCACTTGCTAGAGAGGGAGACTGGTTCTTGACAGTGTGGTGGCTGCAGAAGACACCCAGCACCAGGCACAGAGTAGGACAAGGAAGAAATGGAAGAGACGCAAGAACCGGAATTCGAGGATACTGAAACAACAACAGTTACATACCTCCCCCGTCGATTATTCTTGCCCTACAAAATGCTTGCAATGTAAGTAATGTGTTTAGTATTTTCCAATTGTTAGTGATCTCTGAAATTTTTAAATAAACTTTTAATTTTAGAATAGTTTTAAATGTACTGAAAAGTTGCAAACATACCACAAAGAGCTCCTGTGTGGTCTGCACCCAGTGTTCCCTAATGTTCACGTTGTACAGGTGTCCTTGTTGTATTGTACTTCGCATACTGTACCTTGCAGATACTGCAGTTTTTTTAAATTTGAAAGTTTGGGGCAACCCCGAGTTGATCAAGTCTATCAATGCCATGTTTCCAATAGCGTGTGCTCATTTCATGTGTCTGTGTCACATTTTGGTAATTTTCACAATATTTTAATCTCTTTTGTTATTATGTCTTATGGTGGTCTGTGATCAGTGGTCTTTGATGTTAGTTACTATTATAATTGTTCTGGGATGCCATGAACCATGCCTACATAAGAATTAATTGATGAATGGTGTGTGTGTTCTGACTGTTCCACCAACCGGCCTTTCCCCGTCTCTCTCCCTCTGCTGTGGCCTCCCTATTCCTGAAATAACAATGTTTAAATTAGGCCAATTAATAACCCCACATGTCCTCTAAGTGTTCAAGTGAAAGGAAGAGTCACATGTCTCTCACTTTAAATCAAAAGCTGGAAATGATTAAGCTTAGTGAGGAAGGTATGTTGAAAGCCTAGAAAGGCTGAAAGCCAGGCCTCTTGTGCCAAACAGCCAAGTTGTGAATGCAAACAAACAAACAAACAAACCAGTTGTTGAAGGAAATTAAATATGCTTCTCCAGTGAATACACAAATAATAAGAAAGTGAAACAGCCTTATTGCTGATATGGAGAAAGTTTTAGTGGTCTGGATAGGAAATCAAACCAGCTACAACATTCCCTTAAGCCAAAGCCTAATCCAGAGCAAAGGCTCTACCTCTCTTCAGTTCCATGAGGGCTGAGAGAGGTGAGAAAGCTGCAGAAGAAAAGTTTGAAGCTAGCAGAGGTTGGTTTATGAGGCTTAAGGAAAGAAGCCGTCTCTGGAACAGAAAGGTGAAAAGTAAAGCAGCAAGTGCTGATGCAGAAGCTGCCAGCAAGTTATCCAAAAGAACTAGTTAAGATAATTGGTAGATCCCAAGAATGGAAGGACAAGCATCACATGTACTCACCATCAAATTGGTATTAACTGATCAACACAAAAGTGCACATATAAGAATAACATCTATTGGATGTCGGGCAGGGGGGAGGGGGGAGGAGGGGATGGGTATATGCATACACAAAGAGTGCAATGCGCACCATCCGAGGGATGGACATACTTGAAACTCGGACTTGGGGGGCAGGGGGGGTAAGGGCAACATACATAACCTAAACATCTGTACCCCCATGATATGCTGAAATAAAAAAAAGACAAAAAAAAAGACAATTGGTAGAGGTGGCAACACTAACCAACAGATTTTCAACACAGACTAAATACCCTCTGTTGGAAGAAGATGCTATATAAGACTTTCATAGCTAAAGAGAAGTCAATGCCTGGCTTCAAAGCTTCAAAGGACAGGCTGACTCTCTTGTTAGGGGCTAAGGCAGCTAGTGAAAGTTAAAGTAAAAGCCAATGCTCATTTACCACTGCAAAAATCCTGGGGCCCTTAATTAAGAATTACACTAAATTTGTTCTGCCTGTGCTCTATAAATGGTATAGCCTGACTGACAGCCCATCTGTTTACAGGGTGATTTAATGAATATTTTAAGTCCACTGTTGAGACCTGTTGCTCAGAAAAAATATTCCTTTCAAAATATTACTGCTCACTGACAATGCACCTAGTCACCTAAGAGCTCTGATGGAGATGTACAAGCACGTTAACATTTCTACTCACACAGCCATGGAATAAAGAGTAATTTTGACTTTCAAGTCTTATTATTTAAGAAATACATTTTGGAAGGCTATAGTTGCCGCAGATAGTGCTTTCTCTGATAGATCTTAGCAAAATAAATCAAAAACCTTCTGGAAAGGATTCAACATTTTACATGCCATTAAGAACATTCATGATTCTTTGGAGAAGGTCAAAATATCAACATTGGTAGGAGTTTGGAAGAAGTTGATTCCAACCATCATGGATGACTTTGAGGAACTCAATACTTCAGTGGAGGAAGTCACTACAGATGTGGTGGAAATAGCAAGAGAACTAGGATTAGAAGTGGAGCCTGAAGATGTGACTAAATTGTTGCAATCTCATGATAAAACTTTAATAGCTGAAGAGTTGCTTCTCATGCATGAGCAAAGAAAGTGGTTTCTTGAGAGGGGATCTACTCCTGGTGAAGATGCTGTGAACATTGTTCAAATGACAATAAAAGAATTAGAATATTATATAAACTTAGTTGATAAAGCAGTGGCAGGTTTTGAGATGATGAACTCCAATTTTGAAAGAAGTTATACTGTGGGTAAATGCTGTCAAACAGCATTTCATGTTACAGAGAAATCTTTCATGCAAGGAAAATGTGGCAAAAAATCAATGTGGCAGACTTCATTGTCTTATTTTAAGAAATTGCTACTGCCATTCCAAACTTCAGCAGCCACCAACCTGATCAGTCAGCAGCCATCAACATCTAGGCAAGATCCTCCACTAGCAAAAAATTTATGACCTGCTGAAGGCTCAGATGATCACTAGCATTTTTTTTAGCAATATAATGTTTTTTACTTCAGGTATATACTTTGGTTTTTTTTTAGAGATATGCTATTGTACACTTATTAAACTACAATAAAATGTAAACATTACTTTTATATGCACTGAGAAACCAAAAAATTCTTGTGGCTCACTTTATTGTGATACTAGCTTTATTGCAGTGGTCTGGAACCAAACCTGCAATATCTTAGAGGTATGCCTGTATATTACTATGGTATACTTGTCACAACTAAGAAACAAACGCTGGCATGTTATTATTGACTAAGCTTCACAACTTACTAGTATTTCGCTAGTATCTTTTTCTCTGCCAGAATCCTATTCAGGGGGCCAGATGCCATTTAGTCATCAGGCCCCCTTTACTTTATCCTGTCTGTGACAGTTTTTGATGGCTTTGATAGTTTTGAAAATTACTGGTCAGCTGTCTTATAGAATGCCCTTCTATTTGTGTTTGCACGATGTTCCTATGGATAGATGGGATTATGGTTTTGGGGAAGGAAGACCAGAGAAGCGAAGTGTCTTTCTCATTATATTGTATCAAGGGTGCATGCTATCAACGTGACTTATTACTGTTAATGTTGGTCTTGATAACTTGTGTCTTAGTCCATTTTGTGCTGCTATGACAAGAATACCACAGACTGGGTAATTTATAAAGAACAGAAATTTATTCTCTCACAGTTCTGAAGGCTGGGAAGTCTAAGATCAAGGCACCTGGTCTCGCTGCTTGTAAAATGGTGCCTTGAGTACTGTGTCCTCAGAGGGGAGAAACGCCATGTCCTCACATGGTAGAATAGCAGAAGAGAGAGGAAAACCCCTCTTGAAAGCCCTTTTCTGCAGCAGCATTAATCCATTCACGAGGGCAGAGCTCTCATGACCTAAATACCTTTCATTAGGCCCCACCTCCCAACACTGTTGCACTGGGGCTTATTTTTCCAACACATGAATTTTGAGGGACATATTCAAACTATAGCAACTTGGCTGAGGTAGTGTTTGTCAGATTTCTGCACTGTAAAGTTATTAATTCCTTCCCACCTCCTTTCTTTAAAAATAAGATGGTAAGTGCAGCCCACACCCAAAGGGTAGAGGATCTTTGACTTTCTGAAATGAACATATCAAACTCTCTTCTACTAACCTGCAGTGTCTACTTGAACCCCAATTCTTATTCTAACCATAATGGGAAGATTTTTGTCTAATGATTTTCCTGTAAGCTCCACATTTCTCATTTCTGTCTGTTGTCACTTTTAATTTTGCTGGTTTTCTACGGTGTGCTCATGGCATTTAAAACCAAGATTAAGAATGAAAAATATAGTTAGTTATCCCCATGTTTCCACTTAATTTAAATGTTTGCTTAGCAGCCTAAAAATTCAGATAATGAACTGAAAATTATTTTCTAATAGCGGTGTTTGGCATTGTGAAGTGATATACTTACTTTGGCACCATGAATTCCTCACTCGGCTATTAAATTGTGGTATAATTTCATTGGATGTGAAGCCAAGTGACTCATATCTGTGCATTTTTTCTGTGTGCTCAATACACAGATTGCAATATGTGGTGTTGATTAAAAATCAAAATGTGTGCTTTAACAGAAAGCTGAAACCCTAAGATCAATTAAATAAGCCGATGGAAAACAAGACAGAGGATTGTGGGATAAAGAGGAGAGATGGACAATGAGCACGTGTTTAAGAGCTAGCGCTGGAGAATGAAGGAAGGGAAAATGAGAGTCTGCAGAGTGGTGCTATTAGAAAGTGTCCTGTTACGTGAGGGGAGGGTAGGGAGGACCTACTGGTGGCTGTACCTCGAGATGAATAATACACTGGGAGTGTGTGTGTGATCTGGGCATCAAGGAACAATTTGTTAAATTCTATTTTAAAGGGCACTAATGGTCATCTTAATATTTAGAGACCGACTGTTCAAGAACATATTCTTAACTGTGTTTTTTTCTCATTTCGCAGCATTCATTGAGTTTTTTTCTTGGGAATAATAATTAACATTTTCTGTGTATAAATTGCTTTCACATGTATTAGATCAATAATTCCTTGTTAAAATATGTGCTGTTAGATTTATCATTAGTCCCATTTTACAGATGGATCTCTTGAGGCTTAGGGAGGTTAAATGGTTTATTCTGGACCACTTGGTCAGGGATAAAGATCTGGGAACTTGAGTTGGTTTTAATTAAATTCAGCCAGTTTCAGTTAACACGGATGGAGTAAGCGTGGTCACTGCTCGGGCCTGCTGAACCCCAGGGGTCTGCAGACTGGAGCTCTTAGACTCTAACACACTGCAGTTCACCACTTAAATCAAACTACTTCGAAAGTCCTGCCAGTATTTTGAAGAGGTTTTGCTACCAGGATGTCCAAGCTGAATGTCTTTCTGGGAAAACTCACCCAAACCCAAACCTCCCACTGCATGCCACACTCCCCTGGACCTAGACACAATTCTTTCAAATATCTGCCTTCCTCTCTTTGCCTTTGCTTCATTTTGCAATTAGTCCCTCTTGGTTTAGGCAAAATGATTGAATTAGAGTTGATGAAAAATGCCTGTGTCCTTGGCGTGCTAGCTGGGGCTCAGCTCTTGCTTGGGACAGTTCTCTTCCAAGGGTACATTCTTGTTGAATAGTGTATCAGGTTAGCTGCTTAAGGGATCAACAGAATGATAAAAAAAAAATAAGGCAAGAGAAGTTCCTTTTGGATGGGAGCAATGTCAGCATTCAGTGACATGGTGAACCAGCTTGTGGGACATGGGGAGGAGGAACAGGCCAGCTAGAGTGGACGCGGGTGGCCAAATTGTCTTGGCCAGTGGGACAGACCTAGTGTTGTTAGAGGGACAGGGAATGACTGGAAAGTAGGAACTGCGGCCAGATCAGGACTTGTCTCCACATCAGCTGCCCTCTTGCACCCCGCTCTGCCTCCCTGACTCCAGCATGTCCACAGTGGCCTCTGAGTCTACGCTCTGCTGCCTTAGGAGTCAGACAGAGACAGGACAAAGGGTCCCTTTGAAGGACTTCAAATAGAATGAAGAGCCAAGGACAGGCGAGGAGAGGAAGGTGCAGAGAAAGGAGAAGGCAAGGGATATGGACATAGGGTATTCTGCCCTGTTTAAAATCCGATACTATTTGCCTGTATACATTAAAAGGCAAAATACAAAGAGTATAAATGGGGCATTCCCTGTAAGTGGCGCTAACGCAGGAGAGGAGGCAGGGGTAACAGAAGCCGTGATCGTGAGTGTCCCCTGGTCACCAGACGGCACAGCACGCTGTGCTCCACCGAAACCCGGCATGCAGTGCTTGTAGGCAATTTGAATCCTTAGGGCAAAAGCGGGCTGTGTTGCAGTACTCTAAATATATTTTGTTATCTGGTTTCCTTATGAGCTGTCTTCTTGGCTCAAGATGCTTTCGGGCTCAGAAGGATTTTGAAATCCGCCCCAATGGTCCTGGAGTGGAATCACTTCCAACCTCGTTATTTTTACAAGGAAGGTGAACTTGGGTGGAGGAGATGAGGACATAGGTCCAAGGCTGGGCGGAAAACCATGTTATGATTTTGAAGTTCTTGGATGCTTTTGCCTCTTAAAATCTTACCTTAGAAATGGCTTGCCTTTGTAAAACATAATACAATGTAATCATTTTCCTCCAATTTTAACTACTTGTTGATAACTCTTGGTTTTGGAAATAGTGATGCCAACTCTTCAAGTGAGGTTTTTAGTCATTTTGGCCTGGGTTTATACTATATGACTAAGATAGACTCTGCTATTTTTCCTCTTTAAAATGATCACAAGGTTGTCTTCTAAATTTTTGACAGTGACTCATGTGGAAACCATGGGTTGGCTCTGTTTTGCCTTTTAAAATCTTTATATGAAAGTGATTTTCCAGAAAAATGGAAGGAAATCCCCCCCAAATCAAGCAATGTCCTGGTTGTTAAAGGCCTTGAGGGGGTCCTTGTGCCATTGAGGTAATGAACGTGAAGTACTTGGACACTGGAAAGTACTTTTCACAGAATACGTGTTTTGGAGGCAACACCACTCTTTCTGCTCAAGGTCAGAATGTAGTGTACTCATATGTTTCTTTTCTATTGAGTTTCAATTCACATTTTCAAGGTGAATGGAAGTAGATTTTATTGGATTTTAAAAACATCAATTTTCTTCAAAATATTATAGTGATCGTGCTGTGTAGACAAGGGTGTCCCAAGCCATTTAGCTTCTAATGGATGTGTTTCTCTCACATTTTTGTTTGATGACTTTCCAAGGACATCCTTCTTTTATTTTGCCAATAAATCACTGCAGGGGTTTTGCCGCTTATCAGTTTCCAGATGGCCTTCACATCCTTGTGGACACCCTGGGCTCCTTAGAAAAGGGCCCAGCTTTGTTTTTCTTTCACTCTGTGCCTGAAACCTTGGGAGTGTTTATTGTTGATAAAGAGGATTTGAGCTGTTAAATGCCTCTTGCCTTTAGATTTAGGACCAGAAAGCAAGGTAGATGAGGACAGGATCTCTCTACCAGTGGATTTCTAGCACCTAGAATTGTGTTTGGCACCTGGGAGGCACTTGGTAAACATGTGCATGCCGAAGTGAGTGCACCTGCCCTCTGATAGGCAAATGGCTCAGAGGAGCCCTGCCGAGAGGGTGGAAAGGAGAAGGGGAGGTGCCCCAGAGGTTTCTTCCTCTGTTGGTTTGGTGACTAGACAACTCCTCCAACTTTCAGAATAAATCAAGAGTCCTACAGCCTTGGCCCTTCCCCATAACCCCTTTGGTTCCACTGCCATTGCTTGACCTCACCATTACTTTAGGGAAAAAAATTTTTTTTGAATAGGCACACATCCACTTGGGAACATATGGCAGGAACAGAATAAGTAAGTACTATAAGATAATAAGTAAGTACTATAAGATAATAAGTAAGTACTATAAGTACTATATAGATGTTAGTATTATGATATTAGTGATGTCTCTGTGTTTTCTGTTTTATTAGGAGTTCTTAAAAATCATGAATGAGTAAACTTTAAGTTTTATTAAATTTTGGTAAACTCCTGAGCATTAATGGAGAAAATAAGAGTTCTCTCTTTTTATTTACTAACATTGAGAATTGTATCAACATATTTTTTAATGTTGAATAGTGCTGCACAATTTGGCATGCACAGATTTAGTGTAAGATTTTCATATTGAGGACATAAGGGAAATTTGTATTGTGTGTGTGTTTGTGTGTGTGCGTGCTTTTTTTGTCAGGTGGTGTAGAGGTTATGCTGGTTTCATAGAAAGATCCAAAAACCTTCCTTCCTTTTCTATATGCATTGTAAATAACATCGGAATTATCTGTTCCTTTAAGGATTCATAGAATTCACTTGTGTGAAATCGATTTTCTCTGGTGCATTTCCAGAGGAGTATTCTTTGAAAATGTATTGCCGTTTCATTTGTGCTAATTGGTTACATACACATTATCCATTCATACAGATTTTTACATTTATTGTAATATTTGTGAGCCAAGTAGTTTTATGATTCATACGTTCCAGGAATAATCTGTGATTATTTCTATATTCTGACTTCTATTTTTTCTTTATTTTGATTATTTAAGGATTTAATCTCATTTATTGACCTTATGTTTCTTGACTTGGATGTTTAAGTCTTTAAAAGTCTCTTTTTTAAAAAAAATTTACTAATATAAGTAGTGTAGGCTGTGAATTTCCCTCTGAGCACATCACAACTGTATCCAGAGAGTCCAATAGAGAACATTCTACTTTCGTTATTTTCTGCACATTCTGTATTCTTGGTTTTAATTTCATTTTTGACACAAAGTTCATTTTGGAGAATTAAAATTTTTACAAGTGGCAGGGTCTTTGGGCTTTCTGGTTTTGTTACAGATTTTTAGTTTTATTACACTGTGAACAGAAATTATTCTCTGTTTAGTTTCTGCTTTTGTAATTTATTGAGGCATTGTTTTGGCCTAATAAATAATCAACACATTCCATAAAAAAATGTAAAGAAGTTTCGTTCTCTGTTTTAGGATATGTAATTCCATTTATATATCTATTAGAATGATTTTGTAATTTTATTCTTATTGTTCACTTGATAATTCTTCAGCAGAGAGAAATTAATCTCAAAACTTCTGTAATTCTTATACTTCTATAGTTCACACAGGCTCTGCTATGTAAATGTTGCTGCCATTTTTGTAATTGTTAGATGTTCGTTGTGGCTTGCACTCTTTACACTTTTAAAATAACTTTTTCTTATTGGATGGTATTTTCTTTTAATGTGCTGATATTAAGATCAAGATTCTTGATTTTTTGTTGGTGCTTGTTTGGGATGCTTTTGCCCAAATTTTTTTATTTTCAGGTTTTCTGAGTCACATTATTTTAAATGTTTCTTACATATAGCAAACCATTTGTTTTGTTCCTTGGAGGGCCAGCCTGGGGGTCTTTTTCTTTTGATTTTTGAATGTAATGGAAATTTACTTATATAATAGAGGTGTTTAGTCTTAATTCTGAAATTATATTTTATGCTATTGTTTTATTATTTAATTTTTTGTTATATGACCTGGATTCTGTGTATTTTTTCCTGTTATTTGGAAAGGTCATGTTATGTTGTAACTCTTTCAGATTAGATAACTTTTATAACTGTAGCTTCATAGCTATATTTAGTTCATTATGTTTCTTTAGACGGTATCTATTTTATGCCCCATAAGACCCATGAAGAAATAGGTATTTTTGCACTACTTCTCTACCTTTCATCCTTTTCTTCTACCACCTAATTTAATTGATTATACTATGTATTTTTAGTCAGTCTGTTTTTACTTTTATATTGGTAATACACTTGACTTTCTGTTCCTTGTCCCTTCCCAGATTTCCATGCCACGTTTTTGCCTTGGCCATAAGAGATGAGTGAGTCCGTGCACTTCCTCATCCCCCCTTCTCTCCCTGCGCACCCTGAGTTTTGTCAGTTACCCCTTTCCTACATTTGTCGTCGTAGGTCCCATTTCTAGTCTATTCCGTAGCCATGGTTCTCACAGTTGCTTTCATTTTCCTTCTTTGTTTAAATGCGCCCAGTAACCCCAGCTGGTCATTTTGCTGTAGTTTTTATTTGTCTCTTGGCCTTCTTTGCCTGAGGACGCGGGAGCCTTCCACCCTGTCCGGATATTGAATGCTGTGCGGAGAGGCCCAGCGTGAGCTAACGTCTTTCCCGTCCAGATAGAGTTATCTGTTTATCCTTTCTGGATGCTGGAAGGGTTTTTCTTTATCACTGAAGTCCATGAACTTCACGTTTACCATTATAGATCAAATTTTTTCTGGTACCCAGGGTGCCCTTGGGATCTTTTATTTTACTTCTCAAACATTTTCTGGAATTATACCTCTGTTTATTTTTCTGTCCTATTTACTCTGTTTTCTTATTCTGGGGCTCCATTTATGCAAATAAAGTTTCTCCTTCTCTAACTGCTATCATTTTCTTCCTGAATTTTTAAGGGTGTACTTAGTTTATCCTGCTCCTTAATTTATGGATGAGAAACTGAGGCACGGTGAGAGACAGGGCCGTCCAGGAGTCGAACCCAGGTCTGCCTTCCCTCTCTTGGAAAGAGCACCATGTTCCCGTCGAAGATCTTTCCCAGCAGTCTGCGTGCTCTCCCTGCCTCCCTCCCTCCCTTCTTTCCTATTGTCTTTGATAATCTTTTCCACATCTTTGCACTGAGGAAACTGTCCCAAATAAAAGTGTCGCTGTAACTATATATGTAATATTTTCAGTATTTTCTCAGTAGACGTGGAGACGACCTGGGCATTGCCAGCTATGTAATAATTACTTTTCTTCTATATCAGGACTTTTAAAATTTTTTCAACAGTGTTTTCCCCTTGGGTTATATGATCTCATTTCTTTAAAGATACTATTATTTATAATGTTTTCCTTTGAACCTTTTTTCTCAAATTGTGGATCCAAAAACTATAGGTGATATTCATAAGAGACTATCGATGGCCAGTAGGGTGGAGGGAATTAATCTCATGTTTTATACTTGAATTTTGGTTTCAATAAAGAATTTGATTTTGTACACCAGTTTTCTAATTCATGTTGAGTTTCTGGTCCACTAACTCCTGGGTCTATTTCAGACACACCTGCACTCTTCTCGTCATCGCATCGTGTGATTAGTTTATCCTCTGTAAATGACTCAACAGAGGCCCCTTTTGAATCTCATCCTGTTTATTTCTGATCACTTCAGCATTTAACAATGTCAGTCTGAATGCATAAAGTCTCCTGGTTTGGTAACAGACCCAAAACTATTAACTTTACATGCTATGCCATTGTGCAGTTGTTGATGAAAAGATTGTAAAATGTACCAGGCCAGAGCTGACTTCTAAGTCCACCCAAAGGTATAACCAGTCATTAAAAATGTAAGTTTGCTTGTTCTATTTGTAAAATTAACATACACTTAGAGTAGGGAATTTGAAAACTCTGTGTGTGTTAGAGAGAGTGTGTGTGTGTGTGTGTGTGTGTGTGTGTGTGTGTGTGTATGAGAGAGAGAGAGAGAGAGATCACCCATAATCCTGCAGGTGCAGAGGCTACTTGGCATGATTTCGTGTTTCCTTCTAGACTTAAATATACATGCACACATATAGTTTTAATTGAACTGTACTCATGTTTTATGTACCTAAAATTTTATATCAAGTTTTTCTCTTTGTATTATTATGTTTTCTCATTTTGGCAAATATTCCTTGCGTATGTCTTTTGTGATGGCTGCATAACTTTTAAATATAAGGATATGCCAGAATTTAGCCACTTCCTTATTGTCAGAATTCTCATATTATCAAATTTTGTCCATATTTATAACTATTTAATTAAGATAGGGTCTGAGAAGTAGGATTAATGAGCATTTTTCTGTGCCAATTTTTGTTTGTTTTTTAAGTGCTTTTTATTATGAAATACGACATGTACAAAAATATGACACAAGTATGAGCTTTGTTAAGGCTTAATATATGTCTTAGGCTGTTTTGTGCTGCTATTACAATACTACAGACCAGGTAATTTATAATGAACAAAAATCTGTTGGCTGATGGTTCTAGAGGCTGGGAAGTTTAAGATCAAGGGGCCGGCATCTGGCCAGGGCCTTTTTTCTGTGTTATCGTGTGGCAAAGGACGGAGAGTGAGAGAGCAAGAGACTGAACTTGCAGCCTCAAGCCCTTTTGTAACTGGCATTAATCTGTTCACGAGGGTGGACCCCTCCTGACCTAAAAACTTCCCATTAGGCCCCACCTCCCAGAACTGTTGCGTTGGGGATTAAGTTTCCAACGTGTGCTTTTTGGGGGTTGCATTCAACCTTAGAAATATATAGTAAGACATTGCTTAAGAGAATGGCTGTGCCAACTGACATTCTCACCAGAATTGTGTCTGAACGATGCTCTCCCCATGCCGACCTTAGCATTTAGCCTTATGAGTTTTTAAACTTTGTTTTCAATTTAATAAAGGAAAAATGGCACTTCATTGTTTTAATGTTTGTTTCTTCTATAAATAGAGTTGAGTAGTTTGTGATGTTTGTTAGTCATTTGTATTTCTTCTGTGAATTTTCTGAAGAGATCCTTCGCCCAGCTGTCTGTGGGGCATTAGAGTTTTACTTATTTCCCTTAAGGGCATTTCAAATATTTCAACTTTTTTCATATTTTTGCAAATATGTGTGTGCGTCTGTGTGGTGTGTGTGTGTATGTGTGCATGTGCATATTACAATTTTTTAATTCCTATTTAGGTAATTAGTTAGCTAGTGCTATGTAACAAAAGAATCTAAAACTCGGAAGTTTACAAAAATAATCCTTTGTTGCTGTTCGTTAGTCTTTATGTAGTCTGTGTGGTCTTCTGGTCTTGGCTGGGCTCTTTCATGCCTCTGTGGTCATATGCAGGGTAGAGAGATGTTTCTGCTGATGTCAGCTGAGCTCTCTCATATTTTGGACCTTGGAAAGCCGGCTGATCTCTGACAGCCTAGACTAGCTAGGGCCACTGGGCTCTCTGGCCTTCGGTTAGTTAGTTTTGCTTGTTCAAATGGCAGGGCAGGATTCCAGGACAGGTTAGGAACTGGTACTTAGCTACTTCTGACACATTCTCTTGGCAAAAGTAAATCAAGCCACAGAAACAGACGGGATTCAAGCAATGGGCAAATAGACTCTACTTCTCAATGGGAGGAACCGCAAATGTTATATATTGCACAGGGCATGATTACAAGGAGTGGATAATTGGGGCCATTTTTTCAATCTTCTATAGTAGGTTACTTTTAAAAAATCTTTTTAAGATATTTTTTAATTCTTTTAATTCAGTATTTTTTTCTAGGATATATCAAATAAATATTTTTATTAATTTTACTCTTCTTATTAAGTACATGAAGGCTTTATTCACTATGTCTTTGATTATTGAACCTATTCCTAGTGTCCATGTTAATGTCAGTTTCTCACTCCAGTGTGGATTTAGATTTGCCTGTTACATTTGATTATTTCTTTGCACTTTTTTATCTTTTCCTCTCTTGCAGCCAGTTGCGTTTCTGTCTATTCCTATTGATGTTTCATCTGAGGATTTTCTCTCCTTGTTATTTTCTGCTGCTGTTTCTTATAGAGCATAGCTTCTTTCATAGTTGTGAGACTTCCAAGAAGGTTTCTAAAATGTTCTTTGGATTTTTCTTTTTTTTTAAACAAAACATTAGCTCTCTTGTTCTTGTTCTCTGGGCTAACACTCTACACTATCTTGTTCTGACACTTTGAATATAAATTATCTATATCCAAATAAAATCCCTTGTTTTCTCCTTACTCATTTTTTTTTTACCCCATCCTAGTGTTTTGCTTTTAAAAAAAACCCTCCTTAGACAACTGGATTTCCATGTACAAACTTTCTGTCATTGACTGTGCCAATTCAGACACTGTAGGAGGGTAATGAGCTCCACATTAAGGGGGAAGAAGCCAAAGACAAACTTGAAGTGGAAACTCCTAGACCAAAAGGAATGGGACCCTGACATAGGTATAAGTTAGACTGTTGGACACACGTGGTTGGCTTGAAGATTGAGGAGATCAGACCAAAAGGAACATATCCAGCTGGCCACTCATCACACTGTGTCCCTTCTCCTCTTCTGCTGTATAATTATTTCCTCTCATTATCTTTGCTCTTAAGGCTATTTAAACACCTTGAGAATAACCAATTTTGTACTTGGTTCTGAGCACGGCACTAAACCTGCTTTGTAGTCTTACAGCAAATCCTGCATCCTCCCGCACCATCTGGGTGGGCTCCCAGCCACAGTGGTAGATGTTTTGAGCTCTTGCCATGGGGCTCTGGATGAGGGATGAGATGAATCCTCTGTAGCCTGTCTCTGAAAGACACTCATGGATTGCAGGCAGTGGCTCCTTCTCTGCTTTCTTTTTTGTTCTTTCTACATTGGTGACTTCACCCTATCACAGAGCATCTGCTACTTAATTACTGTATCTGCCTTTCAAATGATGCAACGTCACTACTATTTAATATCTGACATCAGATGCCAGCAAAAGTTAGAACCAAGTAGGTATTTAGAAAAAAGTTAAAAGGACATGTATTCCAATTCTTAAGCACAAAGTAGTGATCTTTCTATTTAAACTGCCCATCATGAAATGGCAATTTTCCTAGAATATTTGAGCTGAAAGGGATCTGAGAGATCACCAGTTTCAACCTCGTCATTATACTGGAGAAAACTGAGCCCCAGGCGGGTTGAGTGACTCATTCATAATTCCAGAGTAACTGGAAGACAAGACTCATCCAGGTCTCCTTAATCCTCTGCCTTCTCGACCCCCACCCCCAGTTCTTCTGCTGATACATTTGTTTTAGATTCTGTTTTTTCTTCCCTTTCTGCTACCAGGCTCCACACTTTTGTCTTCCTTGTTCCAGTATAAGTGTACATTTGTATATCCATTATATTTCAAAATGGACTGAAATATTTCCAGAATCTGCTTCTTTTTGTCTAGAAAATTATAAGTAACAAACTAGTTTATTTTTTTCTACTTCCATTTCTCCATGGAAGGTAATTTGAGTGGGATTATGTTACTGCTTATTGACCCAAACTACATTGCTGCATGCTACTTCTTTCATGATGATTGTTCATTTTTTTTCTTAAAAATTAATTAGGAGTTATCACAATCAGAATTAGAATTTTGAATTTTTTTAAGGAATTACTTTAACTGTTGTAGCATTTGCCTTAATATTACATGTTGATTTGTGTTAATTCTGCTTATTCAGACTATCCTCTGTTAAATGGAATATTAAAGGTACTGCTGGATTTAACATGTATATTTAAAAGCGTGTGTGAATATTCAACATTATTTTATCTATTTAAAATGAAGGAGCCATCAGATCATATTGGCCTGGTAAATTAACATGAGGCTTCAGGCATATGGGTTAAAATAAGTTGTGTCAGATGGAAAAGATTTAGGAAGTGAACTAATTTCAATGAGAATGGAAAATGTGGTACCTAATAAAAATGATATAAACATATTTGGAGTTAGACTGTCAGTTTATGGTTTGATCTCTGGCAGTGGTACTAAGGTTGATTTGTGATGGTGTTTGTCTTTTACCCCCAATAATTACAATGCAAATTAGTATCATACCTTGAGCATCCCTGCCTCCCTTCAATGACATGTTCTGGGTTGTTTTCCTTGATGAAATTGCTATTGTCGTTTGTCCTTTTATGTCTGCTCCTTTCACATATACACCATCATCAGGAGGATTTTGACCAGAACCAAGGTTGTTTATCCTCTCTGCTTAGTAGCACTCTGCACTGATTATATTCTGTAACTACCCAGCCAGAATCTCTACAGAGGTCTGAAAACCACAAAACTATATTTGTAATGCCCAAGTATCACCAACACAACATTTTGTATCACAGTATCCTAATTTGTGAGCATATTTAGCATAGCAAAAGCATTCAAATTCAAGATCTGTGCACACTCAGTCTTATTGAAGCACTCATAATCTGCATTGGCAGTAACATGGAGCAGTGGTTAACAAAAATAACACATCTATCATGTGGAGGGGGGGGTATCTGGAATTTATGGTCTTTTTCATGGGCGTGGAAGTTCATATGAATTGTTGGCTGAGAGTTGGGCTAGATTTCCGAAATTGAATCTGGGTATATTTATTACATTTGTTAAAATGAGATTTTACCTGTATTTACTCAATGAAATTAGACAAAATATTAGTGGGCAATAATTGTCTCTCATTTTCTTTTTAACTGATAAAATATTTTGTCCTGATTGACTTCCTAAGAAATATGTCTAGAAATGTTAAAAAAGGAAAGAGACAGAAATTTTGTCTATTTTGAATTTCATGGTGTAAATTTGACTGCATACTCTTTCTTCAGATTTTCATTTATTTTTCTTTTGATTCTTTTCTTATTGATAATCAAAGCTTTCCTCACTCTTACAACATATCCCCATTGCTATGAAAGCTAAAAGTAAGTTGGGGCAGTGTCACACAAAATGACCTCAAACAAAAGTAATTACACAACTCATTGGAATGAATGTTGATTGGAAATCACTATGTCTCTGTTGAAACACTGGAAAACAAACTCAGGAAGGATATTACAAATAAATATATTACTCAACTGTACAGTTAAATTTTATAATTCTTTTCTGGAATTGCTGAAATTCAGTGTAGCCGTAAAATATTGATGAGCCAGCAAGTTGTCCGAAATATAATTTACTTAATTAAAGCATAATGGGAATATAAGATAACTCTAAAATAAATACTTTCATGTGAACATCTTTATATTAAATTAAATTTCGTGTAGCTATTTGAATATAAAACACTGGACTTAAAATAAGGAATTTTTTTCTCATCGTAAACTGTGACTTTAACATTTGTGTATTTTATTAACAAAATATTGCTTTATAGAAAAAAATGATAGGTACAAAAACTATATGCTGGAAAAAGCCTCCTGAGCAATTCCAAGAAAACATTATCAAAGCAACACTGATAATAATGAGAAGATGATAGAAAACGTTTCCGACCATTCCACAGTCTTTGGAATATCCCAGCTTACTCTGTTAAATTTGTAAGGCACCCAGCTCTTCAGAAATGAAAACGGTTTTTGGCCCAGGTATACAGCAGGGTGCCAATGCATCTCATTTCCATGCCAGTTGCCTGCACCGTACTGAACAATGCGAAAGTTCTCGTTGCCATGTGGAAGGACTGAATGACGCTGCTAAAATTGACACTGGCATTAAGCTTGTCTTCTAATCAATCCTCATGATCAAGGGTTAATGGGACTTCTTTGTGTAAAAATGTAAACATCAAAAAGGGTATGATTGTACATACAGAATAAAAGTTTTGAACTGAAAAGAACTAGACACAAAAGGGCAGAATAAGTAAATGTCTAAGGTTTAAATAACCATCTGCAACTGATGTTTTGTGAATTACAGGCATGAACAGATGGCCAAGCTTGCGCGTATTTTTTTCCTAAATTTTTGAATATTGAATAAATTTTCTCATGGACTTTGAATGACACATTTGAAATGGTGTTTTCATACACACACACACACACACACACACACACACACACACACCCCACATACACACACACACACACAGAGTTTGGAATATGACCAGTGAACTAAAATCCACTCCAAGGAAGTTATTTCTTTTGTTAAGATACATTTTCCATTCGGTGACTTTTCCCGCACTACCTTCTCCTAAAAGGGATCATGTTCCCGGGCTTAGAATCACATAGGTGGTAACACCAAGAACGTTAAATTCTATTTCTCAGTCTCTCGTCCCTCCTTCACATAGCAGGATCCTGGACGATTTCAAACCCTTTCTCATCTTTCCGAGTATCCCTGCGGGCTATCTCAGTGGGTTGGAGCATGCCTTGGCAGTTAATAGCTGTTCAGCAATGTGCAAAGCTGGAGTACCCAGCCACAGCCTCTTGTGCTGCATTTGAACTGCGGGCAGACAAGCACCATCTCTCCCTGCTGGGCCCTTTTGCCTCCAGAGGTGGGAGTCTTGCTGAGTCACTCGCGAGAGCCCTGAGGTGCTGGCATGTGTCTGGTAGCCTTCAAATAGCCAAGCTGCGTTGGGCTTTGAGTCAGAGGAGGGAGAATACCTCACTTTGTGTGTTTGGTTGTGCTTCACCCGGTAGTGCAGCCTCGTGTTGCGGTATCTTACAGAAATTTCAATAAAGGTACATGCAGCCTGCATCAGCCTGATAGGAAGCAGATGGAGCCCT
Organism: Indri indri; assembly: GCA_004363605.1. Classification (NCBI taxonomy): domain Eukaryota; kingdom Metazoa; phylum Chordata; class Mammalia; order Primates; family Indriidae; genus Indri; species Indri indri. Next base: position 423,948 of record RJWJ010000067.1, read on the forward strand.
CAGGTCTTGTGGGTGGTGTGAACAGGGTTGGGAGAACCCAAAAGAGATGGCAGGCACCCAGGGACTGCAAAAGCAGGGGGTGAAGGGGCAGGTGGAGAGTTACTGGAGGCTGCAGCCGTGGAAGAGGGGAGGAGCCCGGGAGTAGGAGAATACAGCCACTGCCAAGTCATGGCCAGAGAGGAAGCAAGTGGAGCAGATACCCAGACTTCACTCCACTCCCTCCCTCTGACCTCCTAATGTCCTCTCCATTGGCCTCATCCACAACGTCCTGTCGCACTGCTGCCTGGCGGGTAAGGTGAATGAACCACAGAAGGACCGCATTCTCGAGGAAATTGAGACGAGCAAGGCCAACCACTTCCTCATCCTCTTTCGAGACTCACGCTGCCAGTTCCGGGTGCTCTACACGCTGTCGGGGGAGACAGAGGAGCTGTCGCGGCTGGTGGGCTATGGGCCCCGGACCATCACGCCTGCCATGGTCGAGGGCATCTACGAGTACAACTCAGACTGCAAGCGCTTCACCCAGATCCCCACCAAGACCACGTCCATGAGCGTCCATGCCTTCACCATCCAGGAACACCTCTGGCAGAGCAAGAAGCCCACCACTCCCAAGAAGGGCGGCGGCACCCCCAAATAGCCCCGCCCCCTGGAGGACAGTCAGTTGGTATTCCTGGGTCCTGTTTGTCCCCAACTTTGTCTGGAGTCCCCATCCCCTGACTAGAATCTAGTCCTGCTGTGGGGGTGCTGAGCTGGGAGGGTCAGGGACTCAGGGCTCAGCTCAGTCCCCTTGTCTGTCCTCTCCACCTTCTTGAATAAAATCATTTAATGAGAAAAATAAAACAACAAAAAAAATCAACCAGAAGCCAGAGGGCAGGGGAGCTCCTGTGACTGGGACCAGGGTAGAGGAAGACAGACATGAGGTCTGGAGGGCCAATCCAAGAGTATTTGGCACACACCCTTCCTTCTCCCCTCTTCTTTCGTAGGACACACCAGACATGCGTCCTATGAGCTGGGAGGGGGTAGAAATCAAACCACAGCATAGCAGACACCATCAAGAAAGTGAAAGAACACCTACAGAATGGGAGAAAATATTTACAAATCATATCTGATAAGGCAACTGTACCTAGACTAAATAAATAATTATTGCAATTCAATAATAAAAAGAAAAATAACCATATTAAAATGGATTAAAAAGGATGTGAACACACATTTCTCCAAAAAGATATAAAAATGGCCAATAAGCACATGAAAAGATGCTCGATATCACTAATCATCAGGGAAATGCAAATCAAACCCACAGTAAGATACTACTTGATACCCACTAGAAAAGACTAAATAAAAAAGACAGAAAATAACAAGTGTTGACGATGATGTGGAGAAATTAGAACCCTCATACACTGCTGGTGAGAATGTAAAGTGGTGCAGCTACTCAGGAAAACAGCCTGGCAGTTCCTCAGATGGTTCACATAGAGTTGTTAATGCCATATGCCCCAGCAGAGCCACTCCCATATATACACCCAAAGGAAATGAAAACATATGTCCACACAAAAACTTGTACAAGTGTGTTAATAAGACCATTATCTGTAATAGCCCAAAAGTGGAAACAACCCAATGTCCATCAACTAAAGAGTGAATAAATAAATTGTTGCATATACCATACAATGGACTATTAATCAACAATAAAAAAGAATGAAGTTGATGTACTCTGCAACATGGATGAGCCTCAGAAACATGCTAAGTGAAAGAAGCCACACACAGACCACATATTATTAATATATGATTCCATTGGCATGAAATGTCCAGAATAGACAAACATAGAGACAGTAGATTAATGATTGTCTAGGGCTGGCAGTGGGTAACGGGGGCTTGGGAGTGACAGCTGAGGGTTGGGGGTTTCTTTTTGGGTTGATGGAACCTTCTAAAATTGATTATGGTGATGGTGGCACAACTCTGTGAATATACTAAAAACCACTGAAATGTACACTTTAAGTGGGTGAATACTATGGTATGTAAATTATATCTCAATAAATCTGTTAAAAAATGAAAAAAAAAAAAAGAAATCTGCAAAGCAGATGCCTCGCCACATGCAGGATGGTCCCTCCCGCTGTGAGGCAATGGCGCGTTGTAATTGTGGTGCTTGAGTCTGGCCCAGCTACTCATGCAAATAGGCTTCTGCTGTGTTGAGCCAGGCAGTTCAGCAGATCTGTTCAGACATGCCTTGTGTTGGTCAAGGCAGGTTAGGTGTGATGTGGGGGTGAATCTCAACGTCTCAGTGGCTTAACCCAACAGAAAGTACTGCTTGCTCATGTTCCAGTCCAACACGAGTCTAATGCTCTCCTTATTCTTGGAGATAGACCCTCTGGAACATGGGTCGCCAGTGTCATCATGAGGAAGAAGGTAGAGAGGGAGACGCTCACATGAGATGATTATGAGTGGCCCTGGTGTGGCTAAGGTCTAGTCCTCACATCTTATTGACCACTTAGTCACATTATTCCAACCTGACTGCAAAGGAAGGCAGGATGTTTGAAGAGCATTGACAGTCCGTGTTCTGTGTCTAAATCCCAGCAACGAACATAACTTGGAGTGAGCTGGGCCTCCTTAACACATGCTAACTGAATGCTCAGCTGCTGTGATTGCACTTATCAGTTAAGTCCTGTTGTCCTAGGAATTTCCACTGTACTCGGGGAAACTTGAATGTCTAACCAGTTACTCTAGATATGCTACTTTAATTATCTCTGTAATTCATTATTTGGAAGAACCAAGAGGAGATCCTTTTTTTCTGACTGAGCTAAGATGTAAGCGGGTAGATTTATGTTGTTATTAAAGATTTATCACTCTTTAAAACCGTTCCGCCAATTGTTAATGCTTGAATCAAGTGATTAATTTGACTCCTAATAAAATGCCCATGCCTACTAAAAGTAGATGCTAATGAAAGCAGAGCTTTTGAAAATACCATTCCTTAAGGTTGGAACAAACAATGAATTGTATTATGGTGAATGGTTCGTAGAGTGAATTGATTTAATGTTGGTGTTCATTAAAATCTTAACTCTGTATGTCCCATTGCATGAGAACTTTTGAAATATTTGAAATGCTGTACACAGGACCAAAGACTGGAGAAAGAATATGATATCATTTAGCTTTCTTTGCCCTAGAGAATTTAGGACCACCATATAGTGATGATTTTTTTTCATTATAAGCAGTTAGTTCCTATTTGTAAAATGTCTATTCAGGGCATAAAGAGGTAGCTGTTATAACAATACGAAGCATCAAGTAGGGGCTTTGCAGTTAAGAACTTAAGCTTCATTCCAGATGCAAAGTATTATAACTTGGAATAAAGTGCAAAATAATTCATGTGTTAAAAATTTAAAATTAGTTTATCTGCCAACATTTTCTAGTAAATGATTTGGTCATTAATTAGTGGCATTTATGTGATGCATTCTTGGCATGTGACTTCATGGAACTGGTGAGCGCTGTGCAAATCAGAAAATGATTTATCTTGACTCTCGACTCTTTCCCTTCTTTATATGGTAAGTGATCCCTGCCCCTTTCACCCTCCACCCCAACTGAAAACCATCTGTGGCTTATGTTACAGCCACAGATCCTTTATTCCTTCATTGACAATTGCTCACTGACTGCTCTAGGTTATGACACTTAGTGCAAATGGTACCTGTTAGCTGGAGTGATGTTATTTAAGAAACCCAAACAACTATGATAACTGAGGGATTCGTCTAAATCCTTTACAATAAACACTTATTTTGATTGCTTTCTAAGGATTTGCCAAGCAAGTTATGTTCACCAATCGAAATGAGGAAATTCTCATCATATTGACTTAGTATCTACAGATTCCAGGGGCAGCACGTCTTTGCTGTGTCTTTCTTCTCACGGAGAAAAATGCAAGTGCAGGTTACCTCACAGGCCCACTGGTGTTTATCAACTTAACCCGCAAGAGATTTGTATTAAATTCCCTCTCATTTATGTAGCTTTTCTTTCTCTCTCTCTCTCTCTCTCTCTCAGCAAATGTAGCTAGATTTCCTCATAATTGGGCCACTTATTCTTGGTTTCTTGACATGAGTCTCTTTGAAAGAGTAATGAAGCAGTGGCGAGGATGAACTTTGGTGTACAGAGTTCCCCAGGTGAGAGGTGACCCTGAAGGAGCTGGCTCTAAGGTCTCAGCTACTTATATAAGTTCCAAATCCATTCCTAGGGGCAAGACTTGGGACTAGATTCCTTATGGCAGCCCAAGCATTGCTGGGAAGTTCATTCCATGCTTTAAAACCCACACAGTGGGGGGACATTTGAGGGACTCTTTATAGCACTGACAGCTCTAGGATAATGATGACATTACAGGATGTGTTGTACCTGTGCCAGGAGATATCCCAGTTCTAGGGTATTATCCTCAATCCACACAACAGCATTTTTACCAGCGTTTTTAACATGCAGATTGGCCTTGGAGCCCAGTGCTCTGTTCAAACCTCAGAAGGTCATAAATGCGCCATCAGGAGTGTTGCCCTCACTCGCGTGTTGCATTTCATCCTAATGTGACATATCACGGTTATTTGGCTCCCGTGAGTTGATACTGCAGATTACGATCTGTGGCTTAAACTCCACTTTACCATCACATAACCGACAAGAAGCTGAAAAATATTCCTGCAAAGAAATCTCAGATTGGACACAATTATAATAAAGCAAACCTAATCAAACGATAAGCTCCTAGCCGAGCTGGCATTCCTGGTTCTAAGGTGACCATGTTGCCATGTTTCTAGAGAAAACAATGATAATCAAATGTGAGAACACATCTGCCGAAAACTTAGAAATGATTAAGAGATAATTAGAAATACGGATTTGCATCTTCTATTGTTAATTATGAATCTTGCCCCTAAGTGTGCCTTGCGTTCAAGATATAAACTCATGATAAAAACTCAGTTTTCATCTCAAGATTTTAATTGCCCTGAATTGGTGACTGAATTTGTAAGAATTTTGGCTACCTTGGCTTATAATTTAATGATGCAATTGAGATGAAACAGGCTGAGGACACTCCCCAAGCACTGACCTTCCTGGAGGCATCACTTACATGAACAGGTGTGAAGTGCCTTGGGATAGATAGCATCTTTCACCCTTCTCTATGGGAAACAGGCCATGCCTCCAGTTTTGACTCCTTTTCTAGAAAACATACGCTTGTATTTCCTGCAAGCCTATAATGGAGTCCATTTTTCAGATCCATGTAGCACCTCATTGGCAGCTGTTTGCACCCTGACTCGTACTTCCGTCTTTTCCTGGGGTCGTGAAAAGAGATCATTTTTGCCTGGATTCCTAAGTCTCACTTTTGAGTTCAGGTTGAACTAAAATCCCTGAAATTCTCTCTCCCACTACATTCCAACAAGTGATCCTCTTCAACCATTATTTAGAGCTCCGTGTGAACTATTCTTCCTCTTCTGTAACAGAAATAATTTCCAAAAGTGTCTCCATCAACCCATCCAGCCCCCTCTTCCTCCTTTATAACTTGCTTTTGCTAATCTCTCCTCTGAGTCACCTTACATCCTAGGCAGCAGCTCCTTACTTTCTTCTATTTCTTCTCCTCACAACTTTTCATTCGTTCCCTCTGTTGTTCTCAGTCCATTCTGCCTCCCATCCTGGGTCATTCCATACTCAGAAGTTCTTAAAATGAGCCACCTGGCCCACAGAACCACAGCTTCACTTTCTTTGTCTCCTGAGTTCAAACACAAGCCTGTTTTAAAGATTTATGCTTGATAACTTTGTAAACATCAAGACCTGATGCATTGTGTCAGGTACTGTGCTGAACTTTTCCCAGGCAGTCCTGATTTAAGTGTCCCATCCCATTGACCCGTGTGTACCTGTGCATGTTTCGTGCCACATGTTGGCTTGTAAAAAAATGGGTCTTTATACTTGTAAATTAAAGAAGGCTGGAATTAATGTTAAATGTGACAGGACTGCACATACTAAAAATGGTCGCTTGCAAATCTGCTCTTTCATTTTGCAAATTCTGCTAAGCAATGACATTATGGTGATATTGGAGACGCCACAGCAGATAACTGTGAGGGAATATAAGAATACATGGTTTCTGGCCTCCTGTCTTGTAGAGATGAGCCCACACAGTTTAAATAATAAAATTTATTATTTAAGTATGAAATGTCCAATTTCCTTAAGTACTAAGTTTGACAGTTGGTGTCTCTGACATTTCACTTTGACACTTATTGTTTTATATTTATTGTGAATGTACATCCTCAGTCTTTCAAATGCACATTTTGGCTTGTGATTATCTTTCAAATTTTTTTAGAGCAATTTTTGTGAAAGCATGGATAAGTCAAAAATTCTTGTTATTTTCGAATACGAGTTCCGTCGTGGAACCAGTGCAGTGCATACAGCTTGAAATATCAACAAAGTGTTTGGGAAGGATGTGGCTAATGAGTGCACAGTACATCGATGGTTTGAGAAGTTCCATTCTGGTGATTTTAATATTGAAAATGAGCCACGCGGGTGACCTGAGACCAAGGTGGATAATGATCAGCTGAAAGCTGTAGTGGAAGTGAATCCATCCCAACCTATGCGTGAATTAGCAGCAAGGTTTGATGTTACTATTCCAACAATATAGAACCATTTGAAAAAAATCAGCAAGGTAAAGAAGCTGGATAGATGGGTACTGCATGAATTAAATGAGTATCAGAAGAGAAATCGTCTAGAAGCTTGCCTTTCTTTGCTGTCATGACATAAAGGCAAACTATTTCTGCACCATATTGTTACATGTGATGAAAAACGGATTCTTTTTAACAATCACAAGGATTTGGCACAATGGTTGGATAGAGATGAAGTGCTGAAACACAGTCCAAAACTGAATATTCACCATAAAAGGCTAATGGTGTCTGGTGGTCCAGAGCTGGTTTTATCCACTGCAGCTTCATGAAGCTTGGTCAATTGATTACAGCAGATGTCTGCTGCAGCCAGTTGGATGAAATGATGAGGATGCTTGTGATTAAGCAGCTGAGATTGATCAATAGAGACAGGCCAATCCTCTTACAAGACAACTCTTGACCACATGTTGCACAAACAACACTGCTCAAACTACAGAGGCTGGACTTGGAAACTCTCTGTCATCCACCATATTCACCAGACCTTGCACCAACTGACTATCACTTCTTCCAGGCTTTGGACCACTGCTTGAAAGGAAAAATATCCAATTCTCAGTAATCTGTGGAAAATGCCTTTGTGGATTTCATCACCACTCACTCTCCAGGCTCTTCGCTGCTGGCATAAATAAGCTACTGCTAAGATGGCAAGATTGTGTTGAAAGTTTAGGCGCATGCTTTGATTAATAGTACTGCTTTTTGTTTGAGATATGATAAATGACACTTTTGATTCAAAATTGGGCATATCATATTTAATGACCTAATACATTGTACCCATTAAGTAATTTCAAGTCACCCATTCCCCTCCCACCTTCCCACACCCTTCTGAGCCTCTATTGTCTATCAAGCCATACTTTATGTCCATATGTACACATTATTTAGCTCCTACTTATAAGCGAGAACTTGCTACATTTGACTTTCTGTGTCTAAGTTGTTTCACTTAAGATAATGGCCTCCAGTTCCATCTATGTTGCTGCAGAAGACATGATTTTATTTTTTTTAAAGACTGAATAATATTTCATTTTATATATGTTTATATATATGTATACACACACACACACACACCCCCCCCCCCACATCTTCTTTATCCAGTCATCCACTGATGGACACTTAGGTTGATCCCCATCTTTGCTATCATGAATAGTTTTGTGACAAACATACGAGTGCAAGTATCTTTTTTATAATGAGATAGAAAAGTAAAGTGGTCACTGGGCACAGGGACAAGAAGGTAATTTGGTGAACTTTTAACATTTGTCTAGTCTCCTTGTCCTAAAAATATTGTCCTTAAATATTACTTATTTCTGCTGGGCTTTTACGATAGTAAACATAAAGACTACATGCATGACGAGCACTGGTGTTTCAGATTGTTGACCAAAAGAGGGTCCTGGAGCTTGGACGGCAGGTGGCACGACAAGACCCACTTTCATTATGAATGTGGAGATGCCTCATCCAGTTCTTGCCTTGGAGGAGCTCCTTCTCTCCAGACTCATGCCCTGCACATGCTTATATGTGTGGGGGCAGAACAGGCAATCAGTTTCAAGGCTTCCCAGGGACGGCATGATGCTTCGGTGCCAGGGCCCAGAGGTTTCCTTCTGTCAAAGTTCTGGTTAAGGCATCGGGATGGATGTGAGGCTGTGTTCAGTGGGAGGCACGGGGTGGGGGCATCAGAGCCAAATTGCCTGTGTTTAAATCCAGCACTACTGCTTTTCAGCCTTTAGACAAAGTGCTTAAATTTTCTGTCTCCTGGTTTCTAGGAGGATAATAAGAGTGCCAGTGGGTACTAGAATGAGGATAATAATGGTAGCAATGAGTCAAAGCCCATACCGTGCCTAGAACAGTACCTGGCAGAGAACAAATGCTCAAGAGTCAGCATTGTTATTGTGGACAGCCGTGATAGCGTAGCTATAAGGATATTGATGGCAGGACTGATGGAGTGATCAGGATGAAGTCTCCCTGCTTCAGGATGGGCAAGTTTATTTTATTGGGCATGAAAGCTTTAACCTGGCTTTTGAATCTGTGAATGGAGACTGTTCCCTGGGCCATTGTAGCACAGCCAGCTGCAGTTGGAAATAGCAACATTGCCAGTGTAACACTTACCTGCAACTTGTACCTTCTATGTTTAGAAGAACTTGAATTTGTTCAGGTGTCCACTCAAATGTCACCCATTCAGTGATGCCTTCTGTCACCACCAAATCTAAAGTAGGCCACCTGCTTACTACTACCTAATTACCTTATTTTACCTTATTTTAAACCTCTTTCTAGTAGTTATTACTATTTTATATTTTCTGGTTTGTTTTGTTCATTCATTTGCTTATTCATTTGATCAATATATACCACGTTCCTACCATGTGCCACCTTGTTAGTTACTGGAGAGACAGGGATGAACAAAATGTGAGAAAGTCTTGGTCCTCATGGTCCTTATAGTCTAATGGGCAAGGCAGATTAAACATAGATGAATAAGTAAATACATAGTAAATACAGTATGTCAGATAGTGATAAACCCTATGCAGAAAAACAAAGGAGTGCTTGGCTGGAGTGGGGTAGGTGGGTTTGCAATTCTATATAGTATGTTGAGGGGAGGCCTCACTGTTGGGTCACAGTTGGGCAGAAATCTGGAGGGAGTGATATATTTGGATATCTGGGTGAGGGATGCTCGTAAGTGTCAGGAATAGCAAGTGCAAAGGCCCAAACTGCAAAGTATACTTGTTCGTATTTACGCGATAGTAAGGAAGTCGGTGTAGCAGGAACAAAATGGATAAGGAGAGGGATGTATTGGTTAGCTTTTGCCACATAACAAATCCAAACTTAATGGTTTAAGACAACTACTATTTATCTAGCTCAGTAATCTGTTCGTTAGCAAGTTGGCTTGGCTCAGCTGGGCAGTTCTTCTTTTGGCCTTGGATGGGCTCATGCATGTGTCTCTGGCAGCTGCCAGGAAGCTGAGGGCCAGTTGGTCTTGGGGATCTGAAGTAGGGTGGCTTATCTCTGGTCGACATTTGTCTCTTGTCCTCTGACAGCTTATCCCACACTTATTCACGTGCCAAGTCACTTCTGCCACATTCTGTTGGTCAAAGCCAGTCTCACAGCCAATCCTAGATTCAAGGGGGTGAGTAAGATAGACTCTGCCTCTCGATGAAAGGAGCTGCCTCTTGTGTGGTGATTTTGCTGTCTGCCTCAGGGAAAATGGCAGGATACAAAGTCAGAGAGTAGTGGAGTCTTGTAAGTTGTGAACGCAAGTTTGCATTTTCCTTATAATGTCAGTTGGTGATGGAAGTTGGAAAGCCATCTGAGGGCTTGAGGCAGAGCTTTAGTGTGATGTGACAATAGTCGAGCATCTCTCTAGCTGCTCCATGGAGAACAGACCATAGAGGGAGTCACGTAAGTGAGACCTGAAGGTGATGTGAACTGGGGTGCTAGCAGTGAAGGTGGTGAGAAGTGACCACATTCCAGGTCTACATGGACTGTCTTCCCTGTTTATTGCTCTCTCTGTCACCTTGAGTGAAAGCTCCCTGTGGGCAAGACTCACTTTATTTTCCACAGTGTTTTCAGTGCCTAGAACCATGGCTGGCACATCATAGATATTCAATACATACTTGTTAAATGAATGAGCGAATATAATCTGTGAGATTTTAGATTTTAAAGGTGAACTTGCAGAAACCACATAGATCCCATTCTCAGAAACTCCTTAGGAGGCCCCACTAGCTCCCTCCTGCACAGATGTGGGCTCTGCTTGGTGTCCTTGGGCCGTCTGCTGGGAAGGGAGTGTCCTTGAATTAGGTGCCTAGCAGCATATGTAGGGACATAAAGCCTAGGGGAATCCATTTGGGAAGGGTTATTTAGTAATGCATTTTAAGTGAGTTCTTTTTACTTCATTGCATTCTGCATTGTTTATTTGAATCTGTAGGTTGAGTTTCTATTACTATAAATAGAAGTAATAAAACACAGAGCCTTGGGCTTTTTGCCTTAGAGGAATAATTGCTGAAATAAACTTAGAATTTGAGGCTTCTTAAATGGTATTGTCAGCAAGTCTGTAAACATAATTGTTTTGTTGGCTGATGGGACCTCGGTGTCCCAAAACATATAGTGTTCATGAATAAGCATTCTTTAATATTTTAAAACCTCAAGGCTTCTAATTACCATGACTCTGGGGATTCAAAAAATTAAAATAAAATTTTTTCTTGCCAAATCCTGTGTAGAATGTCAGGGTTGCACCCTGTGCGTGATGTCTCTCCAACTGGTACCAGGGAGGAAACACCAGCCTCTTCGGGGACATCCTCCCAGTCCTACTCCAGACTCAGCCCTGCCCACAGCTAAAGGTTTTGTTCCTCAGTTGTGTCCTCTCTTCCCTGACTCTTAAGTGTCTCTCTTTGTTGGATTATTTCCAAGAGTCATTATATAGAGTTATATAGCCTCCCACACCCTCATATTAAGAAACAGAATAGAAAAGGCAAAAACCTAGCAGCCAAACCTTCCCTTGACCCTGAGTTACAAAATGCTGTAATTTTCTTGTCCAGTCATGCTCCTTAAAAGTATTGTCCACATTTCACTGTTTCCACCTCCTCACTGCCCTGACACCCATTAATCCACTCTGGGCTGACTTATTCCTCAAGGGCTTTCCTGAAACTGCTCTTGCTAAAGCCAACCGTGACCTGGAAAAAGGGGTCTTAAGACACCTCGGAGCACAACACAGAGTGTCCCTTCTTTTATTGCTCTCCTGATAACTCCCTCCTGGGTTCCCTTTAGCTCTCTAACTGCTCAGTTTTGTTTTGTTTTTTTTAGAATCCCGGTTTCTCCTCTATTGAGAGGTACTGAATGTGGCAATTCGTTCATGCTTGCAAATCCAACTCCCTACTTGACATCGTCTCTTGCCTGTGTAATGGGGACTTCAAGCTGAATGTGCCCATAATAGAACTCTTGGTCTTTCTCCTGAAACCTTCTCCCATCTCAGCGCATTGCACCTCCGTTCACTTGCCTTTGTAAGCCACCGTCTGGTCCAAGTCATTACCACCTCTTATTGGGACCAGTTGATCTAGAATGATCTTGTAAATGGATTTCTGTTTCTCCCCTGCTCAGAGCCAGTCTCCACATAGCAGTGAAGCAAACATCACTTCTTGCTTTAAAACCCTTTAGTGGTTGCTTCCTCAGTGAGCTGGGGGGGGGGGGGGGAACTTGAAACACCCTGGGGGACCACAGGCTCTGCCCAACCCGGGCCACGCCTACTTCTTTGAGCTCATTTCCGGTCACTCGTTCTCTTACCTGTGCATTCCATCCACAGTTCTACATGTTCCTCGGAATCGCCACAGGTGCTCAGCACTCTTCCCTTTGCCAGGCACACCTATCCCCTGCTTTTCTCTGCATGAATTCTTGCCCATCCCTCAGCTCTCAGGATACAGTCCCTTTTGATTAAAGAGGCTTTTGTGAACCCCCAAGCCCAGATGGGTCCCACCTCTTTTCTTGCTTCCAAGCAGCCTGTGCTTTCTCCCAGCATTGGTCGGGATTTACGGCTGCATGCTGACTTGCTCTGTGCCATTCGTGGCCTCCCATCTGCACCTTCCACTCGTCTAGGCACCGCGTGAGCAGGAACGTGCCTGTCTTTTCACAAACGTATGACCGGCAGCAAGAACAAAGCGAGCACTAAGTTACTAGAGGATGAACGAGTGAATTTTATTTCCTAGTTTATTTTGGAAGACTGTTGAATTTAAAGAAAGCAGTCACCACCTTCTGTGGGCCTGCTGCCTTCCTGTGGGGCCTTGCTATAGGAAGCCAAGTTCAAATATTGCTTTGCGAAGCACTACCTGTGTGCACCCTGGTTCCCCCACCCCACCCTCCACAGATGTATAAATCAAAGTTAGTTCAGGAGAGCAAAGAAGCTAGTCCTTAAGTACGTCTACCCATGTGAATCAGTTTAAGAAAAGTTTGCACCATTTTATCAGATGGCTTTAAAAGGTTAGTGAATAAACATGCCAAATGGGTAGATAGGAATAAATAATTCATAGCATCCCAAATGAACCAGATTATAGTGCAGCTGATTCAGTCATATTTTATTTATCTCTGTATTGAAGAAAATCAATTTGAGAAATTTCCAGAGCAATCCTGGTGCTTATCTAGTCCCCCTCCTCTGTTTGTTAAGTTAGGTGGATCTTTTCGGACAGCGCACCTGCAAAATTCATCCATTCTCTTGCTTGTATTACTACTCCTCTGGTAAAACCCCTGCTGCAGTTACTACTTATGTTCACTCTTCTCCTTGAACTCTTATCCTTGTACTTGAAAAAATTCTTAGCACTTCTCACTGTCTGACCCTGCATGGAGTGGAGGGATTGTTTCAGGGAAAGCAGCTTCTGTTATGAAGATGCTGTTCGTGCATTTCCCCCAATCTAGTTTCTTAAACATTTGTCCATAGGTTTAGATATTTTTGTACAGCTGTTCATCATTGCATGATATTATAGCTTTGAATTCTTTCCAGATATTCCAAAATGTGATGCCACCATGCATGGTAGGCAATAGCAGCTTTTAGATTTTTTTAAATCCCAGTAGCACAAGATTAATTTTTCTGAAGTCACCGTGGGATCTTTTTACTCTATCAAAGTAGACAAAGTGAAACCAATAGCATAGCATTTCTTTTTTTAGAAGTTCACATGGTAGCAGAAACTGTTTTGTAAATCACCTATAATAACAGTTCTCAGCAATTTGGGGTTGGGGGTGACATTGAATGAGCTATTCGAAATATTCAGAGCTATTTGATGAAATAAATCGTAGGCATGGGAAACTGGGCAGCCTCTCACGTCCTTGTTAGATGGACCACATTCTGGGAGGTGGGGTAGTGGATGCTGTCCATTTCCTGGAGAGAAAGAATCCCTCAGGCCCTGGCACTGAAGTGTGGTCAGTTTGATCTCATAGAGATAGATTCAACTTTGTGGTTATAGAGAGTTACACAGATGGACGGACAGACAGACAGCCTCATGTGATTGAAATGCTTTGAGGATATTAACTTTAAGAGTACTGTTCATTGACTTGATCAGAAAAAAAGAGGATGATTTTATTTATTGCCCGCAGTGTATTTTCTAGCGGTCATTACCAAGTACATTCATGTTCCAAAGGCTAGAATTCTGCCATTAAACTTTTGCCAACTCACTCCGAATAATTCCCTACCTCACAAAATGCATACCAGCCTATGCTTATAAGAGTATTCACTGCCCGCGGAGGCATGTGAAAAAACAATGTAAACACAAGTGGCTTTTATTGAAATTTTCCCAGGAAAAGATAAGAATGTAAAAAAGTAAATGAGTTCCGAGTTTCAATTTCACTGGTGCAAAATTTTTATATGAATATAAATTTTTATATATATATAATTTTATATAAATCTTTTTATTCCTTCCCTCTTATCCAATGTATTAAAAATACTAGATGCCTGCTAACATGTATGCTTTCTGAATATGCTTATCTGAGAAAAGACATTCTCCTTGCATGCCATTGCTTCCATCCCCTCGTCCACCTTCCAGGGCTCCTGATTCAGATTTATTGATGAATTTGTTCTTTTCCCATAAACGGATGAGGCTGTGACTTCAAGCTCCACTTGACAGTGTTCCTCAGCTGAGAAGGAAGCCAACACCCAAAATGGGAGATTCAGGGACGTACAGGAAGTGGTACCAAATGCATATCTAATGCCAGTGTTATGAAGGAAATTGACACATTAAAGAATAAGACAGCACTCATTACAAAATAATGGCTTAAATTAGACTCACGAATTTTGTCTTAAGAAGTAGATTGGCTAAATATTGCATTAAATTTCATTTTATTCTTCTTGCAAGATGCCTTGACAGAGTCCCATCTCAGCTTCTGTTAAAAGCGTTACTGCAGAGTCAAGACTCAGAATCTTACTCCTGGGCCTCACTGATGGCAAGGTGTTTTTCAGCACAAAAGGATGAAATAACCGCAGCAGCATGAGACACGATGTGTAGTTAAATGCTATAAATACATACTATCGAGTAGAAAAGCTTACATAAATTGTTTTTTATTCCACATCACAGGTTTTTAACTATTAAAATGACAATCCAAATAAAGAAAATTTAATCAATGGGAAACATATGAGAAGCTGCATCGTATTTCATATGTATATGAGTAATTATGGCAGCCATTTCTTCTTTTTTTAAAGATTTATTTCAAAATATTAAGAGGGTGCAAATGTTTCAGGTTACATGGATCGTTTTTATAATGCTTGAGTCCTGTCTATAGATGGGCCTGTCACCCAAATAGTGTTCATAGTACCCATTAGGTTGGTTTATTCCCCTCCCCTAACCACCCCCTGGTTGCTTTCCACCAAGTTTTACTTCCCTCTGTGCACATGTGTGCTCATCAGTTAGTTCTAATTTAATAGTGAGTACATGTGGTGTTTGTTTTTCCATGCTTGGGATACTTCACCTAGGAGGATGGTCTCCATCCAGATTGTTGCAAAAGATATTAATTCATCCTTTTAATGGATGAATAGTGGTACTCCATGGTGTATATATACCACATTTTATTAATCCATTCATGAATTGGTGGGCACTTGGGTTGATTCCACATCTTTGCAATTGTGAATTGTGCTGCAATAAACATTAGAGTGCAGGTGTCTTTGTGATAAAATGACTTCTTTTCCTTTGGGTAAATACCTAGTAGAAGGATTGCTGGATCAAATGGTAGTTCTACTTTAGGTCTTTGAGGAATCCCCATACTGTTTTCCATAGAGGTTGTACTAATTTGCAGTCCCACCAACAATGTATAAGCATCCTTTTCTCTCTGCATCCACACCAGCATCTTTTGTTTTTGGACTTTTTAATAAGTGCCATTCTAACTGGGGTAAGGTGATATCTCATTATGGTTTTAATTTGCATTTCCCTAATAATTAGTGACATTGAGCATTTTTTCATATGTTTATTGGCCATTTGTCTTTCTTCTTTTGAAAAGCTTCTGTTCATGTCTTTTGCCTACTTTTTGATAGGGTTGTTTGTTTTTTACTTGCTAATTTGCTTCTTTGCAAATTCTGGTTATTAGCCCTTTATTGGATGTGTAGCTTACAAATATTTTATCCCATCTGTAGGTTATCTATTTGCTCTGTCAATTATTTCTTCTTGAGTATAAAATCAAAACTTCTAAGAGTATCAATGCTTGTTGCACAGACCAGTGTGTCCTCTGAATCTACTGGTTGGGCCATGCAGCATTTCTGGACAAAAAGGGAAGATGACCCCTGTACCAAGTATAATGCTGCTTTCTGGGAGACACACAAGCTGGAAGTAAGAAAAAACATTTAGGGCATGTTGGCAATTGACTTACAAACATCATCACTGCAAAAATGAAACACAAAATTTCAGATTTTGAGCTCCTCTATTTTTTCTTTAGTTGTGTGATTTCATTTTTCATCTGAAAAGCAAGGTTTCTATTACTTTTAATTCTGGCATTGTAAACTGGGTCTGTGAAAAGTAAGATAATGGCTGTCCTTTGAAAATAAAAATAGTCTCTTGATATAAAACATTGAGATTAGGAGGGTGGATTCTGTTGTTAACAGTTTCTCAAGGACATGGTGATGTTGACAATAGCTGAGAAATGTAATCAACCTAAATGTCTATCAACAGATGCATGGACAAAGAAAATGTGGTATGTGTATTCAATGGAATGCTACTCAACCATGAAAAAGAATGAAATCCTGTCATTTGCAGTAATGTGGTTGGAACTGAAGGTCATTATATTAAGTTAAATAAGCCAGGCACAAAAAGACAAGTATCACATGTTCCCACTTATATGTCGGGGCTTAAAAAATTGATCTCATGGAGGTAGAGAGTAGAATAATAGTTACCAGAGACTAGAAGGGTATGTGTGGGAAGGGGATGGTGGAGGAGATGAAGAGAGGGTGGTTAGTGGGTACATACAGTTAGATAGAAGGAATAAGTTCTAATGTCCAATAGCATGGTAGGGTGACTATGATTAATGACAATATATTGTATATTTCCAAATAGCTAGAAGATAAGACTTGAAATGTTCCCAACACAAAGAAATGATCAAGGTTGGAGGTGATGGATATCCTAAATGCCCTGATTGGATCATTACTTACTGTGTGCATGTATCAAAATATTATGTACCCCGTAGATATGTACAAATATTATGTGTCAATACTGTATCACATTTTATTTATTTATTTAGAGACAGAGTCTCATTCTGTTGCCTGGGCTGGAGTGCCATCGCATCAGCCTACCTCACAGCAACCTCAAACTCCTGGGCTCAAGCAATCCTTCTGTCTCAGCCTCCCAACTAGCTGGGACTACAGGCATGAGCCACGATGCCCACCTAATTTTTTCTATATGTTTTTAGTTGTCCAGCTAATTTCTTTCTATTTTTAGTAGAGACAGAGTTTTGCTCTTGCTCAAGCTGGTCTTGAACTCCTGAGCTCAAATGATCCTCCTACTGTGGCCTCCCAGAGTGCTAGGAGTACAGGCATGAGCCACCACTTAGCCTGTATCACATTTTCAAAGGGTGTTATTAGCATTGAGATTCTCTGCATGTAGCACTGTATAAGTACTGCGCTCTAACCAATTGCGCCACTGGAGCTCCAGCATTGAGATTCTAAGAAGTATCATTCTTCACTTAAAATTATGCCCTTTTTATAGCCTCGTTCAAATATATGTATATTTATCTAACAAGGGAAGGTAGCCTTTGATCTAGTAAGACTATCTAAAATCCTGTCCTTTTTTAAGTTAAGCAGTAATAACATATTGAGTTTCTTTGGTTTGTTCAGGAATATTCTTCCAAATTTTCATCATACTTTTCATTTGATCACTAGCCAACATTGATTATGGAGATCGTATTGAAATAGCAAACTATACGTTAGATAGAGATTGCCTCCTTGGGAATGGAAACCTCCCCCGCTCTCCAATGCTCAAAGAATATTGCCAATCCAATGTATAGAGAGCTTTCTTCAGATCGTGGTATCTACCAATGATTTTCAGGAAAAACAATATATCTACTGGAGCCAATTTTATTTTAAACATATCATATATCGCCCAGTTTTCAGTTTATCAGTGGTTTTGGCTAAGTATTAGCAATTTCCTATCATGAGCACCATAAAAGTCATGCTCTCTGGTTGCATCATTCTTTAATTTGGTAGCTTTTGATATGATACAAATTATCTTGTTAGACCTCAAGGAATACAGAAACTATTACTTCACAGGCTGGATATTAAACATATAAATTCACACCATTTTCTGAGTAGGCTGTTACTAATTTAAAGATCTGCAACTTTTATTATTCTGACCACTAACTAGGTGTGTGAGCTTAGGTATGTCATCTTACCTTTGTCCTCAGTTTCTGTAAAATGGGAATCTGGACTAGATTCTTTCTTTTTTTTAATTTCTTTTTTTTTTAAGTTCAGCATATTACAGGGGTACAAATGTTTAGGTTTTGTATATTGCCCTTGCCCCACCCGAGGCAGAGCTTCAGTCATGTCCATCCCCCAGATGGTGTGACCGCACCCGCTAGTTACGTGTACACCCATCCCCCCTGCCCCCTTCCATCTGCCTGACACCCGATGAATGTTATTACTATATATACACTTAAGTGTTAATCAGTTAATACCAATTTGATGGTGAGTTCATGTGGTGCTTGTTTTTCCATTCTTGGGATATTTCACTTAGTAGAATGGGCTCCAGCTCTATCCAGGAGAATACAAGAGGTGCTATATCACCATTGTTTTTTGTGGCTGAGTAGAACTCCATGGTATACATATACCACATTTTATTAATCCACTCATGTATTGATGGGCACTTGGCTTGTTTCCACATCTTTGCAATTGTGAATTGTGCTGCTATAAACATTCTAGAGCAGATGTCTTTTTTGTAGAATGTCTTTTGTTCTTTTGGGTAGATGCCCAGTAATGGGATTGCTGGATCAAATGGTAATTCTACTTGTATCTCTTTGAGGTATCTCCATATTGCTTTCCACAGAGGTTGTACTAGTTTGCAGTCCCATGGACTAGATTATTTCTAAGTGCTTTTTTTTTTTTTTTTGCTTCTAATATTCTGTAGTTCAGATAAATAACCTCATATTATGTTGTTTTGTCATTTTGTGATTGTGCCCTTCAGCTGTGAAGATGCTGCTCTTTGCCCATGACTGGCAACCTGTAAGTTAGTGGTGGAAAGACACAAAAGTAGATGGGCCCGACAGTCTCAGCACTTCATCTGTTCCCCTCTGAGTCCAGCGACATGATTTAATGATTTATTTGTGTAAAATGATTTTACAAATACAGAAACTGCATTATGTGATCTTAGTCTCAGTACTCTAACCGAGAACTCTTTGTCTTATCATTTTTGAGTTTTAAAGGGGGCCTTTTAAATTGCAAACATTATAAAATTTTCTAAATTAATTGAAAAAGAATCTGAATATAATTTGCCTGGTTTTTCTAGAGAACCAGGCAGAAAATATGTTCCTCAAGTGGGACTTCATTTCACCGACCCAGAAGTTCTCTGAACCTTGTCCATTTGAATTTTTAATGGAGGCTTCATTACATAGGCGTGATTGATTGGCCACTGGCAACCAGCTCGACCTCTAGCCCCTCTTCCCTCGCTGGAGGTCAGGGGTTGGGACTGAAAATCTCAATCTTCTAATCACATGGTTGGCCCTAGCAACCAGCCCCAGCATTGGTGAGGCTATCCAGGAGCCCCCAGCCACCAGTCATCTTATTAGTGTACAAAAGATACTTATCACTTTGGAGATTCCAAGGGTTTTAGGGTATGTGTGCCAGGAAATGGGGTAGAGACCAAATATCTGTATTTCTTATCATGTCACAGATGCTCACAGTAGTCCTATGACGTAGGTATTATTATCCCTGTTCTGCAGATGAGGAAACTGAGGCTCCGAAGGTCAAGCACATTTCCAAGCTTATGCAGGAAATGGCTTCAAGGTCTAACCATTTCAAGGCTTATGGTGTTAACTTGTCCTTAACACCAGGTGGAGAGCACAGGCCCAGAGTCACACAGGCTGCACACACTTCACAAAGCACTGTAAGCAGAGCTCTGCTCCTGCAACTGCAGGAGGAAAACAGCCCAGAGCACAGCTTTCTCACAGGACTCAGCTACCTGGAAATACATGGTCCTTGTTTTATGTAGCCTTCCCCATGCCCTGTGCAAAGTAAGGCCAGAGCAGCTTCCCAAGGTCATGATGGGGCACTGGGTGCTCTCTCTGAATCTGTGGCTTTCCAACCTGCCCTTCACTCTCCTTCCCCTGCCCCAGGCCTGCTGAGGCTCCCAGAAGGAAGGAAACACTTCTGGTCCCCTGGGTCCCCTCTTTTCTCTACCTGGAGCTTGTCCCGCCCTGGGAACAGTTCTGATCCCAACAGGTCCCCTTTCCTGGCTGAGGTAACGACATACTCTTCCAAGTTCTGTTTCCATCACCGCAACCCTACGAGTGCCCTCCCTCTCCCATTTCTTAGCTAGAAAATAACTAGATACAGACTTACTTCTTTTAGAAGGGGCACATTTAATGTTGTTGCAGCTATTTAATAATTTATTACTTGGGAAGCAGGAGTCGCCTTACTTGACTATTTGCAAAGTGTGCTCAACTACAGTACTTCTAATCACAAAACTTTTGTTAAAGAAGTTTGTTGAAGAATAAATTATTCTTTAATGGGAACATAACTGCCTAAAAGGCAATAATATGGTAATCCGATTATTAAAAAAATCAATAGTACTTCCCTCAAGGCCTCCTCCCTTCTCCAAATCATTTAGTTAATTTTTTCACTTTAAGCATCTCTTGGGGGAGTGAAAACTCTAGAAAATTTGCCTTCACATCTTCTATCAGATAAATCCCATTTATAAGTAAAGCTGCTTAGAAGGTGGTTCAGCCATCATGTGGATAATTTTGTATTCATTTCTCTTGTAATGTTCATTATTTTGGAATGTTTGTTGGGATAAATGGAAATTTCATAAGTAGTAGTACAGGTGCAGCTTTGTAAAACACCTCACCTGTGGCCAGGCCCCCGGCCACCTCTGATGCTCATGGGCAGGTGGTTTCTGCCAGTTCTATGAGCATGGGCCAGCTCCATTGGATTGGCAAGAAATAATTAAGAATTTGTAAGAGTGAGAAGATGACATAAGTGAGAACAAGAGAGGTTTCAGGGTAAGTTCAGAGGCATCATGGCAGAGTACCAGAAGCCAGTGCTCTGGTGGTGATGTTGACATCCCATAGCCAGCTCAGAGGTCATGCCACAGCAATTAACACCCTTGCATGGGCCACTCTGTTCTTCTTAAAATGAAGAATCTAAAGAACTTTCTGCCTCCTTCCAACTGTGTCTTTATGAAGACTAGTTCTAAATTCTGTATGTGCATATCTGGAATAGGCTGAGTTCTGTCTTCAGTGGACACACTCTTCATCCATGCCCACTGTTTATTTCAGAACTAGATTGCTTTTGCTTTGCTCTCCTCTCTGAAGAACTATCCCTTCTCCATGACAATAGTATCATTTAGTCTGAAGGGCAGTCTCCACTCTTTGAAGCCTAAAGATGACCAGATCCAGAAGCTGTTTGGTACGAGAATATTAGCATCACCTTAACCTCTTTGGATAGCTTTCTTCCAATTCCTAATCAAAGTCAAAAAAGGGCCAACTGTTTTCCTAATCTGGGTGAAGACACAGCACAGGATGGTTGTATAGCATTGTGGACATTATAGTGACCTTGGCTGCAGCCTTGGATGAAGGTTAAAGCTCCGTCTGTCTTTATATCTGTATGTGAATGCATGTATATATGGATCCATCCATCCATCCTTCCATCCATCTAGCTATATCTGTTTATAGCTATATTCATCTATCATCTGTCAATTCATCTCATGTTCTAAAGAAATCTTTCCTTAAGTAATGTTTTCCTCCTTCATCAATGCTTCATTGAGTCATGTATCATTTATTTCAGAAATTAACAGGCTGTGCTGTATATATATGTGCTTACTGCATTCAAAACCACGAAGAACTAGAGCATGTTTTTAACTAGTCACATTGAACCTATCAGCACATTAGTCACCATCTGGCACTATCCTCCCTGTACCACCTGTTTTTCATGCACTTTCTGGACATGGTCTGTGATGCAGCGTGCTGGCTGACAGGATGATCCACGACACTTTGGGCATCACTGCTGCTAAGTTTTCCAGGAAACAAGTGAAGTTATCTTGAAAAGTATCAGATTTCTTTCTCTTTATTTATTTTAAAAGACAAGCATGCTTTAAGTTCAAAAGAGAACACAACCAGAATACTCACAATCCACGCATGGCTCCTGTTTTAGTCTTCGTGTGATAGACTGGAACAGGGTTTCTTGACCTCAGCATGATTGACAGGTTGGGTCAGAGAGTTTTTGTTGTGAGGTTTGTCCTGTGCATCACAGGATGTTTAGCAGCATCTCTGGCCTCTTCCCTGCTAGATGCCAGTGGCACCATCTCCAGTAATGACAACAAAAAAAGTCTCTTGATAGTGTCAATATCCCCTAGTGATGGGGCAGGGTAGGGCAAAGTCACCCTTAGTTGAGGATAACTGGGCTAGAGTTAGCGGATAAAGTGACTTTGGGGATCCTTTCATGCTTTCAAGACAAGTCACTCATGTAAAGAGACAAAACATAACCACACTTTGCTCATGGGTCCAGTGTATCCTGAGTCCTGACACTGTGCTGAGGCCCTGGGCCACAGGGCAAGGACTCAGACATCAATACGGTGCAGTCCCTGCCTGCAGGGAGCCCACAGCATGGTCGGAGAAGGAGACGTGTAAATGGATGACTGTGTGTCTGCGAGATTTACAGGGAGAAAATTAGTTATATTGTTGGACATTTTGTAGACAGATCTATCAGATTGTCGACCACACTTTTTACTCTTCATGTGGTTCCGCTGGGGGCCTGCAGACATAGCCTTACTTGAAATGGGGCACCACAGAGGCATCCCTTGCTCAAGATATCTGAAGGGCTTCTTGGAGGAGGCAGACCTCCCTGTGAACAGCAGGGAGCATTGGGAGGTGAAAAAGCCTGAGATGAGACCTTCCCGGCAGGAGCAACCCGAGCACGACTCCAGGAAACCGTTTTGTGTGGCTTCACCTTGATCGATGTGCATCCATCCAGCTCCCATCGTGCAATACACACCCTCTTCCACGCAGCTCGTGGCTTAACAACATGCTGTGTGGTTTGGTCCGCTCGGTTTCCAATGCATCGATCTTATCAATCAAGTCCACTGTGGGCTATTTGAAGGTAGGAGCCAGATGTTGTACTGGATTATTCACATGAATAGACTAAGCAAGTCACTATTTGACTGTTGTTGACTTGCAAAACTAGGCATGGAGGAGAACTCAAAAGCATTAGGGAAGGCAAGTGAAAGATGAAATGAAATTAAAGAAAAACAGGAAGCCGAAGAGTAAGAGGTGTTGGCCTTCTGACAGGCACATTCTTTTACTGATGCTTCCAAACCTCAGAGCCCGTGTGGCCTTCTCTGTGCTTTCTGTGGCTTGAGATTGCTCGGGGAGTCCCCTGCGGCATTGGCCGTGTGTCTCCTCCCTCCCCCGACATTCAGGTGTTCTGGGCAGGGGCTGGGGTGTCTCACTGCGGTATCCTGCCCTGCACTTCTGCCCTGCCCACCCAGCAAGTCGTGGGTTCTCAACTAAAATGGGAAAAACTGCCCTAAAGGTTAAGCCAGGGGAAGATCTCTTTAGTGAGGAAAAACTTGTTCTTTATGATTCCCCTAAAACCCTTAATGATGGGAAAACTAAAGGACAATGAGGGATTCTAGGAACTAGCAAGAAGGCAATTGTTTGTTTGTTGTATTAAAATATTGCTCAAAGTAAAGGATAAAAAATGAGAAGATTTCACAGCTTGCTCGCTCTCGCGCTCTCTCTCTCTCTCCCCACCCCTTCCTGGGAATTAATGAGCTGCCAAATCTCACATGTGAGATTCACAGTTCTTTATGGAAGTGGAAGAGATTTCTTTGCACTTCAAGCAAAGTGGTATGCAAACCAGGGCAGTGTGTCAGGAACAGGGGATGTGATTGGGGCTGTAACTGGGAGCTCAGCTGAGCAGCCCTGGTGCCCAGACACTGGCGATCTTTCCTCATCAGACTTCATCTGGAAACACCTAGAAGTGGAGTGCTCAGGGATTTGCCTTTCTCAGAGAAGTTATCAGTTGGGGCTTTTTTGCCTTTGAAGAAAAATTACAGCTAAATGAACGCCCACCATGCGCCCAGGCCCTGCGGTCTGTAGTGTGTCTGTGTGTGTGTGTATATGTATTTTCATTTAATCCTTGCCACAACCTTATGAAGTAACTACTATTATCCCATTTTAAAGGAGGAAACTAAGGTCCCTCCTGCCCAAAGTCATACAGTAAGCAAACGCAGTATTAGACCCTGGATCCAAATCTGACCTCAGAGTCTGAACTCATTGGCCAGGAAGCCACCTGCCAGGAAGAGAAAAGCCAAGCAGATTCTATTTAGGTAAAATGACCTTCCTAGGAGTTCCTTCTGTGTTGGGTTGTGCCAGGAGTTATACTTAATTTTAAAAATTACATGCATTTCAAATATTTTACAATAAAAGATAATTAAGCAAATAATTGCCAAAAGTATTTCATTTATTTTGCTATTTTAAGGATTTTTTCCAGAACTTTAAAAAAAGTAGTTTCATTGAGTATAACTTACATACCATAAAATTCACTTATTTTAAGTGTGCGATTCGATAATTTTTGGTAAATTTAGACTTCTGCAAACGTCATCAAAATACAGTTTTAGAACATTTCGTCGCCTCCGAAACATCCCTCATGCTCTTAATGGAGTTTTTGTTATAGAATTCCTAAGTCGGGTGTGGGGAAAAGCAGTTGGAGAAGGAGGACTAGGAGGAAAGTGGGAAGGAAAGAGAAGGTCAAGTAACAAAGAGAAGTGAGTAGTCCAGGGAATCGTAGGGCAGAAAGGAGCCACAGAGAGACTGAATCGAAATGTTCATTTTAAGGATGAGGAAGGGAAGGGGTGGAGCAGTTGGGCCCCTCAACTGAGTTGGTGATACACTAAGAGCCTGGTTTCCTGAATCTTAGCCTGTTTCTCCTGCAGTTAACATGATGCAAAGAAAAAAACTATCCTGATATTTAGTGGTTTCAAATAACCATTTTTATTTTGCTCACGATTTTGTGATTCGGAAGGGTCCTGCTGGGCGGTTTGTCTCTGATCAGCATGGCGTCTGCTGGGGATTCTGGGGCTGTGGGATCCATGTCCAAGAAAGCTTCTTTACTCGCACGCCTAGTGCCTCGGTGCCCCTTGGTCTCCCTCTCCGCGTGGTGTCTCATCCCCCAGGACCTCTCCTATGTGGCTTGAGCTTCTCATGACACGGTGGTTTCGGGGTCGTTGCACATCTTTCCTTCCTTCCAAGAGGGAGGAAACTGAAGCTGCCAGGACAGTTAAAATCTGTGCTTGGAATTGACATAGGGTCACTTCTACCAAATTTGCTGTTGGTCAAAGCATCCCCTGTTCAAGGAGGAGGAGAAGTGGGCATTTGTTCTTGATGGGGATTGGCAAGAGCCACACGGCAGAAGCACATGTGGGTCAGGATGTATCGTTGTGTCCTTTGGAATATATGGGAAGCAAGAACAGGACCAGGCAAATAAACCTCTGAGACGTCCTGTCACATTCTGACCTGGGTTCTTTCTTGTAATTTTGTAGTAGTCATTGCCTCATAGGACAAAATTCAACCTCTATAGTTAATCTTCACCACTGACCACATGGATTCTACTCTAGCAGTAACGAAAATCTCACTGTTTCCCAAACACGCCAGCTCCTTTGCACATGCTTCTTCCTGTGTGTCCTTCCCATGTCTCCCCACGTCGTCAGCCCAGTCAGCTTTCCTCACTCATCCTGCTGAACTCGTCTCAAGTGCCTCCTTCCAGAACAATTCCAGCAGAGGCAATTTCTCCATTCGCCAAGCACTATGTTCACTTTTCTCTGTGAGTACACACCAAGGAAGGGTAAGAGGAAGGTGAGAACACAAGCTGTGTTGTGATTTTTAGACTTTTGTGGGTTTTTTTCTGCTTAGGCAGTGATCTCATGAGAATAGGAATTTTTCCATATGCTGGTGACTTCTGTAGGGTCTGGCATATACCAGACGTTTGTTAAGTGCAAATTGAGTAAGTACATTTATTATGTATCAGATACTGAAAGGGGGCACAATTATATACGCCCTTTTACACTGGTCGTGTTATCCCACAGTGAGACTTCTCTAACCGAGAGCTGAGGCAAAGCCCAGTTCCACGTAGTAGTAGACACTGCACATCCAATGCTTAGCCCATGGGCTGTGTCCTTGCTGTTACTGACACAGCCACCTCCTGGTCTTACAGCCATTGGTTCAGTCCCCAGAACCCCACTTGAGGAAGGAGGGCAAGGCATGGAGGCATCAATACACAGTTATTCTATGATATCTCATAGCAAATGCCATTTTATAGAGAACTTTGAGGGCTTTATGAGAAGAATTACTTGCCTGGTCATAGAGCCATGTTGCAGCTCTCTGTGTGTCCTGGTGTAGCGTGCTGCCTCCCACAGCCAAGAGAAAGCCCCTTTGTGAAAGACTCTGCTTAAGCTCTATGGAAGGGTGATCAGCCTCATGCTATGGTCCTTATTACAAGGGTGCTGTTCTGACCACCAGAAGAATATACAGTGTTTGGCCCACTTGCACTGAAATATTTCAAGTGGGAAGTTGCTTTCAGTGAAAATTCTGCCCCAAAGCAAGGCTGCAAACAGCAATAACCTATTGAGAGTTTTAATAAGCTCCTTTAGCAAAGGTAGCTTTCAACTCCTTGTGGAGAGAACAAGTAAATCCAGTGTGGCCCCCTACTAATTAGTTAGATAGAGTTCTCCTGGGGAGCCTGCACTGAAACATAATTAATAGTGAAAACTGAGAAGAGTAATGAAATAAAAATGCATTATATGCAGACACACACTTTTAATTTATATGAGGCAAAATCTAGTTGCCAAGACTAACTAAATTAGACAGTTGACACTTGGGGAAAATTTCCCTGATTTGAAATAACAGACAGCACCGCTTTTCTTACAAGAAACATTAAAATAGAGAAGGAGAAGACAGCATAAGCTCTTGAAAGCTGAAGAGCTAAAGTGTATTTTTATTTCAACTTTTGGACTATTGAATCTGTACTAATAAACCTTTGACAAATATAAAATCTGTAAAAACCAAGAGATGACATTGAGAGTTGAGATATGGATGGTTCTGGAAGAATTAGAGAAAGCACATGGAAGACTAAATATGGTTTTTCTTGAGCGAGAGCAGAATCTTTGGTATTCCCTACGTGGATTCCGTACTCCATAGTTGCTAAATTAATGCTTGTTAGTTCAAATAGTTGCTGCTCCTGCTAATAGTCACTTATCTCAAGGATTTTTCTCCATTAGACATAGCCTTCCAAATAAGCATCCTTATCTGTTTTAAAAAAACTTCTCACACCTTCGACTGCTTTGATCTGCTTTTCTTCCTGTGAACCTGGAGCCAGCCAGATAGGAGAGCCCACAGGGTTCTGTCTCCTATCACCAGAGACTTGGCATCTGGGTAAAGGACAGTTTTTGTCAGAAGGGTCTTCAGGGTAGACAATTCTTTGGAAGGCTCATCGTGGTCCCTGGCCACTTACAGATGCCTCTCCCATTCAGTGTCACTCCTCACTCCAAGTCTCTGGGCTCTGCTCATCTTGATTCTCACTTGATAAACAAATCTTCACTTTTCATTAATTCCTCGCCACCCCCTGGAATTGAATTTTAGAATTTCCCAGGCTTATCTGATCACTGTGGCCCTGACCTGCCTGGTATTCTTGGTCCCTTTGCTGCTCCAGGTGGCCTTGGGCCGTTCTCACCTTTGCCCTGATTCACCCAGGACTTGAATCTCCTGAAGTTAAAGGGCAGCCTTGCCTCGTCCTGTGTCACTCTAGTTGAGCGTAACTGTCACGAGGAAGGCTGGGAAGAAACTCATTACCTGAGCAACGTCTTCTTAGAGGCCATCTCCTCCCAGGGGCTTCCTTTCTTGGGAAAGAAAATTTCTCTCTTATTTTGTCACCCTAGGACCCAGGCACATGGTCCTGGACATTTGTGTCCCAGGAGCTCCTACTGTAACCTTTACCTCAAGGTGTTTGGTTTCCTGACCCTGAGCTGCAAACATACTGGGCATATCGCCATAGTCCTGGGACATGGCCCATCAAATTTCCTGAGATTTCCAGGTTTCTGGAAGAAAAATTTTTATCAACATTCTAAATTCTGTGTGATAACATGAAATCGTCACAACATTCCCTGGCACACATGGGGAACTGCCCATCCACCTCTCTGCTTTTCTGTTGGTCACATGACCTAGTTCCAGGCATTTTAATTAAACAAAGTGATGATCTATGGTCAAGACTGTCCCTTGGAGGACACGCATTACCCATAGCTGAGGAAGTGGGAGTGAGGATTGTTTCACATCAGAAAGTGGGTCAGGAGTGTTTTCTCCTGCCTAATTCTTGTGCAAATTGCAACCAACAATTTTCTTTTTTGGTCTCTGTGAATTAAAATTAGATTGATTGACATCAGCTGATTGATGATCAGTGGTCTCTTTTTAGAAAATGTGAACAAAACAAGAAACTTGTTTTTCTGATGTTGTTTTGCTTCTATTTTAATTTTTGAAGTTAAAATTGGGGAAAATGTTTATGTGAATAATAATGAGTCTTCTTATCCATAACTGCAATTTATTTAGGTCTTCTTTAATTTCATTTAGCAATAGTTTGTAGATTATTTTTTTAAAAATCCAGTCCTAAGTCATTTGTGATTTTTGTTTTTTTAGGTAGTATTGTTTTTATAATTTTATTTTCCAACTTTTTGCTGCTGGTATTTAAATACAATTGATATTTGTTTATTGACCTTGAATTTTGAGGCTTCGCTGAATTAATTTACTAATTCTACTAGGTTTCTTTTAGATGCCTGATGATTTCTACACAGATAATCATACCATCTACAAACAGAGATGGTTTTATACTTCTTCCTTTACAATCTTTATTCCTTTCTCTCTTTTTTGTTCTTTGTCTTGTTGCATTGATGGGGACATCTAGTCTAATACTGAATAGAAGTAATAAGAGTGAATATCTTTGCTTAGTTCCTGATGTGACAAAAGAGTTTTGGTTTTTTCCACAATTAAATATCCTACCTGTAAATGTTTTGTAGTTGTTCTTTTCAGGTTAAGAAGTTTTCTTTCTCTTCCTAGTTTTCATCATGGATTGGGGGTATGTCAAATGATTTTACCACATCTGTGGAGAGGGTTTCTTTTTCTTTTTTTGTTTGTTAATATGGTCAGTTACATGGATTGATATTTGAATGGTATATCGACCTTGCATTCCTAGGATGAACTCCATTCACTCATGCTTCATCGTTCTTTTTATGTATCTCTGGATTCAATTTGCTAATATTTTGTAGAGGACTTTTGTTTTCATCCATGCTAATGAAGAATATTGGTCTGGATTTGTCTTTTCTTGTAATGTTTTTATCAGGTTTTGGCATCAGGGTTGTGCTGGCCTCATAAAATGAGCTGGGATATGTTCTGTCCTTTATATTCTGACAGAGGATATGTAATATTGGTACAGTTTTTTCTTTCGATGTTTGATAACATCTGGTGAAACTGTCTGGTCCTGGAGGTGTTTGTTATCTTGTTTGTGGAAGACTTTTAATTACAACTTCAGTTTATTTTATATAGAGTTATTCATACATTCCATTTCTTCTTGAGTCAATTTTAGTAAGTTAAGTTTTTCAAGGAACTTATGTATTTCATCTATGTTATTGAATTAATTGTCATAGAGTTATTTATAATATCCCCTTACTACTCTTTGCATCTTTAGGATCAGTCATTATAGCCTCTCTTTCATTTAACCAATTGTTACTAATTTTTCCAAAGAAGTAGTTCCATGTTTTCTAATTATTTTCTCTAGGTTGTTTGGATTTCAACTTTCTCAGGCGAAGCAAATTCCCTTTGTCTGATTTTTATGTCAGCTCTGATAAGTTTATGAAGATGCTTCTTGAGCAGAAAAGACTCATCCCAAACCATGAAATCACTCTTAATGTGCAGCCTATAAATACAGCTCTACAAAGAATGGGCATATAATTAACTGAATGTTGTATATATGTGTCAACTTGATTGCACATTGAGATGTTTTCTGCCAGCATTTCAAATCCCAACTCTAGTTATGCAATTTAAACACCATCTAAAGATGATTGAATATAGGTGTTAGCTAAATTCATTTTTCTGAGGAGAACACTTCTTAAGAGCAGGTGTTCTCTCCTGTGACATTGGTGAGTAATTCCGCTTGTCACAGTGCACGGTATAAATCATCATACTAAAAATCTATTAGCTTATGATTCATATCTGGCCCACCTTATGAAAACAAAGATGAAACAATACTTTAGACTGAATGATTAAAGGCACACTGAATGGGTCTACTCTTTCAGAGTTCAGTCTAGTTCCTTCTGAGCATGCGTTATTTTCAGGGAGGAGACTGGGTTCTAAATTGAGAAGGTGAATTAAGTCTTTCAGACTGTGGAATGGCAGGTCCATTTTCTTCTAAATAGCTTTCTCTCTAGGTAGTGTATGTCATCAAGTGCGTGTCTTACTGGATGGAAGGGATTTGTGCAGGGAATATTCTGGATATCCTGTCATTTTTTTAAGAAAATCCCTTGCTTTTTCTTCTACCCTTTCTTCTCTGAAGGCAGTTATAGTCAGATTTCATTGATAAGAGCACAGTATTTGCCATGGTTTCACAGCTGTCTGTGGTAATTACTGGAGTGCTGACCTAATTTCCCTACTAACACACACAAGAGCACCCGATCCTGGGCCACCGGCATTGTCCAGATCTTTGTAGGTCTGGTGGACCTTACTGGTGTATCTCTGAACAGTTACATATAAAGAGAGTGTTAAATAATTTCCATTGTGAGTTATTTAACTTCTTCCAAACCTTCATTAAAATTAAAGAGTTGTAACTCCTTGAGATTGTTCTCTTCATGTTAATATTAACAAACTGCAGCTTTCAGATTCAAGGAGTATTTAGAAGATGCCATTTAGAAAGCTATGGGTCAGATTTTGGAACTCTGCTGAACTGCTTTTGCATATACTGACTTTTTTCCATCCGCACAACCACCTTTTAGGTAGGTATAGTTGTGCCCATTTTGTTTTTCCTTTGAGATGCAGCATGCGTTAGTTTAAGTAGGCAGAGTGAAGGGGTGGAACAGAGAGAGAGAAAGCAGAAAGAAGGGCATTTTAGAAAGAACTGGGGCTTCGGAGACAGAGATCTTGAGTTGGAATTCGCAATTCTTGACTAACTGTTGGTTTGGCCAGAGCCGGCACTTTATCCTGTAGGCAGTGATGGAAAGGATGTGGAGAGAATGCTGATCTGGCAGTCGGATGGGTGATGGGAACTAAAGTCCGGATTCCATGTGTTTGCAGCATTTCCTGGGTGTGTTCAGCTGGGCGGTGAACGTGAGGGCAAGGAGACTCAGTTACTGCCTTGGGGAAACCTGCAGTCCTTGGACAACAGGGAAGTACGTGGCTATCTGGGATCCAAGCGTGAAGGGAGGAAGGCAGCACTAACCAGAAGTGTAAACAGTGAATCAGGAGGGCCCAGTGAGAGGGGTCCTGTTTAGGAGAGGGAGGCATGAGGGAATGGCTTTTTAGAAGAGGGGCATTAGAGTCAGGTGTGGCCAAGTGAGAAAAGAGGAGAAGGTGTTGCATGCCAAGGATGGGGCATGCGCAGAGGCACAGAGGGACCAAAGTAAACCGTACACGGCATTTGGGAGAATAAACAGAATTGAAATGACCTTGAATTGCGGGGTGGGGGGTGTCCTTCCCTCACTCCCTCTTTTCCTCTCTTCCTTCCTGGCTTCTTCCCTCTCTTCCTCTTAAACTCCTTCCATCCCTTTTTTTATCCTTGTGCAACAATTACATGCCAGGAACTGAGGATATGTGAGGAGACAAACATTTAGCCCTGTTTGACGGTGCATAGAGGGGCAGCTCCCCTCATATTAGGAACGTAGACTGCAGAATTGTATTGAGGAGCAGGGAAGGGCTCAGGGCTGCAAGTCCGGCTAGAAAGCTCTTTCAGTAGCCCAGAGGACACAGACTCGGAACTTTCATCAGAATTGTCTCAGCGCTGCAGAGACGGGTGTGTGTGATGAATTGTTACCAGAGCTCAGCAGAATTGTGACATAGTCCAGGGTAAGTGTTAAGAACATGAACTTAGTAGCCAAACTGCCTGGGTTTGTATCTCAGCTCTGGTCCTGACTAGATGTGTAACCTTGTGCAAGTTGTTTAACCTCTCTCTGCCTCAGTTTACGTATCTGAAAAATGGGGATAATAATAGTAATTCCCTCATAGAGTTGTTGTGGGAATGAAATGAATTAATGCATATAACTTCTTAAAAAATGCCTGGCATGTATTGGTCTTATACAAATATTGGCTATTATTAGCAAATTACTTCTAGTGTACTAAACGAGGGTGAAATTCCAAAAGAGGAGCCAGTTGGTTCCACTTTTGCTGGAATCAATAGGTGCAATAATTGGCTCTGTTGAAGTGAACAGCTTTTCAGGAATGTAAAAGAGTCACACATATTTAAATATTACGGAAAGAAATAAAGCAATAGCAATTGTTTAGAATCAGTCTGGTTGTTGTTATATTACTTTCCTTTCCAAACATGGGAAGAAAGTTAAACAAGACTCATACATGTACACACACACTCCCCCATATGTATCTCTTCAGGGGATAAAAGTGTGTTTAGCCATTGAAAATTTTTGTTCGAGTTTTAGAAATACCTTACAAACTTCAATCCAGGCCTTGGATACCACTGGGGTAGAGGAGAAGCCCTAAGAGACTCATCTCCTACTTTTATTGTCCAAACTAATGGTCCATTAACACAGCTCCTGGAGGCTGAGCTGGTTAGATAGTGTGTGCCTTCCCAGGGCAAGGACGCTGGGTGAGTGTTTTCTACTGGTGGAGACAGAATTATTTTTCCTAGGGGAAGGATAAGAACAATCCCCCTTTTTGCACATACTGGTAGAAATAAGAAAGCACAGTATATAGTGGGAAAAGGAATTGCCAAGATAATATCAGTGTTAAAGGGGAAATTCCTAGGTTCATAATCAAATTTAATAATTTCATTTTTAAAAATGGTTTGTCCTCATTAGCTATTCAATGAAATTAGGTTAATTTTAAGGTTCATCAGTATATGAAAAGCATCTATTTACTTTTGAACACATTTGCTTATTCGCATTATTTTTATATGAAATGAAATTATCTAAAAATTTTTATATGAAAATTTCAAGGAGCTCATTTGTATAATATCCTTCTTTGAAAATAAGCTTCGACAATCCAAAATTACTTCTTTTTTTTTTTTCTTTTTTTTTCAGAACACTTCAAGGAACACCAAATTACTTCTTATATTTACAACAAAATATAATTTCTATGATACTAGTAAATAATTAGGCTTCCCAGTATACTACGGTCAAAAGTTGTTCTTTTTTCCCCTAGTTTCCTAACATAACTTTAAACACATGAATTCTGTTTACAATGGCCAGGCATTTGAATTGTAAACCATTTTACATTTGGTGTCACTGAAACGAGTGTGACGCGTCAGTGTTTCTTGCTCCTGGTAAGCCTGTTCTTCCCTACCAAGGAACAATGAAACCTCATGTGTCAGAAGGTTGCCATACAGGGAATAGAAGTGGCTTACCCCTCACAGTCAGTGCTCCGTGTCTTGATTTTCTGTGTCCTGGGAAATGCCACAGCCACTGTATCCAACCTCACTCCTGTATCCTGGCATCCAGGAAGGACTGACCACACTATGCCTACAGCCACCATGTTGTTACTGAGCTATCATGCAAGCTGGCTTGGACCGATTAATTAGTAGGTATAATTGAAACTAAATATAATTAATTACACATTATTGAGGTATTCAAATTTAACTTCACTAAAATTACATCATAAACCTGGAACATGAATTGTTGACAAAAGGAAAATAGATACAAGTAAAGACTGTGCTTATTGGCAAATCCTCCTCACTCACCTTTGATTACTCAAGATTCCTGGGATTCAGGCATATGTATTGTGAACATGAGGCCCACCATGTGAAAATCAAACACGTACACCCACACGCAGCTTGGACACCTTTGCCTGATCTACTTAAGTATGCTTTGTTTTCATCTGTTATGACTAATAAATTGATAACAGGTAAGATAATGCATATAGACATGGCAACATCCATCTAGAATGGATGCTATCTATAGGTAGTTTTTTTTTTTTTAATTGCTTAACATGTTGTATTCAAAGCAAATTTTAAGGAGCTTCAAAACTATACAAGAACAAGAGATACTGACACTTCACATTTGTTTGGCGATACCAAATTTAAAACGGTTTAAGATTCAGATGCCTGGCATTTTGGAATGAATGTGTTAAAAATTATGTCAAGAAACTAGGAGGAAAGAGCCTCCAAAAACATGCTTGAAATACAGCATTGATTCATTTGTAATGACAAAAATACTATCGACTAGTTCATTATTCATTCAGAATTGTAAAAGCGAGAACCATTTTTCAACAAATCAATCTTCACATTAAAATTAATGGAAATATCTCATAGTATTTCACCAAACTTTATTTGTTGTTTGGTTCTGATTTTTGAAAGAAAAATAAAGTAAATGACTTTGGAGAACGAAATATTTCAAATGTATATTGGCATTTAATCTTTAACAAATGCAGAATTTAATAATATCCATTAATATGCAGGGTCAAATGCATATTTAAAATGTTATATGTAAATTATTTATTTATGGTGTGTCTGTGTATGAAAAAGAGAGACAATGAGGGAAAGAGGGAAAGTATGATAGATTTGCCATTTGGGGTTACATATATTTGGACTTAAGGTAAGTAAAGAGTTTAAGGAGATTAAGCAATGGACACAGATTGCTTAAGCTCATTTTTTAACATGATTATTTAAAACTGTTTAGAAATTTTTCTGAGAAGCCATATGTTAAAACAGCCAGAGCTCTTTCACACAAAATGACATTATGCAGGTTGCTTTGAGTTTCATTGTTTGCTGGCAAACCATAGCAATTCTAGTTTTGTTTCTGTTTTAATTATGCAAAAGTGAGAACATGACTAATTAATCCTCTGAAGGTGATAGCACCCTGGAAGGATTTTTGATCACTTGTGTTGTAAATCCTTTCAAATATTGATACTTAGAACACCAAATTATTTTCCCCATTGAAGAGTCTGTGCTAAAACAGTTTGCAAGTTTCAAAGATACTCCATTTACTTACAAATTCTAAATCTTGACAAAAAATTTTCACGGATTACCCATTAGATAATAAAAAGTCAGCAATATCTGAGTATATGAAATGTACCAATAACAGATAATGTACAATTTCATAGTTCCCTTATGATTATCCTAGTGTATTATCTTAAATGAGTTTTTTTACTGATGTTCTTATATAACTTATTTGTTTTTATATTTTTTTCTACAAAAACAAGAGACAATTCCCTCTTTTTGCATTATCCAAATGTGTTAAGAGCAAAATAAATTACCAGATAGAAGAGTGCTCGTCATGTGTGGTCAGAGTGTATTTAATTTCATGCATGCGTGAAAGATAATAATGTGATTTCCAGGTGCTAAATATTCCTCAGCCATTCACTCTCCATACTATTATCTGGAGTAAAACTAGATTAAACTTGCAGAATGGTGAATTACTGAAAATAATGAAGTTAAGGCAATTCATTAATCTTTATCTGCTTGTCTATGTTTTATAGCCTGGATGGAATTGAAAAATTCATTTGGGGGCCAGATTGCAAAGGGTCTAACATTATGAAGAGAAACATGGGGCTCAAATGTTTCTTTTTTCTTTTTTAATTATACACAGCACCTCTTTCTTACATGCCTCTGTTTTTCTTTTAGTGGCAAAGCATTTCTATAACACTGGTTGAGAAAGTTCAGATGATTGCTGTAATCCTAGGATCCCTGTTCTTGATAGCAAGTGTGACTTGGCTCCTCTGGTCAGCCTTCAGCCCCTATGCAGTGTGGCAGAGGAAGGACATCCTTTTTCAAATCTGCTATGGAATGTATGGTTTTATGGATCTAGTGTGCATAGGTAAGACCATGACCTTAAACATTAACAAACTGTCAGTATAATCCATTTCTTTCAGCTGTTACGTTTTCACCAGTCGGCTCTAACATAGAATGCTGGGGTTCGAATTATCTCAGTTCACCGGTTAATTAACTGTCTGCAAGGCTCACAATTTGGCTGCTTTTCTAAAAAGGCATAACATTTTTATACCCAAATAGTTTGGGGGAAAAAAAAAAAAACCAGGATAATGCCCAACGTGACATATTTTGCAACCAAAAGGAAGGAGGAGGAGTTGAAGAAATTATTTAGGGTGAGCAACATAAGAAGTGTCTTTTATTTTTAAGGAATGAGAGCAAATCGATTCTCCTTTACGAAGCTGGGCAATGTGGATGGTGCAAATGGCACTCCTGCGTTGTGCGTTTGGGGAGAGGACGGACAACTAGATGTCTGTCTTTGCGATGCTTGCTCAGATTCCAGAGGGCGTTAAGTGCTCTTTAGAAGGTTAGGGACTTGGGGACAGTTTTTCTTGCCAGCCTGTGTCTCTTTTGTTTCATTAAATCAATTCGGTGGCTTAGAGAAGAAAAAGTATCAAACATTTTAGCTGAAAGAGGCCCCACTGAAAGATTACTTCTGTGTTTCCCTTTACCAATCTGTCTTTTCCCTAATACCATGAGAAAACAGACGCTATTCATGCAGCACTTATGTGGCACGTGTGAGGTGCCACATGCCTGTGGTGGTAACCAGTTGGTGGCAGGTGAGAGTGGCTGGAGAGGCACCGCAGTGTCGAAAGCATTCCCCTGCTCTGAGGGGGTTTACAGCTTACTGGGATGTTAAGGAGCTGAAGGAGGGTGCCATGATTTAAAGCAGCAATTCTCAGTGTTGTCTGTGAACCAATGACAGCAGCAGCTGCCTCGCTTTTAAAAAAATGCACATCTCACTCTCCACCCCAGACCTACTGAATCAGAGATTTCAGGGGTGGGGCCCCTCCTAGGCTCTGATGCATGCTAGAGCTTGAGAACCACAGACTTCAGGTAAGGGGTGCTAAGCATGGGATCAATGACTTGGTTTCTCATCCTGGCCTCTGCTTGGGCAGGTCACCTTCATCTCTCACCTATAAAAATGGGCATAAGAATCCCTGCCGTGTAGGTCGAAATAAAGGAAATAATGATTATGAAATAATTATGTTATTAATTAGAAGTCATAGATTTGAATGTCAGAAACATTGAAATAACTCTGAGATAAATTAATGCCTCTATTTGCTAGAGTCTTAATTTAACTAGCAATTTCATTCTTCAGTCTTTTTTTTCCTAAAAGAACTCTACACATGTTTAAAATGTGATCAGCGTGACTTCTCTCTATTTTTTTTTTCTTTCCTCCCTATCAGTAGTATAAGACTAATAGGAAAGAAAATGATCAAGTTTCAGGCAAGAAAGAAAAAAAGCAGGGAGGGAAATGTCACAAATAATATGTAAACTAAGAAGATGTTACCTGAATAATTGGGCTAATCATGTATATGAACAATTCACATTAAATGTGATAATGCATATGCAAGCATTTGGCAATTCTAAATCTCTATTCAAATACAATCTCTAGGGCATCACTCTAAATAAAGAAGAATCATAAAATTGTTCTACAAATTGAATCCCTCAACAAATTCAAAGACAGTGTTTGCTTTACAGTATGAATGTTATAAAATGTGGTATTCCATTGATATTAAAGGGGAAATGCAAAATAAAAGAACCACTGGGATCCCAATCCAACCTGGAGGGAAAAAAATTCCAGTTGACTTTCTTCATGTCATTATAATGCTTAAAAAGATCATACATTCCATGGTTAGAAAATAACTTTTTGTTAAAATTTCACAACTTGCATTTAGTGTGGAGTTATTATATCTTGAATTTTGATTGTCAATGTCAGTATTTTAATCAAGATTTTTGGAATTCTGGTTTAAAGAACACAGACATATGAACTCTAATGATCCTTCAATGATAAATGACAAATTTGAGCTTCTCTTGAAATTTGAGCATTTGCTCATTTTATGAAGTCAGATATCTTAGAAGCAAAAGCAGCTGCCATTTTTTTGGAGACATTTTGGAGAGTAATTTTTTTATCTGGCTTTTAAATACTGACAGTACTTCTTATTGTCTTTTGGTTCATCAAATCCAAATTTCATCATTCAGTGATCTATTTGTATATTTGAAAAATATTAAAGAATTCAGACTGAGCATTGTTTATTTCACTTGGCTATCGCACTAATTAGTCTATTTTGACCCAGAGAAAATCTTAGTTTTTTCTCAAGAATTTTAGAAACTCTTACAGTAAAGGAAGCACAATCCACATAGGCCGCCAGTAGCTGTCTGGATCACAGTAGTCATAGCTCCTGCTGACACTTCGGATTGATTCAAATGTCTGCATACTAATTGCGGACAGTAACAAAGACCACGATTACGTTGATTATAACTTAAATACTCCTGATTGGAAGTCTTAGAGTCAGAGTTAGAGTGAAATGAGGTTTACAACTTAGAGTCCTATTTGCTCAGCTCAGTTTAATAATCTTTATTGGGAACTGTCTACGTCAGACACAGTACGATGTTCTGGGAATACAAACACGAGCTGGTCACTTTCCCACCCCCAAGGAGCTCATGGCCTCACAAGGACAGGCATGCAAGTCATTAGAATGTGGGATGTGCACCATTAGGAAGTGAGCGCAGGAAATGGCAGTGGGACAGGGGGAGGGGAAGATTGCAGGTAGATTTCGTGGGGAAGTGATGGCCAAGTGGGCAGAAAGATGAATAGATACCTGGCAAGTGGAGCGCTGGCCTGCTTCTCACCATTGGAGAATGTGGGATTGGCCAGCCCACATTCCCTCATACTGGGAAACATTCCCTCATTCCTATCTGTCCAAGCTTTTCAAACTTGATTACACCTAAATGAGAAGGAACAGAACAGATTGGCAGCTTCATAAATGTTCTTTGAAAAAATAATTCTGAAAATCCATAGATTATTCCAGAATCCAAAAATCTTATAATCTAGCCAGTGCATATAATGCTTATGAACAGTTGTATTGTTAAATAGAAATTTAAGGATTCACAGAACATTTATTTACTTGGGAAAATTTGTTTACTTATTTTCAGATGCAGTGAATTTGTTTGTTGCCTTCCTTCATTAACTAATACATTTTCTTCTTTTCCAAGACATCGTTTTTTTCTTGCTATTGATGTTCTGAATTCTCCCAAGAGTCCAGGTACTATTATAGTTGAAATATCTGGATCAAGGTGGTTCAATAGAACTTTCTGCAGTGATGAAAATGTTCTGTATCTGCGCCGTCCAGTTCCATAGACACTAGCTAAATTTGGTTATTGAGCACTTGGAATGTAGCTAGTGAGAATGAAACTAAATTTTATTTAAATAATTTAAAATTTAATTTAAATAGCCATTATGTGGCTAGTGACCACTATATTAGCAGCACAGATTCTATGTAATGGAGTGGTAGTGTGTAAGGGCTGATTGACCAGTTGCACCTTGTCTTTATAAATAGGTTGTATTTCCTAAATGATAAAGAAACTGTTCCAAGAGAGGTGAATAAAGTAAAAATGAGCTTGAGAGAATTAAGAGGAAGGGTGTTAATGTGAGAGGATGGCTACCAAGAGTTAGGCAGAGAGCCATAATCGGGGATATGTTGGACAGATGACTCTTTTTGGTTGCTGAAATTTTTTGGAAGACTTCTGTGGGTCAAGTATATTTCAATCTACATTTATAAAAGTCACATCCGTTTTAAGGAAATTGAACTATGAAGAGATATGACTTTATATTATGTTTGGGGAATTCTTTTAAATATTTAAGTAGACAGCATTTAGAGTATGATTGTACACCAGGAAAACTAATGTAAAGGATTTAAATCACCAAGCTATTGTAGCCAGTAGCAGTAATTTAGGAATAGGTAATGAATCAGGCTTGTGTTGGCTGCTTCCTAAAAAGAATTGCACAGTGGACAAAGGAAGATTAGCAAACCCAGAAATGAAGAGCAAGTGCATAGCAGAAGGCATTAGGCAGAAGATCTGGTTCTTCACTCCATACTGTGTGCATTGAGAAAACACAAGACCACCACTTCTGCTGGTTGTGTGATTCAAAGGAAGCTTGTGCCGTAAGAGGAATATGCTTATTAATGACTAAAAGTTTGAGGGACTAGGAGAAGGCCACATGAGGATGGAGGTCATTTGATTCACTTGCGTAAGAGCAGTTACCAACTCATTTTAGTGTCTGGTAGAACCGGATGAGGTGAATTCAATTTCTTGTTACAGATGCAACAAACCAGAACCATATTACATTTAGTGGTATTCCCGAAATAGAGATGGCAGTGCTTGTACCTAATCTACTCAACATGGTAAATTAGTAGCAAATCCAAGTCTAGAAAATGTTTTGATCTTCCATGAAATATTATGGGAAGGAATTGGTTAAGGTCACAAAGTTACACACATACATTATATTTTTTTTTAATTTTCTTAATTTTCCATGTAACGCACACATACACACACACAAAATTTTTGTTTATGATTGTGCAATCTATAAAGTTACGAAAGGACTATTTCACTCACATCCCCCGTTCTACTATGCCACCCCCTTTGCAGAAATGCCCCCTCTCAACATTTTGATGTATCCTCCAGAATTTTTTTGTTAGGTTTATAATGCCTATAGGTACATAGATACGTATTTTTTTTCATATAAGTGGACTCACACTATACCAGGTGTTGAGCAAATAGTCTTTTTCATTCAACTATATGATCTAGAGATTTCCCCCTGTTATGACAGATACACAACAATGTATTTAGCCTTTCTTCTACTGATGAATATTTAGGTTGTTACCAGTTTTTCCCATTGGGGACAGTGCTGCAAAGACATCCTTTTATGTGAACATTTCTGTTGGCACCATTCCAAGGAGTGGAAAGTCTGGGTAGAGTAGTAAGCGCACGTTACATTTTGATAAGTCCTTTTATAGTGCCCTCTAAAAAGGCTTTACCAATTTATACTCTCTTCAAATACGCAAGCGTTCCTGTTTCCCCACACCTTGCCAGCCGTGGACATCACCACTTTCTTGACCTTTCAGTTGGTGGTTTTAAGTACATTTAACACCATTAGAGTGGTTTTCTTAAAATTAATTCTATAACTATTTAAACTTTTGGAGCAATTTTATTTAAGAAAATAAAAATGACCACACTGGGTCATGCTAACATGCATCTCATCCTACCTGGTATCTTTTGGGACCCCAAGGATGTGATGTGCAGGGCCATAGAGTAGGTGCGCTCTGTAAACACTCACAGAAACACCGTAAGGAGAGATTGAGACCAGGGGTCAGTGGTCTCTCAAAAACCCTGCATTCTCCAGCACATTTTAGGAGCTCTTGGGTCAGTTTCTTCTATTTATTATACTTTTAACAGTGAGGGGATTTCACTTCTCAGTCTCTTTTTAGTGTAGAAAGTACTCCCTGAAATTGCCTCAAGAAAAATGGCTTCCCCTCAATCTGTGGCCGACGTTCTGATTCTGTTATTGTTGTTCTTCATACTATTTTATTCCTCAGACTAAACATAAGCATGCAGAATGGGGGAGATCTAGACACACACACACACACACACACACACACACACACAAACACACACACACACACACACACACTGATATACCCACCAGCAACCAAAAATATCTCCCAGGGCCCTTTTGAAATAATGAACTAAAGTATAATGTAATTGTTTATGCTCTCTTACTTTTGAAAGCTACAGAGATTAGGGAATTTAAAAAAATAACCTGAGATATACTAGAATGAGTATAAAATCAAAATGTCTTCTCCTTACTATACCAATTACAGTTCATATTGAAAAAAAAATTCTCCTTCTGCAAAAATTTCATACTCTCCAACATAAACTTTTATTTTTTCCATATTTTGAATTAAAATAAGTTTTCTTTAAATCCCTGTAAATTCTTATAGGCATTATAGCCCCTTCTAAAATCTGTTTTTCATATTTGATCATGTATCTAGCTAAAGCTATTTGGGCACACACAAGAAAACTTTAGAGTTGCCAGTCGGTAATATATTCACATTTCATTATAGAACTTCAGAATAATAATAAATATAATACATTCCTGGCATCTTAGATGGATTACGTTAGACATATATTTACATTTAAGAAACCTAGAATAACATTTTCCTCTTGCTTTTGATATTGTTTCACTTTGCTATATTTTTCCAGGTAGAACAGCTAAAAGTAGCACATGATTTAACATTTTTTTGACCTGAAATATAAAATGTACATTCTCTAACTCTGCTACTGTCATATGAGTCACAGTAAAGAATTTTGACAAAGAATTTCAGGGTAATTAGTCTCTTGATGACAAGTAAGTTCCCAGCTGTCTACTTAATGGCAGGGTTGCCTCCTCCTAACATGGCGCTTTCAGGCCGTCTTCCTCCCTGCAGTTTGCTTTCTGTGAATGTAGACCAATTAGCATAAGCAAAGCATAATTAAGAAGGTTAATCTACTGCTAAAGAAAACGTTTCTAATGCATTCTAAACAAAATACAAATGACTTTTAGACTACCTCCTTTTAAAAATTTTCCATGCCCTCTGGCACCTCTCACCATGACTCAGAAGTTGACAATATTTCTTAAATTATTTTAGGTTAAAACACTAGAAAAGAATATCTGTTGGTAAGATTTGTAAAATGTGTGGGCCTTGGGCCATTGTTGATAGATGGCATTTTTTAAAGCTGTAAAATATTTATGGATAAATATAAAATGTATCAAATAGTTTCAAGTGAAGAATGTAAAATTACTGAGAGAACAATTAGAATGTTCCCTGTATCCCTCAGGGCCTCTGTCCTGCACAGAGTGGGCTAAGGATGTTTGAGAAGAGTAAGCTGTTTCCTAGGCCTCCCAAATGTAGTGTGGTCTGACATGGGCCACCGCCTTTGAAGATACTTTCCCTATGGGAAGTGGGGACCACAGCTGCCAGCCACTCCAAAACACACACATCTCAGGGTGGCACAAGCAGGGCAGCTCCATCCCATTCAAAATTGTGAACAATTTTAATAAAAAAACTTCACATATATATAAAGCAGTTTTTTTCACCACAAGACAGTGGAGCCCAGATCCGACCTTTCATCACACCCCGATCACCACCGCCGCTGCCACTTCTGGAATCTGAGCTCCTGGGGTCACTCAGGAAAACCAAGCTTTGAAAGTCAACAGGCGAGCGTCCAGCCATGGAGTGGGGTGCAGAAGGCTGCTTAAGGGCTGTGGTTGCACTTTGGGTTACAGTGGTAGGCAAGTGGTAGGAGGTGTTGTTGCTGCATTTATCTCATCCCGATTTTCATAGGAAGCACTAAAGTGGATATGTCTGCATGAATCATACGGCATGTGAGAAAAGCAGCTCAACTTAAGCACTGCTTGGCATAATAACCATGAAAGTTGATTAGCCCAGTATTCAGCATATCACTATAATTTTCCCTCCAGACGTAAGAAGTGTATCAGCCACCTCTGCTCCAGGAAATGCTTCCATTTCCTGATCTATAATTTGATTGGGGACCTCCATCCCTCCAGTGCCAACACTTCGGCTACTTAGGAGACCTTTGTGCAGTGCTTCTGTAGGGAGGACAGAAACATTCTTCTCCTCTTGCCCAAGCCCCTCTGGGTTTCCCTTCAAACTTCATCCGACGTGAAGCCTGGGCTGGAGGTGAGCTGCGCCTGCGCAGCCGTGACTGTTGCAGATTTGCACGCTCTGCTAGCTCGTTTGGAATCATTTCTTAAATAGAGGAGAATTCCTTTACAAGCACAGATCATTATTCCTGGGCTCAGAATATCTTAGCATGTTTCATGCCCCTGGAAATGCCTCAGCTTCATTTAGAAAGAGTCTGATTCAACACTGTGAGCCTGAAACACAAGCCAGAGTCTCAGATCTCGACAGTTTGAACACGTTCTGGGCCGGCCCCTGCAAGGCAGAGGCAGAGTGGCCCTTTGTAATTCGAAACTGTCAGAGGAAAAACCAAGTTTTATC
Source organism: Indri indri (assembly GCA_004363605.1). Classification (NCBI taxonomy): domain Eukaryota; kingdom Metazoa; phylum Chordata; class Mammalia; order Primates; family Indriidae; genus Indri; species Indri indri. Next base: position 467,750 of record RJWJ010000067.1, read on the forward strand.
CTTCATATGCTTTGAAAAGTAGACCAGTATAATTTCTGTTCTCTGATGGTACAAATTATAGGCTCTTCTATGCCTTAATCACACGGATGTTTACTAATTTCTGTAAAGATTATTATCGTAGTTGATTATTAGTGATATTGTTGCCTTTCAAACCCTGGGAAATAAAATAGAAGGGAGCTCATTGCATATCCTGCTTGCCCTTCAGTGCTATGCATGGAAGGATCTCTCTAAGCTAATTAACTCTTTAGGTCTTCTAACCGCAGGGGCCCATGCCTTACTCTTAAGACACTTTCAGCTGTCTCTACCAACTGGGGACAGCCTAGCCAAGGAGGTGTCAGTTATCTACTGAGCCCACATTCCCGGCATTATTTACCGTGTGCCAAGCCTTCAGTGTGGGGCAAGGATATAAACAGAGCAAGGCGTGGCAAATTGCGGCCTGAGGGCCAAACCCAGCCCACTGCCTGTTTTTATATAGCCCATGATCTCAGAATGGTTTTTACATTTTTAAATGGTTGAAAAACATAAAAAGAAGACTCTTATTCCATGGCATGAAAATTGTATCAAATTTAATCTTCAGTACCCATAAAGTCATGTTGGGACACAGACATATCCCTTCATCTGTGGGCTGTCACCGAGTTTCAGCAGAGACTGTAAGGGTAACACAGCCCAAAGTACTTACTACCTGGCCGTTTGCAGAAAGGTTCGCGGAGCCCTGGAATACAACATACTCCCTGCTCTCCACCTGCTGGGAGGAGACAGTCAGGGAAATAAGCAGTTAGAATACTTCATGAAAAGTGCCCATGGAGAAACGTACGCGAGAACTAACAGGGGCAGATTCGTCCCACTGGTCGGCGAAGTCCGTGGAGGAAGAAAATCTTCAGTTCAATTTTAGGGAGAAGCAGGAACTAGGAAGGGCCCAGACAGAGGCAAATGCCTAGACCTATAAACACACAAAATCATGGGATATTTTTAAGGAATCCTATGCAGTGTGGGGCGGCAAGAATGAAAGATGCTGTTGAAGAGCAGCAGCAGGGAAGGGGCCTGTGGGTGGCGCTTGGCACTGAGACCGCACGCGCTGCGAGTGACTGACCAGCCTGACACCGAGGACGGTGTCAATAGTGTGGAAGCTGAAGGGGAGGGGCGGGTGCAGAAGGCGAGGGACAGTGTAGTAGCCTGGGCAGGTGACGAGGCCAGCGCTGAGACTGGTGGGAAGCTGCTAGAATTAAAAGAGATTAATCAGGGCAGAGGAGGGGCCATCACGTGTGACTCACAGGCCGGTTGGTAGACAGGGGCGGCGGTCACTGAAACGCTGGGTGTCAGAACAGGGCAAAGGAAGAGAACAGTTTTAGGTTCCTTTTGCGCATTTTCTTTTTGCAGAATTTCTGGGGAATCCCAAGTGGATATGGCCAGTAGGCAGCTGGACTTAAGCGTGTGGAGCTCAGGATAGAGGTTGGAGCTGGAGATTTATATGTGATGGTTGGAATCAGCGCGTGCAGGGGAAATGCTTTGGTTGAGGAACACAGACATGGCGAGACGTGAAGGGTGGGCAGAACGGCGTGGCCAGAGCAGGAGAGAGTGGGGTCTTGCACGGCGAGGAGCCGGGATCTTGCAGGGGAGGAGCCAGTGGCCAGCAGCGCAGGTGCAGGCGCAGAGAGGTGCAGTGGGAGACCGGGCCACACTGAGGTTTTGTTCTGCAGGCTGCTGGAAGACAGCAGCAAGATCAGCCTGCCTTTCACCTCATGGGGGGAGAGCTTTCCAGGAGGGGCTGAGCTTTCCTGGCTGCTAGAGAAGGAGTCAAAGCCAGAAAGAAGCTGGCACGTTGGGAAAGGATGGTGCAGTCCAGGGGATCAGAGTCTGCAGGAGGTGGAAGAGGCCGCACTGACATTAGGAAGGCGGGTGGGCAGGAAACATTGGAGGTTGTTGTCAACAGGCGGGTGGGGGAGCCGCAGAGCTTGGAGTTGGGATGGTTTCTGGCCCAGGCCAGGGTGAAGGAGGAATAGCAGAGGGCAAGGGGTCATGCACAGTGGGCCATGGCCAAGTCAGCCACATGGACCCTGGAGTCCTGTGGTTTTTGGGGGCTGAGCAGATCCAAATGCCAGGGGACAAACCATCCATGAGTGTGGAGAGAAGCTGAGAGACCAGGACGGCACATCTCCTGCGGCTTTATTCTGCATGAGCACATGCACACGAGCACGTTTTGTGGAGCTTTACCCTGTGACTTTACTGTTTTCCAGAAGAGAGATTGTGGGAATTCTAAACACATGAGGCTCAGGAACTGCACAACTTCAGAGAGATCTGAGTGTATCCCTAGGTACTCTTAAATGAAGTTATGAAAGAGGCCAAGTCAACTTGGGAATGGAAGGTTTTCTTTGGAACAGAGAGCTGAATGTAGATCGCGTGGCAGCGGGGCCAAGCCCCCGAAAGTCTGCCCCCATCTGGGAGAGGCAGAAGAGGCAGCTCCCTTACCCTGAAAACCTGGGGGTTGTTCTTCAGACCTCACACTGTCTCTTTGGGATCGCCTGGCTTTGTACTATTTTGCAGCAAAGAATTTTCTTACTCAGGGATGTGAACACAACCCTTCTTCTAAATGATGCTTCTGCCCAGAACACTGAGGATGCAGGACTGTGGGTGTTAGGTTGACAGGGAGGGTGGACAGACACTTGGGCTGTCGGGAACCACAAAGATGAGCAAAGACACGAAGCCCAAATATGTCTTCAGCTGCTTCCAAGTAAGGAGACATAAGGTCTTAGAAAATGCATCTTGAATGATATCTCAGATCATATTCACCATGACCAGAGCAATATTTTAAGCACTCTGCCCCAATCGTTCCATTTAATCCCTGCAACACCCTTAGAAGTTATAGATACTGTTATCATTCACATCTCAGAGATGAAAAAACAGGCACATGCGAAGCAGCTTCCCCAAGGTCAGACAGACTGGAAGCCAGTCCCAAGACTGGAACCAGACCCTGTCGCTCCACAGCCTGTGTGCAGTGAGTAAGGATATTTACCTGCCTGAGCTATTTTCTGGTCAAAACCCCTCCTTCTGTGCTGAGCTTGAATAATTTATAAAATGTTGTCTGTACAATAAAGTGAAACTACTTCCTAAATTACTGTCTCAAACACCTAAGACATGGCATAGGGAATACATATTTTTAGATTTTAGATCAGAAATATTGAAAAATTTGTCTTTGAAAGCCCAAAGTATTGTAGTTGTTTTGTGAAGTCTTCACTCATTTACTCTAAATTAATAAAGCCCCACACGAAACATTAGTAAGGAGAATAGAAAACATGAATTATACCATACCAAAAGCCATTTCTCTCTTCCCCCTCTTCCAAGTGAAACAATTTCCTAATAGGAATTATCTATGTAAAGAATCACATCGCAATCATGAATTTTTTTTCCTAGGTCACAGAATAGAATATTAAGGAAACTAATATAAGCATTTTTATATTCAGGTTAAACATTTCATTAGTATTTTTAATTATAAACATCTTTCTCATGTCATGGAATGAAATAGAAGGGTTTATAAATTTTAATTATGTGTAGATGGTAGCTTCTGTTTGGAATTTTTATCCACTGCCTGTATGACTTAAGAGAAATGAAAAATGAAGCCAACAACAATGAAATAGCCTATTACTAGTCACGAAGGTAAAGAGATTTTAATTAGGCATTTCAATTTAGATCTTTTAAAATAATTAAATAGAACAACAAATACGTATGTAGTTTACTCTGAAAATTATTAAAATCATGTTTTGTTGAAGAATAAATGGAAAATTAGTTGTATCTATTTTCACTTGCCACTAAAGTTCACTAATAGTCTCTTTCTAAGAACTGGCATTAGTCCACATACTAGAGTGTGGGAAACAAATGGAAATCTACTAAATCCAAAAAGCTTTAATTAACACAGAACACAGACATTGATATGCTTTCCAAACCAAATGTGGTTTTTATTAAATCCAGGTTTGCAGAGTTATTTATTTTTATAAATCATGAAGGTTGTTATAATTCTCCTGTCTCCTATCCAAATGCTACAATGTACCCTTTAGGATAAAGACCAGAGAAGAATTTACCCATCTCAGCCTTTGGTGTTACCGAAAAGATATTTTGATCCTACCTACTTATTAGTCAGTGTAATATCCCTTCTGGCCACTCACTATTCAGCGGGCCAAGGACACTGGCGAGGACTGGCTTTGGCCAAGGATACTGAGCTCTGAGTTCTTGCAGAACAAGCACACTGGACCAGGCACCACGAGGCAGGCTTTGAGTCTGAGCTCAGTCGCTAACTATGGACCTTGAGCAAACCATGCCACATCACTTCCCTGGGTCTCAGAGTCCTCATCCCCCAAAGTGAGAGGGTTGGATTAAATCATACCCAGTATATATTTTTTGATTTTAAAATTCAGTGACTATGTTTGTCCATCAGGTTCTTTTTGATCTTGAGTGAGAGCCCTGTGATATATGATGCTACCCCTTTGCTGACAAAGTTTATCATCTGTCCAAGGATGGAGGAGCAGAATTGAAATGTCATTCAACTGAAATTAACTGATTCCATGCTCCGAATTATAGGAGAACTCTAGGATGTCTTTATTATCTATTAATATAAAAATATTGGGCTCATTTCTTTCTTTTATTGAAAAACCATGCCCATAGATTTTTTTTTCTCAAGCAAATCACTGTTGGGTAGAAACGTAGATAATATAACAATTCTTCTGTCTAGTGAATTCTTTTAATCCTTTTTTTTAAAAAATTGAACATACCATATCTTTTATAATGTGTTACAAAGTTTGCACTTTTTGAGGAATATTCTTTGAATATGCCAATCATGGATTTATCCTCCAGGGTTATTAACAGAAAGATCAAGAGAGTGTCCTATCTACCAAAGAATAAAAAAAATAGAATAATTGATTGATGGATAGGCTTCTTAGAAAAACAAGTGATCAGACGAATGGACATTGCTTCCTTTTTACTCTCCCCATTTTGCCTGGAAATAGCAAGGAGGAATCCTTATCTGCCTCCCAAGTTTTAGGCCTGGGCACAACCACTTTGTCAGATTCAGGGTTCATGACTGTTTGATGCAGGCAAACATTTGATGGCCAGGCCAGCAAGACAGGAGGCTACAGTTACTGGGGCTGAACACAAAACCTTTTACAGAATTTTAGCTCTTTTGCCCCGTGCCAGGCCCTCTGCCCACATCTCCCCTACCACCCCCCACTCAGGGCCAAAACCCACTGTCATGAAATATGGACCCCCGTCCCTAAACCCTTTCCAAATCTAGCACTGGACTGCATGTGTCAGTTTGTCTTTGATGTCAGAAAATATTACTTTAATGTTTCAAAAAACAATACTCAAGACGCTTTTCTGTTCTCATAGCAGAGTCACAACTAGATTAAGTCAGTCTTTGTCGTCCCTTAGCTCCCAGTGATGGCTGCTGTACTCTCTCTCCCTCTCCTTTAGCAAAGATTGACAGTTCTTACCATGGGCCGGGCACAATGGTAGGAACTGGTACCAAAGGCAAACAAGACAGGGTTCTGTGTCAGGGAGCACACAGCTGATTGGGGACCACAGGCACACAAACAAGTTGGTGCAGCACAGGCAGTAAGATCGACGTAAATTGGTGCAGGTATTTCCTGTGTGGCACGGTAGACAGTAGAAGGAGGGAGTGATTGATGATGTTCGAGTGCCTCAGAGAAGAAATTATGAGAGAATCTGGATCTTGAAGCACGATTAATAGTTCATCATGCAAATGTAAGGGAGTGGGCATTCCAGGAAATTCTGTTTTATGGTTGTAGCTTGGGTTTGCTAAGAAGAAAGAACTAGCAGAATTCAGTGCAAGAGGAGAGAGGAGTCACAGTGACCCCCAGGTTTCTGGTTTACGTGACTCGGGGGATGGTCATAACTGAAATAGGCATGGCAGGACAAGATCAACTCAACCTGTGTCAGAACCTTTCCGAAAAGCTTCATTAGCTGTCACGTATTGATAGTGCAATATTAGACTTCATCTGACAATTGGGCTTTCCCATCGTATTCTCTTTCCAGAAAGTGATGTCATCAGTGTTGGAGAGCCAGCACAGATGTGCCCTTTGCTTCCAGGCTGATGACTGCAGCTGTCATGGAGAGCGGGACATAGAGAGCGTCAGAGACAGAATGAACACCAATTCTCTTTTGTGTGCTCTCAACAAACCTCTTGTCATCATTTAGGGTCTTCGCTATTGTACTAATCATTTCTTTGTGTGTGCTGTTCCCTACCTTGAGGGTGGGGTGGGCTGAATTATCAATATTTTGAAGTTATCTAGACCCTAATATGTTTTGTGTCTTGGGAAGTTTCAGAATAATTTGTTGTCCTTATCTTGTTTCTTGCACAGAAGATGATATTATCGATGTTAATGATGAATCTGTGTTTGAGCCCTTGAGCTGTAAGCTCTCATGATCAGCATGCCATTCTCAACCTGGTTTGGGAATTTTACCTGGTTCTAGGCATTTGTGAGAGGAGCAAGTTCTATACCATTTATCTTCAGTGATAGAAAAATCAACACATATTTTACAGCTGTCAGTGCACTTCATGTGAGCTATCTCTTTACAGTATTTGTTCCTCTACAGACAACATTGGAGATACGTATTGACAACATCCCTGCGTGTCATTAGGACACTGTAGTTTCCAGAAGCATGGGTTTTAGGATATTAATTTATGAAGGCTTTCTTTTGTGAGCTTAGTGACTTTTGCGATGACATGTATTATCTTTCAGTCTTCATCTCTCTAAGTTTTATCTTTCTGCATTTTTTGCATTAAGCTTCATATATTGTTCAACCAAATCTGTTTGGAACATACAGAAATAACTGTGGCTTATGGTTATTTCTTTGATTTATATTAACAAGATTCAACTATGGAAAAGTGACTTTTGAAGTGATTGCCCCCATAATCACATTTAAGTTTCCATAATTATTGGGCATTTGAATTTGGGGTAGGTTGGAAAATAGTGCCAGGAAGATTAATGCATTTTGTTACATTCTAGCACAAAGATCATCACAACAAGGGTATCTTGGATTACTGTTTCATTTGGTAGATTTTCTTTGGAGCTAACATACTCTGGTTTTCACCAAGTATCAGTGAAAATTAAGGAGTCAAAAGTGGGGCCAATTTGTGAGATGGGCTCTAAACTGTTCTTCTAGGACATGGAATTAAACAGAACCCAGTCCGCATTCTGTTTCCAGTATATGCTGACTTCCCTGAATGACACGAGTTATATTTATAAAGCTTGGATAAATATATACATATGTATATATGTGTGTGTGTGTGTCTATATATGTAAATGAGAGAGAAAGAGAAAATAAGAAAAATCTTGGCAAGATAGAATGGTGAAATTTAACCTAAAACTCTTGAGCATTCTCACAATCAAGACCCTTTTTTGGCCAAGTATCTGGTGTGAGCTGTGAGTTCTTAAGCTTTCCCAAAGGTCATTTGGATTGAACAGCACACAGAGCTTTACTGTGTTCCTCTGTGGTCTCACCACGGGCTTGCGTTCCCTGGGAAAGCTGAAGGTGAGTGTCACTGCCCAGAGGAGGCTCTTGCCACTGGCAGTGTTGCCTTCAAATGAGGCTCCCCAGCCCTTCCCCCACATGGGTGGTGAGGGGAGGAAGTGGCTGTTTCACTGGCACTCCTAGAGACATAGCAGTGTCGGTGACACACAGGATAGCAAAGATGGCAGCTAGTCATATGAACTTCACTCAAATCACAACTTACTCATATTTTAAATGAGGGCATTGTAGTTTATCCACAAGATCTGTTTTAGTCAGTTCGGGCTGCTAAACCAAAATACCATGAACTGGGTGGCTTAAGTGGCACACATCATCTCTCCCAGTTCTGGAACTGGGGAGCCCAAGGTGACAGCAGCATGTTTGGTGTCTGGTGAAGGCTCTGTTTCTAGTTTGTAGACAGCCATCTTCTCATTAGGCCCTCACGTGGCCTTTCTTTGGTGTGTGCACACAGAGAGAGAGAAAAAGAGGAAGAGATCTCATGTCTGTTCTTTTTATAAGGGCACTAATCCCGTCTCGAGGTGCCCACCCTCATGACCTCATCTAACGCTGATTACCTCCCAAAGTCTCACCTCCAAACACTATCACACTGGGGATTAGGGCTTCAACATATGAATGGGGGAGGGGCACAAATATTTAGTCCATATTAAGCTCTTTTAGTTGGTCATTCTTTAGCTAGAGGAGACTGCCATACTTTGAACATTTAGGTTGGATAGGACTGTAGTACTCAAGATTTACATTTAGACAAATTTGGGTTCCAGTTTCAGCTCCAATTCTTATGTCTTCAGGATGTTGGACAAGTTGTTAAATCTCTCTAGGTCTCAATTTTCTCAACTGCACAATTATACTGCCTAATTTTAGAGTTGCTCTCCAGATTAAATGCAAATCATGCATGTAAAGCTCTTAGCACAGTGCTTGGCACAAAATAGAACCTTGGTAAAAACTTACTTTATAAATTATGAGAAACAACCAAACCTATCCAAACAAAAGCTGGGACTAGTAACACAAGAGATGAAATTGTTTGACCAGTGCTTTGGTGGTTAATATAAGATAAAAGTTGTTTGTATTTGATTATAAATTTTGCAAGTCTCTGTTAATTATAACACTTTGGGTGTTAAAGTAAACATAGACAGATATGGGGTGTGTGTGTGTGTGTGTGTGTGTGTGCGTGCGTGCGTGTGCACGGTCATGTGACTACACGTACCTTGGAAGCATTCCCATCATTTCTTTCGATGAGTAGCTCAGATTACACCACCATAAAGAACTTCAACTAGCACACCACTTCAAAATTTAGAATATATTTTACTTACACAAAAACTGTTTTTTATTTCAGTGCAACCGGAAAATATTTAAGCCTGCTTTGCTTTTCAAGATTATTCCCTGACAAAAATGTCCCTTTGTACACCAATAAGAAGATGCTCCAATTAAATGTTACTGGCAAGAAAATGACAAAAACCAATCAACCAACCACACGTGCACATGCACATTTCTCAACTCTCCAAATTCCCATAAATCACGCTTTGTGGACATTCATACCATTAATAATGTAGCAAGCATCCTAAAATATTTAATACTTACATTTTATAGAAATTATAATTGCTTTTCTCTTCAGGCTTAGTGAGTCAGATGAAAAAGTAAATCCAAGTCTGCTCTCCTGTGACCTGAAGTGTCAAGGTGACAAATTCATTTGACCATCAGTGAGAAAGCAGAGCAGCATGGCTTTTAAAAGCTGGATTTCCAACACGATGAGCCAGAGCCGAATGGGTCCTTTCCCTTGAATGGCCATAGCAGCCCTGTCTTCTCACTGTGCCTTTTGTAACCACTAGTTCCAAAACTAGTGGTTGTAACTAGTGGTTACAAAAGGCATTTGCCACAACTCCAGAACTTTTAAAGAAGAAAGGGTAAAAACGCACATTACCTTGGGAGTGGGATGAGGTTCATTGTATTACAGTAAAATTTAGGCTTCTAGAGGGCAAGGACTTCTTAAATGCTCATGGGGAATAAAACAAAGTCTCATCATCATTCACGACTTAATGCAATTAAGAAGTAGTAGCCCATGGAGCTGGAAATTCAAGAGGATTATGTCTTCATGAAAACTTCAAGAAATTCTCTCTCTTTAAATTCAGTTCAAAATATACTATAAAGACCTGCAGGATTTATTTCTGCACATTGGGTAGATTTATGTATTTAGAAAAGAGCTACCAGAAATATATTCCCAGAAAGTGACTGCAAGCTCTAGTGAGTGATCTGATTTCTGGCCTTGCAAAGGAAATCAATAAAAAGGAATAGAATCCTGCAAAATGAGTGGTTTCCCCCTCGGCGAAGCTCTCCCTGCCCATCCCCATCTCTGCTCTTACCCAGAATGAACCTGTCTTGGGCTGTAATTGTTTTGTGATGAGTGTGAATGAATGCTCCTCACCACATAGAATCACTATCGATTTTTTAATTAATAATAATGTCTTGTATTTATATAGTTACTATCTCAGAGGAAATCTGAGGGCTTTATAGTTGATGAATTCCAATTTATCTTCATACTATCTTGGTGAATGTAAAGATTAGGTATTCCACTTTCATTTTAAGGAGGAAAAATCGAACCCAAAATGTTAAATCATTGGCCCTGGAGATTCAGAAAGCTAATAATAGAATCACCAATTAACATCTGGTAGTCTTGACTTTTGATTCTGGCTGTTTCCTGAAAACGTCTGGTCAGTTAGGTCAACTTCAGATTATTCCTTTGGAAAAAGAAGTAGATCGAAACAATTATTTGAAATTGTTCTGATTAATGGAAGTTTACATTTTTCCTCATTATTTTGGTGGTGTACAATAATTATACTTAAGACATGTTTACTTGCTAGACCACATGCATTTTTTAATGACCTATGTCAGTATCTTTGGAGTACTTCTATGTCACATGAATCAGAAGTTTATCTCCTGGTAAGGGAGCTATGCAAAACTTGAATTTTGATAATTAGATTGGGGTGATTCTTCCAGGACTGGTATCTCCCTCACCTACCTACTATTGTTTTAACTAACAAAAAAATTAAATAATCTCCCCAACAAAAACATGCTTAAAACCCTTAAGTCATTGTACCTATGGGAAGGTTACTACCGTCCTTTTAGTCACCCATTCCTCCAGCCTCAAATATATGGAACTCTGATTTTCCCCCCTTTCTTCCATTACAATCCCTACCAATTTTTCCTCTGAGTTTATTGCTTTATTTCTCTGTGCTCTCCTTACGGCTACCATCTGCTCGTCACGTGTAAGTCGGCACCTCCTCTGTTGTCTCCACAACTTCCTCAATCCATCTTGTATTAACTTTCCTAATGAATTCCCTGTAATTTTTGAATTATTCAGGCACAAAACACATACAGGACAATATGCTGAACATCCATACCTTCACCACTCGGTTTGAAAGATGTGACATTAGAGATAAAAGTTGAAATCCCTCTTTGAAGCCCCTCCCCAGTCTCGTTTCTGTCCTTCCCTCCCCACTGTCAGGACTCAGCTGCTATTGTTCTCATGCCTGCTTTTATGTGTTTACCGTATATATGTGCATTCGTAAAAATGTACAGTATCCACTCCAAGAGTTTCTTTTTGAAACTTTCGTTTTTTCATTGTGACTTTGATATTTTCATTATAGTTTTGAAATGTATCCATGTTGATGCATATGACTTTCTTCCCTTTCGTTTCGTTGCTGTAGTCCATTGGTTCTATGATTTTTCTGTTCTCCTGAGGATGGACATTAAGATCACTTGCAATTTTTTCCTCAAATGCAAACAATGATGTAATAAATGTTTTTGACCATGCTTCCTTTTTCACCTTTGCGAGAGCTTGTCTAGGAGATATACCCAAAGGTCTAAATGCTGGGAGGTGGGAACTGCTCATTTTCAAATTTATCATTACAAAGTGGTTGTGGCAGCCGACATGCTCCGCTTACCCATGCCTTACTTCACCAAAAACGGGCTCTTCCTTGGCCTCTGCACCGACTTTCCATGGAATTTCAACCTTCTCCAAAAAAAGAGCTCTTCCTCACTTCTCTCTCTGAGGGTCTTCCCCCAGGGACTCGTTTCGTGTGAAGGGTCACACATTCAAATGTGTGACACACTGAAATGTACATGCATGACAGTGCAGGGTGTGTGGTAGGGCAGGGGTGGACGGTGATGGCCCCATGTGCTAGTGCATCATACCTGACTTGTGGGCTGCCAGTTTATAGTCCCTGAGTTCCTCATATCACCTTATTTATTTTCCTGGGAGTGTCTCAGAAACGTGTGATCATCCGATTCCCTTTGTAGCAGCAAAGAGCAAGGCTCTGGGAACCAGCCTGGCTGAGTTTAAATCCCTGCTCCCCGACTACTAGTTGTGTGCTCTCGAGCAAGTTCCTTCACATCCCTGTGGCTTCATCTCCTTGTCTGTGAAACGGGGGAAATGCTAGCACCTGCTTCCTAAGTCTGTGCTGAGAACCACGTGAGATGATTTGCATAAAGCTCTCATGTAGCTGTTCAATACAGTTTTGTCGAATTCTTGAGGAAAACACCAATAACAGAAAGTCATATTGTTCCTACTGTGTGTCAGGCATTGTTCTAGGAGCTGGGGAGACAGCACCCTCAATACCTGCAATGTCTCTAACTCAACAGAACAGAAGAATCATGGTTTTAGAACATAAATCGTCACGTCACTCCTCTCCTCAGATACCCACTAATGAGGTCCCGTCGCACTGGGAATGAAGTCAGTGTCCTTGCCAAGTCCCACAGGGTCCTACGTGATCTGCCTCCAGTTGCCTCTGATGTCAGCTCCACTCCTCCTCTTACTTGCTCAGTCTGGCTCGTGTGGGCTTCCAAATGTGTGAGGCAACTTCCTCTTATTATCCGCAACCTGTCTCTTTCCTAAATGAAGTTGCCAGCTGGGTCCAGGCCCCTAACATTTTGCTTGGCACACAGTGGGCAGTCAAGAAATATATGTTAAATCAGTAAATGGACCTAATGATTCTCCTAAGGTGATGTGAATGCCCAAGGCATATTCCGAACCATCACAGAGCAAGTGATTATATCCGTGATAGCTTAACTCTCTGCATGTTACTGTATCCTTATTCTTTAAGTATAGATTATTCCTGTGTAACGTGGGTAGCAGCTTACCATTAGCCATAATAGTTGGGTAAACAGTATGTCATGTTCTTCAATGATGATGAATAACAGAGTTGACATTCCTTGTATCCCTTACTTGTCTACAAAACAACATTCCCGACCTTTGATTATCACCAGTCTTTTTTCTTTTCCCTCAAATTCTAGGTCTCATTGTCCATGAAGGAGCTGCAGTTTACAGGGTTTTTAAGCGCTGGCGAGCTGTTAATTTGCACTGGGATGTATTAAACTATGACAAAGCCACAGACATCGAAGAAAGCAGCCGGGGAGAGTCTTCCACAAGTAGGACTTTGTGGTTGCCATTGACAGCTCTGCGGAACAGAAACTTGGTCCACCCGACCCAGTTAACCTCGCCCCGGTTTCAGTGTGGATACGTGTTATTGCATCTGTTCAATCGGATGAGGCCCCATGAAGATCTGTCAGAGGATAACAGCTCGGGAGAGGTTGTGATGAGAGTGACTTCAGTGTGATAAAAGCATCGGATGAGGCCGTGTGGACCACCCCGCACCTTTCGGAATGTAATTGCAATGAATGGTGAAACCACAGCACTTCTAAAAGCAAACATCTATGGACTTTTTAAAATTTATGCTTTTTATATGAACATTTGAATTGCAAATACATTTTTCTGAAAAAAAAAAGAGTCCTCTTGTTCTTTGTTTTCCGATTTGTCACATCTTTCATGAGTTGGTACTTGAAATCATTATACATATAATTTAACTCTACTTGGTTAAAAGAATGATGAAAGTTATCCTTAAGGCCAAAACTATTTTTCCCTGCTTGTTTTAAATATATTTTTATCAAACGTTCCGCTCCACGTGTAATTTTTCAGACATGTTACGAATGGGTGAGAGTTTAGAATGCCGTGAGCAGGTTCCAAAGTGCCTGTCAAGTGCGCAGCACGGAGGCGCTTCTCCTCATGCCTTGTGCTGGATGGCAAATCTGAGCATGACATTTTTGCTTTGATGAAATAGCCTGTCACCAGGAATGCAAGTTCTAGGAATTATGGCTTGTTTCCTAATTTCTGAAACAATACAGAGTGCTTGTAGAAATATAAAAATAAGTGGAATAAAATAGCTTTACTTCAGTACGTATTACATCAGCAGGGCATCCTGCATACTTATAACCCCCAAAGCTTACCAAAATGTTGCATCTAGTACGTGGAATCATAATACTGCTTAACATTTGCATAGCCCTCTAACAGACCTATCACAATTAATTCAGTTAATTATTAGTGTCTTGAATTCTATGTGCGCCATCTTAATTAGATTTTCTTTTCTTCTAAGGAAAAGCTTATATACCACCTTAATCACTTAAACACTAATCCTATTACTGGGTTTAATGAAGTACTAGGAAATATTTTCGCCAGCAGTGAGAAGTCTTTCTCTTTCACTAGATGAGTATTTTTTAAATGAAAAGAGGAAAAGAAAAATGAGCCTATTGACTCCCCAGGAACAGGCTGCTAACTCTTGGTATCTGGGGATTTTCCACCTTTTTATCCACCTAATGAAGGTAATTGGCACATTTTAATGAACAATGGCAGAGCAGATGAGAAGGCAGGAAGTCACGCTTTCCCTAGAAACAAGACTTGAACATGCTGGTTGTTTGAAGTAATTAATGACTAGATTTAAAAGCATATAAAATAAAATGTTTTATATTCTATTTTCTAAAAATAACTTTTGAGTGATTAATAATAGAATAAATCATGTTTACATAATACAGTAGTTCACAGAGTAGCACTATTATATTATAGAAAATTCTCTCAATACTTAAAATAATATTTTTCCAGTTAAAAAACCCTGTTACCAATGACAATGGTGTGACAATTTGCAGAAAGAATGCAAATTGTGAAGAATGAATCATGAAGTCACAAAGGAAGGAAAATTCAGCCATTATTTAGGGGCAGATGTGGGAGGTGAGCGTGTTAAATGTTCTATTTCAAACTTTGTTTGCTTTTTTTTTTTTTTTTTTTTTTGAGACAGAGTCTCACTCTCTTGCCTGGGGCGAGTGCCGTGGCGTCAGCCTAGCTCACAGCAACCTCAAACTCCTGGGCTCGAGCAATCCTACTGCCTCAGCCTCCCGAGTAGCTGGGACTACAGGCATGCGCCACCATGCCCGGCTAATTTTTTTTCTATATATATTTTTAGCTGTCCAATTAATTTCTTTCT